>CM014091.1:33675580-33693080 GCA_004119915.2 Collichthys lucidus
AGTCTTCAGATGTTTTTGCTCTCATGTTGAAGTCGCTGTAAAGATTTGTAACTCTTCCAAATGTGAAAGAATCTGCTTCAAACGTGTCGTTCATTTTCAGAGTCATTTGTTCAGTGTTCACAGTTAATTCACAGACATTTCCACAACTGAATAGAAACATGTTGGTGTTTGCAGAGTTCAGTCCAACAGACGGAGAGCAGAGTCTCCAGGATCCATCTGTCTGTCTGTGAAGAGTGACCGGTCCAAAGATGAACTGATATACTTCAGACATGAACCTGGACCCTCAGACACAAAGTAAGAGAACTTGAGTTTGAACTAACTCTGACAGTGAAACAGTGAAGGATCATCAGCTCTCTTTAATGGAGGACTTTTATTGTGAAAGAGCTGCAGGAAGTGCTGAGTTTGTATGAATAACAAACGACAGGCAGGTGACTGAAAGTTTAATGAGACAGACAGACAGACAGACAGACAGACAGACAGACAGACAGACACAGACACAGACAGACACAGACAGACAGACAGACAGACAGACAGACAGACACACAGACAGACAGACAGACAGACAGACAGACAGACAGACAGGCAGACAGACAGACAGACAGACAGACACAGACAGACAGACAGACAGACACAGACACAGACAGACAGACAGACAGACAGACAGACAGACAGACAGACACAGACAGACAGACAGACAGACACAGACACAGACAGACAGACAGACAGACAGACAGACAGACAGACAGACACACAGACAGACAGACAGACAGACAGACAGACAGACAGACAGGCAGGCAGACAGACAGACAGACAGACAGGCAGACAGACAGACAGACAGACAGGAGAAGCTGTTAATGAATGTTCATGACATCAAATCATCTTCATCACAGACTGAAGCTGAATTCAAACAGAAAAGTAACGACACTTTTACTGTGTGAACATCTGAGCTTCCAGACAGCGTCGTCCAAATCTGGATCTTTGTCACCAACAGTCAACAAACCATTGAGTGATGAAGAAATGTCTTCACAGAGAGAGGAAGAGGAGTCATGTTCCTGTGGAGGAGCAGCCGTCCTGCTGTGTTTGGTGTCTGGACGTCCTGAAGGATCCGGTCTCTACCAGCTGTGGACACTGGTTCTGCAGACACTGCATCACCTCATACTGGGACCAGTCTGCTTCATCAGGAGACTCCTCCTGTCCCCAGTGTGGGAAAAGATCTAGGACAAGACGTGGACTGCAGACAGCCAGTCAGACCAGCACTGTCCAAAGTAAGACTGTCCATTTCCTTCTCTAGATATTCTTCTATCTTCACTTTTTATTGCTGATGAAATAATCAGCAGATTGTCACATTTTCTTTGTTTAGTCTCAAACTTGTTTCTCTGTTTTAGTGAGTGGTGGTCTGCAGGAGGTTTTAGATGAACATAAGATCAGTCTGAAGACCAGATGTGAACGTGTGACTGAAGGAAGTGATGAAACAGGAAGTGGAACCCTCCTTAACAGGATCTACACTGAGCTCTACATCACAGAGGGACAGAGTGAAGAGGTTCATACCCAACATGAGGTGAGGCAGCTTGAGACAGCTTCCAAGAAGAAGGAGACCCTCCATGACACTCCCATCAAATGCCACGACATCTTTAAAGCCTTACCTGACCAACAGAGACACATCAGAGTCGCTCTGACCAACGGCGTCGCTGGCGTTGGAAAAACCTTCTCAGTGCTGAAGTTCACTCTGGACTGGGCAGAGGGCTCGGAGAACCAAGATGTCAGTCTGGTGGTTCTGCTCTCGTTCAGGGAGCTGAACCTGATCAAAGATGAGCGGTTCAGTCTTCTCACGCTGCTCCATGTTTCCATCCAACATTACAGAAGGTCACAGCAGAGAAGCTCGCTGTCTGTAAACTTCTGTTCATCTTTGACGGCCTGGATGAAAGCAGACTTTCACTGGATTTCAACAACAAAGAGCTCGTGTCTGATGTCACACAGGAGTCATCAGTCAGCGTGCTGTTGACAAGCCTCATCAAGGGGAACCTGCTTCCCTCGGCTCTCATCTGGATAACTTCCAGACCTGCAGCAGCCAATCAGATCCCTCCTTCATGTGTCGACAGGGTAACAGAAGTACGAGGCTTCACTGACGCTCAAAAGGAGGAGTACTTCAGGAGGAGAGTCAGTGATGAAGATCTGTCCAGCAGAATCATCTCACACATCAAGACCTCCAGGAGCCTCCACATCATGTGTCTGATCCCAGTCTTCTGCTGGATCACTGCTACAGTTCTGGACCACATGTTGACCACAGACCAGAGAGGAGAGCTGCCCAAGACCCTGACTGACCTGTACTCACACTTCCTGCTGGTTCAGACAAAGAGGAAGATGAAGAAGTACGATGAAGGACATGAGACGAGTCCACAGGAGCTGACGGAGGCTGACAGGGAAGTTCTTCTGAAGCTGGGGAGGCTGGCGTTTGAACAGCTGGAGAAAGGAAACATCATGTTCTACCAAGAAGACCTGGAGCAGTGTGGTCTGGATGTCACAGAGGCCTCGGTGTACTCAGGAGTTTGTACACAGATCTTCAAAAGAGAGAGTGTGATCTTCCAGAAAACAGTCTACTGCTTTGTTCATCTGAGCGTTCAGGAGTTTCTGGCTGCAGTCTACCTGTTCCACTGTTACACCAACAAGAAGACAGAGGTACTGGAGGACTTCCTGGAGGAGGAAGAGGAGGAGGAAGAGGAGGAGGAGTACCCCACCCTGGATGTCTTCCTGAAGAAGGTCATGGAGAAATCCCTTGAAAGTAAAAATGGTCACCTGGACCTGTTTGTTCGCTTCCTTCATGGCCTCTCTCTGGAGTCCAACCAGAGACTCTTAGGAGGCCTGCTGGGTCAGACAGACAACAGTCGAAAAATCATCCAGAGAGCCATCAACAACCTGAAGCAGAAGAAGACAAAAATCTCTCCTGACAGAAGCATCAACATCTTCCACTGTCTGATGGAGATGAACGATGACTCAGTCCATCAGGAGATCCAAGAGTTCCTGAAGTCAAAGAACAGATCAGAGAAGAGACTCTCTGAGATCCACTGCTCAGCTCTGGCCTACATGCTGCAGATGTCAGAGGAGGTTCTGGATGAGTTGGACCTGGAGAAGTTCAACACATCAGGGGAGGGACGATGGAGACTGATTCCAGCTGTGAGGAACTGCAGAAAGGCTGAGTAAGTCCAGATGTGATGATCAACATTATAAAGCAACGTAAAGCTGAAGCCATCAGTATTAGAGTAAAGATACACACTTTACACACATGCACAATATTAAACTTCACACTCTGAAAGTTTCTTAAACTAGTATTAAAGCTGCTGATTGACATAATTCTACATGTGTTTAACTACAAACGTCTAGAAAAATCATTTCTGTGTTTGTTGCTGTCAAGTCAGTGAACACAAGTATCTTCTGTCATCTTCTAACTGTCTTTGTTTGGCTGATGGAGGCTCCAGAATAAAATGTCAGATTTGATTTGACTTTAACTTTCATATTCTCTGTCATCACAGACTTAAAGGCTCTTACCTCTCAGAGAGTCACTGTGAAGTCGTGGCCTCAGCTCTGAAGTCCAACCCCTCCCATCTGACACACCTGGACCTGAGTATAAACGTCGATCTCAAAGATTCAGGAGTGAAGCCTCTGTTTGCTGGACTGCAGAGTCCAAACTGTAGACTGCAGACTCTGAGGTCAGTTCATGTGTTCTGCTCTTGTACAGTGTATATCTACCAAACTTAAATCCAGATCAGAAGTTTGACATTTCTTTCAGTCTTCTTGTTTTCTGTGTTTGTCTGAGCAGCAGTTTGAACTGAGTCTGGACTCAAACTGGATTCATGTTATTAAGAACACTGAAGGATTGATCCTTCACTTATTATTAATTTCATGAAGTCACATTTATTTATTTCTCATCTCATCTCATCTTCTTCCGCTTGTCCGTGAGTCGGGTTGCGGGGGCAGCAGCTTCAGCAGGGAGGCCCAGACTTCCCTCTCCCCGGCCACTCCTGCCAGCTCTCCCAGGGGGACCCCAAGGCGTTCCCAGGCCAGCCGAGAGACATAGTCCCTCCAGCGTGTCCTGGGTCTTCCGCCTCCTGGAGGGACGTGCTCGGAACGTCTCACCAGGGAGACGTCCAGGAGGCATCCTCACGAGATGCCCGAGCCACCTCAACTGACTCCTTTCGATGCGGAGGAGCAGCGGCTCTACTCTGAGCTCCTCGCGGATGGCCGAGCTTCTCACCCTATCTCTAAGGGAGAGCCCAGCCACCCTGCGAAGGAAGCTCATTTCGGTCGCTTGTATTCGCGATCTCGTTCTTTCGGTCACTACCCAAAGCTCGTGACCATAGGTGAGGGTAGGAACGTAGATCGACTGGTAAATCGAGAGCTTCGCCTTTCGACTCAGCTGCTTCTTTACCACGACGGACCGGTGCAGAGTCCACATCACTGCAGAAGCCGCACCGATCCGCCGGTCGATCTCCCGTTCCATCCTTCCCTCACTCGTGAACAAGACCCCGAGATACTTGAACTCCTCCACTTGAGGCAGGATCTCATCCCTGACCCGGAGGCTGCACTCCACCCTTTTCCGGCTGAGCACCATGGTCTCGGATTTGGAGGTGCTGATTCTCATTCCAGCCGCTTCACACTCAGCTGCGAACTGCTCCAGAGAGAGCTGAAGGTCACGTTCCGATGAAGCCAACAGGACTAGATCATCCGCAAAAAGCAGCGACCCAATCCTGAGGCCACCGAAACGCAGCCCCTCAACGCCCTGGCTGCGCCTAGAAATTCTGTCCATAAAGGTTATGAACAGAACCGGTGACAAAGGGCAGCCCTGGCGGAGTCCAACTCTCACAGGAAACAGATCCGACTTACTGCTGGCGATGCGGACCAAGCTCTGGCACCGAGAGTACAGGGACCGGATAGCCCGAATTAATGGGTCCGAAACCCCATACTCCCGGAGCACCCCCCACAGGACTCCCCGAGGGACACGGTCGAACGCCTTCTCAAGGTCCACAAAGCACATGTAGACTGGTTGGGCAAACTCCCATGCACCCTCTAGGACCGTGCTAAGGGTATAGAGCTGGTCCACAGTTCCACGACCAGGACGAAAACCACATTGCTCCTCCTGGATCCGAGGTTCGACAATCTTGCGGACCCTCCTCTCCAGGACCCCCGAAAAGACCTTCCCGGGGAGGCTGAGGAGTGTGATCCCCCTATAGTTAGAGCACATCCTCCGGTCCCCCTTTTTGAAGAGGGGAACCACCACCCCGGTCTGCCAATCCAGGGGCACTGCCCCCGATGTCCATGCGATGTTGCAGAGACGTGTCAACCAAGACAGCCCTACAACATCCAGGGCCTTGAGGAACTCCGGGCGGACCTCATCCACCCCCGTGGCCTTGCCACCGAGGAGCTTTTTGACTACCTCAGCGACCTCAGCCCCAGAGATTGGTGAGACCACCACGGGGTCCCCAGGCTCTGCCTCCTCAAGGGAAGACGTGCTGGTGGGATTGAGGAGGTCTTCGAAGTATTCCTTACACCGACCCAAGACGTCCCAGGTCGAGGTCAGCAGCACCCCGCCCCCACTGAACACAGTGTTGACAGTGCACTGCTTCCCCCGCCTGAGCCGCCGAATGGTGGTCCAGAACCTCCTCGAAGCCGTTCGAAAGTTGTTCTCCATGGCCTCACCGAACTCCTCCCACGCCCGAGTTTTTGCCTCCGCAACCACCGAGGCCGCGCTCCGCTTGGCACGCCGATACCCATCAGCTGCTTCAGGAGTCCCACAGGCCAAAAAGGTTCTGTAGTACTCCTTCTTTAGCTTGACGGCATCCCTCACCGCCGGTGTCCACCAGCGGGTTCGGAGGCCGCCGCCACGACAGGCACCGACCACCTTACGGCCGCAGCTCCGGTCTGCCGCCTCGACAATGGAGGAACGGAACAAGGTCCACTCGGACTCAATGTCCCCCGCCTCCCCCGGGACGTGAGAAAAGCTCTCCCGGAGGTGGGAGTTGAAACTCTTTCTGACAGGAGATTCAGCCAGACGTTCCCAGCAAACCCGCACAGAACGTTTGGGCCTGCCAGGTCTGACCGCCATCCTCCCCCACCATCGGAGCCAACTCACCACCAGGTGGTGATCAGTTGACAGCTCCGCCCCTCTCTTCACCCGAGTGTCCAAAACATGTGGCCGCAAGTCCGATGACACAACCACAAAGTCGATCATCGAACTGCGACCGAGGGTGTCCTGGTGCCAAGTGCACATATGGACACCCTTATGCTTGAACATGGTGTTCGTTATGGACAGTCCATGACGAGCACAGAAGTCCAATAACAGAACACCACTCGGGTTTAGATCAGGGGGGCCGTTCCTCCCAATCACGCCCCTCCAGGTCTCACTGTCGCTGCCCACGTGAGCATTGAAGTCCCCCAGGAGGACGAGGGAGTCCCCAGAGGGGGCGCTCTCCAGCACTCCCTCCAAAGACTCCAGAAAGGGTGGGTACTCTGTACTGCCATTCGGTGCATAGGCACAGACGACAGGCGAAGGAAGGCTACCCTCTCGTCCACCGCGGTGAACCCCAACGTGCAAGCGCCGAGCCGGGGGGAAACAAGCATTCCCACCCCCGCTCTGCGCCTCTCACCGGGGGCAACTCCAGAGTGGTAGAGCGTCCAGCCCCTCTCAAGAAAACTGGTTCCGGAACCCACGCTGTGCGTCGAGGCGAGCCCGACTATATCTAGCCGGTACCTCTCAACACCTGTTGTTGTTGTGTTCATGTCTACAGGAAATAAAGCTGATTCCAGCTGACAGCGTTCCAAGATGTACAGAGACAGTGGTCCTCATTCATCAGATCTGATCTCAAAGTGTTTGTTCTCTCATTCCAACACTAAAGAACTGATCAGTTCATCTTTGTCACAGCTCTCAGATCAGTCTGACTGAAGCCTGCAAAGAAGCATCATTACATTTAGTGAGCATGTGGTCTTTGTACAGAGCAGAACCTCTGCTGAAGTCCAGGACCCACAGCTGGAAATGAAAGTGAGCAGTGAACGTCTCTCTGTTTCTGCACTGATGATGCGTTCAGGGACTGTCAGCACTTTATTTCCACTGTGTCCTTGAGTGAAATGTGCAGAGTCAGCAGACTTGATGCAGGTCTGTGAGCTTCAGTCCAACACGTTAACATGAGAGCTGACAGGAAGCTGGCTACGCTACACAGCCTCCATTGTTGTTTCTGTTCATCAGAGGTGATTGAGCTGTGCTTTGTCTGGCCTCTCACCTAGGACCTGATTGCCTTGGGTGACCCTACCAGGGGCATGAAGCCCCAGACAACATAGCTCCTGGGATCATTGGAACATGCAAACCCCTCCACCGCGATAAGGTAGCAGCTTCAGGAGGGGTTTATTTATTTCATGTCCGACATTTAGGAGTTCTGTAGAAAACGTGTCTCAGCATCTTTTCATCAAATTGTTCTAAATGAGAAGAAACTGAAGAAATGTCTGATTGATGATTATTCCAGACCTGACTTGTCTGAATGTTGTGCTGGCGTTTGGATGATGTCTGTAGCAGGCTGACATTATGATGATCCACAATAACACAATGACAAAGTCACTCTACTCATTTTAGAGAAAAGCTCATTGATTAGGACATAGTAATGTTAAGCTGCACATTTCAAACCTGAACACATCTGATTGGATTATAAATGGATTTTTATCAACATCATTTATTCTTTATTCAGATTGAGGAGCTGCAGTTTGTCAGAGATCAGCTGTGCTTCTCTGGCCTCAGCTCTGAAGTCCAACCCCTCCCATCTGACAGAGCTGGACCTGAGTGACAACGACCTGCAGGATTCAGGAGTGAAGCTGCTGTGTGATTTTCTGCAGAGTCCACACTGCAGACTGAAGACTCTGAGGTCAGTAGTGTTAGTGTAATATGTTAATGAGGTGACATATCCAAAAATAATATGTTAATGAGCTGATATGTCAGAAATGTATTTGTAGATATTAATGTATCTACTGACTGAACTGTTTCATAAACTTACATCATTTATTCTTTATTCAGATTGGAGGGCTGCAGGTTGTCAGAGATCAGCTGTGCTTCTCTGGCCTCAGCTCTGAAGTCCAACCCCTCATATCTGACAGAGCTGGACCTGACTAACAACGACCTGCAGGATTCAGGAGTGAAGCTGCTGTGTGATTTTCTGCAGAGTCCACACTGCAGACTGAAGACTCTGATGTCAGTAGTGTTGGGACTAATGTGTTACATACTGTAATCACATTACTTTTGGTGGTAACTAGTAGTGTAACTAATTACTTTGTCAAGTTAAATAACACGATTACAGTTAGTGAAACTTAAATGAAATGATCAGCTTAAAATTGTAACTAGTAATAATGTAATCGATATCTAGGATTATATTTTAGATATCTGAAATACAGTTTGAACTTGTGCTAATGAAGTGACATATCCACCAATAATATTCTAATGAAGTGACATATCTAACAACAATATGCTAATGAAGTGACATATCCAATAACAATATGCAAATGAGGTGACATATCCAACAACAATATGCTAATGAAGTGACCGATCCAGCAACAATATGCAAATGAGGTGGCATATCCAGCAACAATATGCTAATGAGGTGACATATCCAGCAACAATATGCTAATGAGGTGACATATCCAGCAACAATATGCTAATGAGGCAACATATCCAACAACAATATGCTAATGAAGTGACCTATCCAGTAACAATATGCAAATGAGGTGACATATCCAGCAACAATATGCAAATGAGGTGACATATCCAACAATAATATGCTAATGAGGCGACATATCCAACAATAATATGCTAATGAGGTGACATCTAAAAAAAACCAATATGCTAATGAGGTGACATATCCAAGAATAATATGCTAATGAGGCGGCATATCCAAAAACAATATGCTAATGAGGTGACATATCCGAGAATATTATGCTAATGAGGTGACATATCCAACAATAATATGCTAATGAGGCGGCATATCCAAAAATATGCTAATGAGGCGACATATTCAAAATAATATGCTAATGAGGTGTCATATCCAAGAATAATATGCTAATGAGGCGGCATATAAAAAAAACAATTTGCTAACGAGGTGACATATCCGAGAATAATATGCTGATGAGGTGACATATCCAGCAATAATATGCTAATGAGGTGATATGTCAGAAATGTATTTGTAGATATTAATGTTTCTACTGACTAAACTGTTTCATAAACTTACATCATTTATTGTTTATTCAGATTGATTGAGTGCAGCTTGTCAGAGATCAGCTGTGCTTCTCTGGCCTCAGCTCTGAAGTCCAACCCCTCCCATCTGACAGAGCTGGACCTGAGTGGAAACGACCTGCAGGATTCAGGAGTGAAGCTGCTGTGTGATTTTCTGCAGAGTCCACACTGCAGACTGAAGACTCTGAGGTCAGTAGAGGGTTGCAGTCAGTCCATGCTGGTCTCAGCAGTATTGTACTAAACACAGTTAGTATCAAAGCACAGATCCAGTATTTCCTGTAAACCTCCGACCTTCTCAGCGGCTGCTTTCCTCAGTGAAGCTGTGAGAGGAGAACGATGACAGGCTTCAGGATTGGACAGAAAGACAGAGAGAGAGAGAACAGTCAGCCAATCAGATGAGCCCGAAGCTCGTTGTGATCACGTGTCTTTGGTTGATGTGAAGACGACTGTTGTTGTTGTGTTCATGTCTACAGGAAATAAAGCTGATTCCAGCTGACAGCATCACAAGATGTACAGAGACAGTGGTCCTCATTCATCAGATCTGATCTCAAAGTGTTTGTTCTCTCAGTCCAACACTAAAGAACTGATCAGTTCATCTTTGTCACAGCTCTCAGATCAGTCTGACTGAAGCCTGCAAAGAAGCATCATTACATTTAGTGAGCATGTGGTCTTTGTACAGAGCAGAACCTCTGCTGAAGTCCAGGACCCACAGCTGGAAATGAAAGTGAGCAGTGAACGTCTCTCTGTTTCTGCACTGATGATGCGTTCAGGGACTGTCAGCACTTAATTTCCACTGTGTCCTTGAGTGAAATGTGCAGAGTCAGCAGACTTGATGCAGGTCTGTGAGCTTCAGTCCAACACGTTAACATGAGAGCTGACAGGAAGCTGGCTACGCTACACAGCCGCTCCACTTGTGTCTGAACAGGACTGAAGTCCTGCTGGTCTTTATACTGGATGTGCTGCATCACTGACTGACAGCTGATGAAGGGAGTCTCTGCAAACACTGATTCATGACTTCTGTTGTCTGTCTGCTTCTCTCATCAGGTGGGAGTCATACTATGACTCTGAGACTGAGTCTAAGGATGAGTCGGGCTCAGTGTTGAGAGAGGATCAGCTGAGTCCTGATGATCTAGAGAGGTTGAAGCATCAGCAACTGCAGTTCCTCTTGTCGTCCACTTGAGGCTGGCTCCAGCAGTGAGTCAGTCTCCATAAATCGGACCATTCGCAGCTTCAGCGGCTTCGCAGATTAATCCCGTTAGTCCGGATTTATTTTAACGTTCTGTTAATTCACAAACAAACTAAACAATCGAGGCAGCGACTCCATGTCAAAGGAGTGTGGTGACAAACAGAGCATCAGACGGCAAAGTAAAGCTGTGCAGACTCTCTAACTATCAGTAAATATTAAATGAATCAGACACGGTCTCCATTGATTGTTCCCTTTTAATGTAGAAATAATGAAAATGAACCCTGTGAGCAGATGAATGAATGTTAGCGGTGCAGGTTAAAGGTCAAAGGTTGTTTCTGAAGTTCACCATGTTAAGGTGGAGACAGAGCGTTTCCATCCAGTCCGTCCAAATGAACTCAATAAATAAACTCAACCCACTGACTGAAGCAACGGTCAATAAAAATAATAAAAATTCAGAATCCGTTCAACAGACAAAACTGAAATACCCAAAATTATTTACAAAACAGCAAAAGCAGAATTCAGATTAATGCATCAAGGTGTGACTGTGATAAAGGTGACTTGTAATCAGGTGAGGAAATGTTTTCTGGTTTTCCCTCTGATGTCCTCCGGCTGCTCCGCCTCAACTCTCTGTGATTTACAGAGTTTATGATGGACAGTGAAGTAAACTGCTGACAGCTGTAGCTGCTGTTAGCTCATGTTAGCTCATGTTAGCTCAGTCTGTTAGCTGCTGTTAGCTTATGTTAGCTCGGTCTGTTAGCTGCTGTTAGCTCAGTCTGTTAGCTCATGTTAGCTCAGTCTGTTAGCTGCTGTTAGCTCATGTTAGCTCAGTTTGTTAGCTGCTGTTAGGTCAGTCTGTTAGCTTATGTTAGCTCAGTCTGTCAGCTGCTGTTAGCTCGTGTTAGCTCAGTCTGTCAGCTGCTGTTAGCTCAGTCTGATGGACAGTGAAGTAAACTGTAGCTGCTGTTAGCTCAGTCTGTTAGCTGCTGTTAGCTAGGAAGAAGAGGTTTTCAGGCCCAGCAGTCAGCAGCCTCTATGGACATGATGGCAGAGGAGCAGAGAGTGAAGAGGACGCTGACGGAGGAAGCTAAGAAGAGAAAAGGAGAGAGTGAGCGAGCAAGAAGCCGCCGGACAAGAGTAAATGTGGGACTGACTTTTAGTGGTTAGTGAGAGCTTGGTGAAATAAAAGGCTGAAAGACAGACGCCGAGCTGGACTGACTGCTGCTGGACTAGTCTCTGATATCAGCTGCTGCTGGACTAGTCTCTGATATCAGCTGCTGCTGGACTAGTCTCTGATATCAGCTGCTGCTGGACTAGTCTCTGATATCAGCCGCTGCTGGACTAGTCTCTGATATCAGCTGCTGCTGGACTAGTCTCTGATATCAGCTGCTGCTGGACTAGTCTCTGATATCAGCTGCTGCTGGACTAGTCTCTGATATCAGCTGCTGGACTAGTCTCTGATATCAGCTGCTGGACTAGTCTCTGATATCAGCTGCTGGACTAGTCTCTGATATCAGCCGCTGCTGGACTAGTCTCTGATATCAGCTGCTGCTGGACTAGTCTCTGATATCAGCTGCTGCTGGACTAGTCTCTGATATCAGCCGCTGCTGGACTAGTCTCTGATATCAGCTGCTGGACTAGTCACTGATATCAGCCGCTGCTGGACTAGTCCCTGATATCAGCCGCTGCTGGACTAGTCTCTGATATCAGCCGCTGCTGGACTAGTCTCTGATATCAGCTGCTGCTGGACTAGTCTCTGATATCAGCCGCTGCTGGACTAGTCGCTGATATCAGCTGCTGCTGGACTAGTCTCTGATATCAGCCGCTGCTGGACTAGTCTCTGATATCAGCTGCTGGGACCTGGTTGGTGATTGGCTGTTTGATCAGAAGTAATGTAACCAGAAGAAATACTCGAGTACAGCTGGAGTGAAAAAGGTCAGCAGGCTGAAAGTGAACTGGATCTTAAAAACAGTGAAAATCTAAAAAATCTCTTTAAAAGTGGAAATAAAACCGACCAAGTCAAAGTCAATGTGGAACAAATAATAACCAAACGCTACAAAAACCATAAATATGGATCATATCAGGTTCAGCTGTGGTTCACGAGAATCATCGAAACAGAAGACAGAAGCGTGTGCGGTCGGCGATCGGAGATTCTGCAGGGTCACATACTGAAACTGAACTCTTGGCTTTAGGAACCAGGTCTTTTTAGGTCCGGTAGTCTGGCTTGGATTGTAGCCCACTTAGCCTCGAGATGGTTCGGTTAGCCGGCATGTCGCTACAACCGCTAATCCAGGTCAGAGTAAAAGTCCGGTGGAATCAGCATAGCTTAGCACAAAGACTGTGAACAGAGGGAAACTGTTAGCCGGTCCAACTCATCAAAGAGTCGATCAGACGTTTCCTCCTGATGTTCATGTAAAGTTACATTAACGTTTGAATAAAATCTGGAACCCACCACCGATCAATGACTTCCTGCCTAATGTTTGAACTCGTCATGGCGTCACGGAGACGTCACAGGGTCGTGACTTCAGCGACCATCGAACTGTCCGTCTACATCTCGTCAGCGTGTGCAGGTTTGCCGGGATCGCGGCTTCCTTTACCCGCCGCCGACCTCAGACCCAGCGCCAGCGGCTCAGTCTGCCCGGCAACAAGAGCTGAGCCGTTCCCTGATTGGCCCGCCTCTTGGCCCGCCCCACCGAAACCTGGATTATCAGGGCTTTCTTCTGGTTCTTGGGGGACGGCAGCGCCATCCGGAGGTCCTGATTGGACTTCAGAGGGAGGTGACGAGGAGTCCGGCTGGTCAGCCTGACCGTCAGCATCATCGGCTGTCGGCTGGGAGGAGGAGGAGGAGGAGGAGGAGGAGGAGGAGGAGGAGGGGTCTGTCAGGATGTTTCTGGAAATAACTGGAATGATGGAAGAGTCCAAATGTTACACAACATGACGATTCATCAGATTCAACAGGAAGTGATGTCATGAGAGACTGACCTCCTGTTGGTCTGTAGTCGTCATCAGCTGACGAGTTCCGGCTGAACGGACTGAAACTCGGCATGATGATCAGACCCAGAGAGACCAAGATGATCTGAGGACACAAACATGAGATCTCAGTCTGCGGGGACGTCACGGAGACTACGTCCAGTTTTAGACAGTCTGCGGGGACGTCACGGAGACTACGTCCAGGTTTTAGACAGTCTGCGGGGACGTCACAGAGACTACGTCCAGGTTTTAGACAGTCTGCGGGGACGTCACGGAGACTACGTCCAGATTTTAGACAGTCTGCGGGGACGTCACGGAGACTATGTCCAGGTTTTAGACAGTCTGCAGGGACATCACGGAGACTACGTCCAGGTTTTAGACAGTCTGCGGGGACGTCACAGAGACTACGTCCAGGTTTTAGACAGTCTGCAGGGACATCACGGAGACTACGTCCAGGTTTTAGACAGTCTGTGGTCACGGAGACTACGTCCAGGTTTTAGACAGTCTGTAGTCACGGAGAGACAGTCTGCGGGGACGTCACAGAGACTACGTCCAGGTTTTAGACAGTCTGCGGGGACGTCACGGAGACTACGTCCAGGTTTTAGACAGTCTGCGGGGACGTCACAGAGACTACGTCCAGGTTTTAGACAGTCTGCGGGGACGTCACAGAGACTACGTCCAGGTTTTAGACAGTCTGCGGGGACGTCACAGAGACTACGTCCAGGTTTTAGACAGTCTGCGGGGACGTCACGGAGACTACGTCCAGATTTTAGACAGTCTGCGGGGACGTCACGGAGACTACGTCCAGGTTTTAGACAGTCTGTGGTCACGGAGACTATGTCCAGGTTTTAGACAGTCTGTAGTCACGGAGACTACGTCCAGGTTTTAGACAGTCTGCGGGGACGTCACAGAGACTACGTCCAGGTTTTAGACAGTCTGCAGGGACGTCACGGAGACTACGTCCAGGTGTTAGACAGTCTGCGGGGACGTCACAGAGACTACGTCCAGGTTTTAGACAGTCTGCGGGGACGTCACAGAGACTACGTCCAGGTGTTAGACGGGCACTCACCAGTAAGCAGGTGCTGGTCTGGGCTCCTTTGCTGACCGTCTGTTTAATCAGAGACTGAAGCTGTCGCAGCTGAGCCAGCAGAGACCTGAACAGCAGAAACACGTCAGCATGACGAGCAGCGATGAGATACGAGGTCACTAAATAATCAATCATTGATCAGTGATCTCGTACATGTTGCGTTTCTCCAGCTGCTCCACCGTCCTCTGCAGATCCTTGTTCTGAGCCGAGCAAGCTGCTGCCCTGTAAAACACACACACACACACACACACACACACACACACACACACACACACACACACACACACACACACACACACACACACACACACACACACACACACACACACACACACGGTCGGTGGTCTTTGGTCCACACTTGATGATTTTAAGAACTCGTTTATCTGCCATGAACTTAATGAATCGATTAAAGCCCCAGTCAGTGAGTCAGTGACAGCGAGTCAGCGAGTCAGCGAGTCAGTGACAGCGAGTCAGCGAGTCAGCGTCACGTTGTGTACCTGCTCTCCAGCCCGTCGATGTACTCCTTCCTCCTGCGCCGGCTGTCCTGAGCCGACTGCTTGTTGCGAATCTTTCTGCGTACTCGCTTCAGGATTCTTTCCTCCGCCTGCAAAGGAACAAAACCAAGTCATGGTCTCACTGGTTCTGCTGCGAGAAGCTCCAGAGAAAAAGGAGGTCTCGGTCTGACCTTGGTGAGAGGGAGGTTGTTGGGCAGAGACACTCCTTCCTGGCTCAGCAGCTTCTGCTCCTCCTCAGTCAGCTGGAGGTCTGGGTACAGCTGCAACAGTAGAAGAAGAGTCAGTCCTCCAGGTCCTTCGACCGTCAACAGGAAGACAAAGTGACAAAGTCTCACCGGATCAGCGTCGGGGCTCGGAGGGTCGACGGCGATCAAACCTCCATCGAGGCGAGCAGCGGGCAGCACGGGCAGCTCGTTCACGATGCACGAGTCTGAAAACAACACCTGAGAGCTCCATTGATCTGCACAGGACAGGAAATGACATCACTGTCACTGCTCGTGGACATGTTTGGACATTAAACGTTGAATCAGTGACAGCTCAGTGGAGTTGGTGTTTCTGTGAGCAGGCAGACTTCCTCTCTCTGCTCCTCAGTGAGGATGATTGGCAGACGGCTGCACACCTGATCAGATCAGGTGTTTTGTTGTTGTAATATTCATCTTGGCCACACGAGGCTGTAGTGCATCACTGACCCTTTGTTTCAAACAGGAAGAGAAACATTCATGATTTCTTCCAGGTGGGTTTGCATGGAGAAGTTAAAGCTGTAGAGTCTATGGAGGACTGACCATGCTCTTTAGTGGAGCATTATTATGCTGAACGTAACACTGTGAAACAATCAGGAAGTAACTCTGATTTCTCTCTCAGACAATCGGACAAAAACAAACTCTAAACTGTGTAAATAAATGTAGAGTGTGTCTGACAGACATTATCACTGACACTGCAGCAGCACAGAGACTCAACAAAGTTATTCAAAGGCAGCTTGAGGTTGCCGAGCAACCAGGGTCAGCTGCAGGTCAGAGCAGTTAACTGCAGCTGTGCTCTGTCTGTGTGTGAGTGACTGCTGAGAGACACAGAAAATCTCTAAATGAAGCCCCTCCAACTAGTGGACACTAATGCCAAACGGTAGGTGGTATCAAAAAGCCCAAATGAGCGTGAGCATCCTCATCTTGTCGACCATGTGGATGCTGAATTTCAGTGTGTGAAGTTAAAAACTGTGACCTGGGCAGAGAGAGAAAGAACAGGTGCCCCGTGCTCCTCTGGGACATTTCTCCTCTCCAGTTTACATGGGAGTAGATGGGGCTGTCGGTGGGTGATCCTGGAGCATCAGTGCGTCTCCCGCCAAAACTATAAGTCCGACAGCTTCAGCAGTGATATCGCTGCGGAGCCCATGAATTTTCCTACGTTGCTATGTAGAAATTATGTATGTAGAGTGACATTTGTGGCCACGAGAGCCGTTTGTAAATGTGTTTTTGGACAAATGTTTCTCTAGCTCTGGAACATTTTACCAATACACACACATTGTAAACGTTGTCGTGGTTTTTGGTGATTTTTGGTGAAACCGTTTGATGAAACTCTGAGAAAAGTCACAGCTCATCATTCCTACGTTCGATTTGATACTTTCTTTGTGTATGTGTGACCAAAACTGAGGGAGGAGGAGCCCGATGAACTTCCTGTAATACGTCAGAATAATCAGCCTGGGGTGGTCTCTGTTGTCTTTAGTCACTGAAGCTGCTTCATGAAATAAACCGATTATTTGATTATTTGATTATTTGATTATTTAGTTCGCAGGGTCCACGGTGACGTCTTCACACGTTCACTGATGCGTCACTTTGTGGTTTTTCGAAAACTTTTGACTTCATCACATTTAAAGTTAAAGTGTCTTAAACTGACGCGTCTGATTTTAACGATGCTTTCATTCAAACTCTGGGACTCGTCCTCACCCAGCTCTATGGAGATGACGTTCTCGTGTCCGGGTTCAGTCTTCACGCCGCCCAGGCCGCTGATGTCATAGACCACCTGGTAGACGGTCGCCGGGGCAGGCTGATTGGCTGTCACCATGGTGACAGGACTCTCGATCACAGGATCCTCAGAGATGCCGCTGTCGCTCTCGGACGAGGGGTCAGCGGGCGGCCCGCTGGGAAACACCTCGTTTGGGTCGACGGCGTGAAGGACGTCCTCCGGTTCACTGTCATTCAGCGTCTGAGACAAAGTCACATGGTTAACAGGCTGCATCAGGTGACCTCACCTGTACTCTCTGTGACACACACACACACCAGACTCACACAGTCGGGGTCTACCGCCCAGTCCTGCAGGGGTTTCTCTGAGCTGCTGAAGGCGAGGTCGGAGCAGGAGAACGCAGCGTCGAGCTGCCAGCTGTCCGCCGCCACGCCGCCACCGAGAAACAACTCCCCGCTCTCTGCATCCATGACCTGAACACTGTTCACCACGACACAGGAGAGAGTAACTGAGTACATTTACTCGAGTAGTGT
>CM014091.1:33698080-33701736 GCA_004119915.2 Collichthys lucidus
CTGAGTTAGTCTGAGTTAGTCCGAGTTAGTCTGAGTTCAAATCTAAACCTGAGACGTGACGTTTGAAGCCAACTCGACCTTTTCTACGTGTGACTCTCACCTTCTCCTGTGGACTCCATACGTGACGACGTGTTGACGGTGTCACCGAACAGACAGTACCGAGGCATCTTCAGACCCACCACACCAGCACACACCGGACCTACAGCACACACAGGAAACGTTCATCCCGCAGACTGTCTGAAACCTGGACGTAGTCTCCGTGACGTCCCCGCAGACTGTCTGAAACCTGGACGTAGTCTCTGTGACGTCCCCACAGACTGTCTAAAACCTGGACGTAGTCTCTGTGACGTCCCCACAGACTGTCTAAAACCTGGACGTAGTCTCTGTGACGTCCCCACAGACTGTCTAAAACCTGGACGTAGTCTCTGTGACGTCCCCGCAGACTGTCTAAAACCTGGACGTAGTCTCCGTGACGTCCCCGCAGACTGTCTAAAACCTGGACGTAGTCTCTGTGACGTCCCCGCAGACTGTCTAAAACCTGGACGTAGTCTTGTGTGACGTCCCCACAGACTGTCTAAAACCTGGACGTAGTCTCTGTGACGTCCCCGCAGACTGTCTGAAACCTGGACGTAGTCTCCGTGACGTCCCCACAGACTGTCTAAAACCTGGACGTAGTCTTTGTGACGTCCCCACAGACTGTCTAAAACCTGGACGTAGTCTCTGTGACGTCCCCGTCTGTCTAAAACCTGGACGTAGTCTCTGAGACTCCCCACAGACTGTCTAAAACCTGGACGTAGTCTCTGTGACGTCCCCACAGACTGTCTAAAACCTGGACGTAGTCTCTGTGACGTCCCCGCAGACTGTCTAAAACCTGGACGTAGTCTCTGTGACGTCCCCGCAGACTGTCTAAAACCTGGATAGTCTCTGTGACGTCCCCGCAGTCTGTCTAAAACCTGGACGTAGTCTCTGTGACGTCCCCGCAGACTGTCTAAAACCTGGACGTAGTCTCTGTGACGTCCCCAGACTGTCTAAAACCTGGACGTAGTCTCTGTGACGTCCCCACACTGTCTAAAACCTGGACGTAGTCTCTGTGACGTCCCCGCAGACTGTCTAAAACCTGGACGTAGTCTCTGTGACGTCCCCGCAGACTGTCTAAAACCTGGACGTAGTCTCTGTGACGTCCCCGCAGACTGTCTAAAACCTGGACGTAGTCTCTGTGACGTCCCCGCAGTCTGTCTAAAACCTGGACGTAGTCTCCGTGACGTCCCCACAGACTGTCTAAAACCTGGACGTAGTCTCTGAGACTCCCCCAGACTGTCTAAAACCTGGACGTAGTCTCTGTGACGTCCCGCAGACTGTCTAAAACCTGGACGTAGTCTCTGAGACTCCCCCAGACTGTCTAAAACCTGGACGTAGTCTCTGTGACGTCCCACAGACTGTCTAAAACCTGGACGTAGTCTCTGTGACGTCCCCACAGACTGTCTAAAACCTGGACGTAGTCTCCGTGACGTCCCCGCAGACTGTCTAAAACCTGGACGTAGTCTCTGTGACGTCCCCGCAGACTGTCTAAAACCTGGACGTAGTCTCTGTGACGTCCCCGCAGACTGTCTAAAACCTGGACGTAGTCTCTGTGACGTCCCCGCAGTCTGTCTAAAACCTGGACGTAGTCTCTGTGACGTCCCCACAGACTGTCTAAAACCTGGACGTAGTCTCTGTGACGTCCCCACAGACTGTCTAAAACCTGGACGTAGTCTCTGTGACGTCCCCGCAGACTGTCTAAAACCTGGATGTAGTCTCTGTGACGTCCCCGCAGACTGTCTAAAACCTGGACGTAGTCTCTGTGACGTCCCCGCAGACTGTCTAAAACCTGGACGTAGTCTCTGTGACGTCCCCACAGACTGTCTAAAACCTGGACGTAGTCTCTGTGACGTCCCCGCAGACTGTCTAAAACCTGGATAGTCTCTGTGACATCCCCGCAGACTGTCTAAAACCTGGACGTAGTCTCTGTGACGTCCCCACAGACTGTCTAAAACCTGGATGTAGTCTCTGTGACGTCCCCGCAGACTGTCTAAAACCTGGACGTAGTCTCCGTGACGTCCCCACAGACTGTCTAAAACCTGGACGTAGTCTTTGTGACGTCCCCGCAGACTGTCTAAAACCTGGACGTAGTCTCTGTGACGTCCCCACATGTTTTATAAACATCAACGTTGTGTCCCCCTCTGTGTCTCGGTGTCTCCGTGTGTCCTCACCGCTGTGTATTCCTATCCTCAGCTTCAGCTGTTGTTCCGATCGATGGCGGATCCTGAATGTTCGGACGGCGCTCAGCAGGGCGAGGGCCATGCGGGCGATCTCTCTGCCGTGCAGCTTCCCGTTCCTCACCGGCAGCCCTGACACCACCATGTAGGCGTCGCCGATGGTCTCCACCTGGGGGCGCCACAGGACAGAGTGTGAAGCAGCAGAAGTTGTTTCTTATTTAAAAATCAGTTTTTATTCACAAATCTTTATTTATTTTGAATAAATTGAGTAGACATTAAAGTCTAATCTAACAGTCAAACACACATCACGTTGCTCGTGTCACCTTGTAAACGTCGAAGTTGTCGATGATGGCGTCGAAACAGGTGTAGAGGTCGTTCAGCAGAGTCACCACCTGTAGCAAACATGAACATGCAAACAGCTGACCACGTGGAGCAGAAAGTTTCCTCCACACCAAAGAAAGATTCAGGCTGGAGGCCCGAGCCGAGGCCGCGCTCACCTCCATCGGCGTGCTCTCTGCAGAGATGGCCGTGAATCCCACGATGTCGCTGAAGTAGATGGTGACGGAGTCGAAGGCTTCAGCCTGAACCGTCTCCCCGCGCTTCAACTGCTCCGCCACCGAGCTGAGAGACACAACATGTCAGCCTGTGCAGTACTGACTGTGGTA
Source organism: Collichthys lucidus (assembly GCA_004119915.2). Classification (NCBI taxonomy): domain Eukaryota; kingdom Metazoa; phylum Chordata; class Actinopteri; family Sciaenidae; genus Collichthys; species Collichthys lucidus. The sequence continues at coordinate 33,701,001 of CM014091.1, forward strand.
GTATCTGGCAGTATATGCAGTACTGACTGTGGTAGTATCTGGCAGTATATGCAGTACTGACTGTGGTAGTATCTGGTAGTATATGCAGTACTGACTGTGGTAGTATCTGGTACAGCAGAGCTTCAGCCTTGCGTTTCTCCTCGTGGTACGCTTGTGTTCGTTCCTCCACCAGCTCCTCCAGGTTGTTGGCGTACTGCTCCATGCGGGACAGCAGGTTGTCCAGGATGTTGGTCCTCGACTCCCTGAAACACACACACACACACACACACACACACACACACACACACACACACACACACACACACACACACACACACACACACACATTAGGACTTGAACCTGGAGTTGGTGTTTAAGCAGGACCGGATCGTGATCTTCATGGACCGGATCTCAGAGTCAGCTGATCAACGTCTTCTGTTGGTTCTATCACGTCACCTTCATGGGGAGCAGAGCTGAGGTGGACGCCTCCTGGGCAGGTCTCAGTGGGAGGAGACCCAGAACCTGCTGGAGGGACTACACAGCCCGTCTAGCCTGGGAATATCTGGAACCCTAAACCTGCTGCTACTGCGACCCAACCACAGACCAGACGGCGTCCGTAAAGATCATTCTTCCCGTTAGGTTCAATATAACCGAACTCCTTTTTGGAACCAGCAGAGGCGCCTCCTGCTGGTCGCTGGACAGAAGGGCAGCTCACTCACTTGTTCTGTTTGCGCAGCAGCACGCGGATGTGGTTGAA
>CM014091.1:33701827-33736827 GCA_004119915.2 Collichthys lucidus
AAGACTGAGGAAAACTGCGAGAGACTGAGGAAGACTGAGGAAGACTGAGGAAAACTGCCAGAGACTGAGGAAGACTGCCAGAGACTGAGGAAGACTATGAAAGACTGAGGAAGACTGTGAAAGACTGAGGAAGACTATGAAAGACTGAGGAAGACTGTGAAAGACTGAGGAAGACTGTGAAAGACTGAGGAAAACTGCGAGAGACTGAGGAAGACTGAGGAAAACTGCCAGAGACTGAGGAAGACTGTGAAAGACTGAGGAAAACTGCAAGAGACTGAGGAAGACTGAGGAAGACTGCCAGACACTGAGGAAGACTGAGGAAGACTGCCAGAGACTGAGGAAGACTGCCAGAGACTGAGGAAGACTGAGGAAGACTGAGGAAGACTGCCAGAGACTGAGGAAGACTGAGAAAAACTGCCAGAGACTGAGGAAGACTGCCAGAGACTGAGGAAGACTGAGGAAGACTGAGAAAAACTGCCAGAGACTGAGGAAGACTGCCAGAGACTGAGGAAGACTGTGAAAGACTGAGGAAGACTGTGAAAGACTGAGGAAGACTGCGAGAGACTGAGGAAGACTGTGAAAGACTGAGGAAGACTGTGAAAGACTGAGGAAGACTGTGAAAGACTGAGGAAGACTGCGAGAGACTGGGGAAGACTGCCAGAGACTGAGGAAGACTGTGAAAGACTGAGGAAGACTGCGAGAGACTGGGGAAGACTGCCAGAGACTGAGGAAGACTGTGAAAGACTGAGGAAGACTGCCAGAGACTGGGGAAGACTGAGGAAGACTGCGAGAGACTGGGGAAGACTGTGAAAGACTGGGGAAGACTGCGAGAGACTGAGAAAGACTGAGGAAGACTGCGAGAGACTGGGGAAGACTGTGAAAGACTGGGGAAGACTCAGGAAGACTGAGGAAGACTGAGGAAGACTGAGGAAGACTGAGGAAGACTGCCAGAGACTGAGGAAGACTGTGAAAGACTGAGGAAGACTGCGAGAGACTGAGGAAGACTGTGAAAGACTGAGAAAGACTGTGAAAGACTGAGGAAAACTGCGAGAGACTGAGGAAGACTGCCAGAGACTGAGGAAGACTGAGGAAAACTGCGAGAGACTGAGGAAGACTGAGGAAGACTGTGAAAGACTGAGGAAAACTGCCAGAGACTGAGGAAGACTGCCAGAGACTGAGGAAGACTGAGGAAGACTGCCAGAGACTGAGGAAGACTGAGGAAGACTGTGAAAGACTGAGGAAGACTGCCAGAGACTGAGGAAGACTGCCAGAGACTGAGGAAGACTGAGGAAGACTGAGGAAGACTGCCAGAGACTGAGGAAGACTGAGGAAGACTGTGAAAGACTGAGGAAAACTGCGAGAGACTGAGGAAGACTGAGGAAGACTGAGGAAAACTGCCAGAGACTGAGGAAGACTGCCAGAGACTGAGGAAGACTATGAAAGACTGAGGAAGACTGTGAAAGACTGAGGAAGACTATGAAAGACTGGAAGACTGTGAAAGAATGAGGAGGAGGAGACTGTGAAAGACTGAGGAAAACTGCGAGAGACTGAGGAAGACTGAGGAAAACTGCCAGAGACTGAGGAAAGAATGTGAAAGACTGAGGAAAACTGCAAGAGACTGAGGAAGACTGAGGAAGACTGCCAGACACTGAGGAAGACTGAGGAAGACTGCCAGAGACTGAGGAAGACTGCCAGAGACTGAGGAAGACTGAGGAAGACTGAGGAAGACTGCCAGAGACTGAGGAAGACTGAGAAAAACTGCCAGAGACTGAGGAAGACTGCCAGAGACTGAGGAAGACTGCCAGAGACTGAGGAAGACTGAGGAAGACTGAGAAAAACTGCCAGAGACTGAGGAAGACTGCCAGAGACTGAGGAAGACTGTGAAAGACTGAGGAAGACTGTGAAAGACTGAGGAAGACTGCGAGAGACTGAGGAAGACTGTGAAAGACTGAGGAAGACTGTGAAAGACTGAGGAAGACTGTGAAAGACTGAGGAAGGACAGCCTTCTGAAGTATCTAATTAAAAAGCTGAATCACCCTGATGGATGTGGGTGCGTGGGATCGAGCTCGGGAACATTAAGGTGCCGTTTTGACGACAGAAATCAGACCCAGCTGTGTACGGAGGCCCGTAATGAAGACCAAAACAAGCACACCTCATTAAGACATGGTTTCCTGAGAGGAAGGGAGACGACAACTCTGACAAATCAGCTGTTAGTCCACAGCGAGAAGCTGAGACAGACGCTGAGTTTCTGTCTCAGCTCCATGTTCTGACCCGAACACTAATGGCCTCGATCCAGTCCATTATTACGAACGTCAGCCCACACAGAGACCAGATGCAGGTCCAGACCGTCCACACGTTTGGCCTCCCGCAGAGATGAAGACAAGTTTCTCACGTGATATACTGAGATTATAAATCCTAAAGTTTTCATGTTACAACACGTGTGTGTGCACTTTAATGTTATTTATAGGGAAGCTTTTCCTGCCAATGTCTAAAGACTGTCTAAAACCTGGACGTAGTCTCTGTAACGTCCCCGCAGACTGTCTAAAACCTGGACGTAGTCTCCGTGACGTCCCCGCAGACTGTCTAAAACCTGGACGTAGTCTCCGTGACGTCCCCGCAGACTGTCTAACAGGACGTAGTCTCGTGACGTCCCCGCAGACTGTCTAAAACCTGGACGTAGTCTCTGTGACGTCCCCGCAGACTGTCTAAAACCTGGACGTAGTCTCTGTGACGTCCCGCAGACTGTCTAAAACCTGGACGTAGTCTCTGTGACGTCCCGCAGACTGTCTAAAACCTGGACGTAGTCTCTGTGACGTCCCCCCAGACTGTCTAAAAACCTGGACGTAGTCTCCGTTGACGTCCCTGCAGACTGTCTAAAACCTGGACGTAGTCTCTGTGACGTCCTGCAGACTGTCTAAAACCTGGACGTAGTCTCTGAGACGTCCCCGCAGACTGTCTAAAACCTGGACGTAGTCTCCGTGACGTCCCCGCAGACTGTCTAAAACCTGGACGTAGTCTCTGTGACGTCCCCAGACTGTCTAAAACCTGGACGTAGTCTCTGTGACGTCCCCGCAGACTGTCTAAAACCTGGACGTAGTCTCTGTGACGTCCCCGCAGACTGTCTAAAACCTGGACGTAGTCTCTGTGACGTCCCCGCAGACTGTCTAAAACCTGGACGTAGTCTCTGTGACGTCCCCGCAGACTGTCTAAAACCTGGACGTAGTCTCCGTGACGTCCCTGCAGACTGTCTAAAACCTGGACGTAGTCTCTGTGACGTCCCTGCAGACTGTCTAAAACCTGGACGTAGTCTCTGAGACGTCCCCGCAGACTGTCTAAAACCTGGACGTAGTCTCCGTGACGTCCCCGCAGACTGTCTAAAACCTGGACGTAGTCTCTGTGACGTCCCCGCAGACTGTCTAAAACCTGGACGTAGTCTCTGTGACGTCCCCGCAGACTGTCTAAAACCTGGACGTAGTCTCTGTGACGTCCCCGCAGACTGTCTAAAACCTGGACGTAGTCTCTGTGACGTCCCCGCAGACTGTCTAAAAAACCTGGACGTAGTCTCCGTGACGTCCCCGCAGACTGTCTAAAACCTGGACGTAGTCTCCGTGACGTCCCCGCAGACTGTCTAAAACCTGGACGTAGTCTCTGTGACGTCCCCGCAGACTGTCTAAAAAACCTGGACGTAGTCTCCGTGACGTCCCCGCAGAATGTCTAAAACCTGGACGTAGTCTCGAGCTTGTTTATTTGTGTTTTCGTGATTGTGCGTCCTCTTTCCTCGTTGAAACCATTCGTCTCTCGTCTCTCTGGATGTCTTCCGGCTGTGAGGAAATCAAACATCTTGACACGTTTCAAGCTTCAGTGAGACGTCGAGTGAGATTCTCCGAGCTGACGGCGTGAAGAGGAACAAGGCACAGAAAGGAGATTAGAGAAGATGATTACTTTTTCTTCACGTCCTATTTCCTGCGTGACCTCTGCCTTTCTTCTTCTTCACCCCTGAAGGACGTCGGCTGCACGACGGCTTAGCTCTTTGCTCGATGTGAAGAGCGAGGCGTTCAGGTGCCATCAGGGTTTTTCCATCACGACCTGCGTGGCTCTGATGCCTTTCATGCTCACAGCTGTCGTACTGTATGTGGGAAGTGGAAGCTCTTCTTTCGTCTCAGCACATTAGCCAGAGTCAGGAAGTGTGCAGGGTCAGAGGTCGGGAGCTCCTCCTGCAGGTTTCAGGGTCGTGTCTGCACTCTGACCTTTGGTACGACCTGACACAGCAGCAATGCAACGTCTCATCCTGTCACGTCATCACAACCTCTACTGACATCCTGAGACCGAGCGACAACCAAACAACGTCAAAAAAACGTTACTGAAAACTGTCACGTCTGCTCAGGAGGATGTTTGTTTGTCAGCAGGAAGGAAAGAGCGAGGTACTACCCCAAGCGAAGTATCTCGGGGTCTTGTTGTTCACGAGCGACGAGAAAATGGATCGTGAGACGGATCGGCGGTTTAGTACGGACCGTGGTGCTTCAGAGGGAGCTAAGCCTGAAGGCGAAGCTCTCCATCTTCAAGTCCATCTACGTCCCAACCTTCACCTCTGGTCGTGAGCTTTGGGTAGTATGAGCTTCCTCTGAAGAGCTCAGACATCCGGGTGGAGCTCGGAGTAGAGCTGCTGAGGTGGTTCGGGCATCTAATTAAGATGAGTGTCTCCTTTTGGAGGTGGCACGTCCAATTGGGAGGAGACCCTGGGGCAGACCCAGAACCTGCTGAAGGGACTACATAGCCCACCTAGCCCGGGAACCCCTCCAGGACTCGGTGCTGAAGGATGAGTTGCTGCTAAACCTGCTGCCACCGTGACCCGACCTCGAATAAGAGGATGCATGGATCTGAAGTCTGCTCAGGGTCTTTCTCAGAAGCTGGAGCTGCTCTGTGCAGACTGACGTGGGGCGCTCGCGGCGGTCACCACGGTCTGGTGTGGTTTGCAACTAGAACGACCCCCGCAACACGTCACGTGCACATGCCTGGTAAAATTGATCTGAGTTACACCAAGTGTTCAAATTCAGTGTTCCCACTCTGGTCTGATCTTCGTCTTAGCCCAGTCCACTTTGCAGACGGACAGATGGACAGAGGTCTCTGTGTGTCTGTATAAATGTGAATGAATGAAGTTTGAGAGAGAAGAGGTCGGATTATATTTAGCTGAGTATTTTTAGTGCAGGTAAATGGGGATTAAACACACACACACACACAGAGGAGTGTGTAAAGTGCTGAGCTTCAGTCTCGGCAGACTGTAAACTCCTCCTCTCATGGCGGCAGGGACGGGCCTCTGAGCTCAGTATCAATCGGAAGAAAGCTTTTAGCCCGGCGTGGTTTCACCGCTCACTTCCTGCTCAGAGGTTATTAAAGCCTGAAACAATAGACGGGAGCGGCAGGCCGGAGGAATGTCATCAAGACTCTGGAGACTTCCTGAGACGGAGCCAAGAAAGCCCTGAACCCCCAGCTCGTTAATTATTTCATCTAGTCTTTAATTCAGCTTCATCCTGACGAGTATTTGTTCTGATATCAGAGACTAGTCCAGCAGCGGCTGATATCAGAGACTAGTCCAGCAGCGGCTGATATCAGAGACTAGTCCAGCAGCGGCTGATATCAGAGACTAGTCCAGCAGCGGCTGATATCAGAGACTAGTCCAGCAGCGGCTGATATCAGAGACTAGTCCAGCAGCGGCTGATATCAGACTAGTCCAGCAGCGGCTGATATCAGAGACTAGTCCAGCAGCGGCTGATATCAGACTAGTCCAGCAGCTGATATCAGAGACTAGTCCAGCAGCTGATATCAGAGACTAGTCCAGCAGCGGCTGATATCAGACTAGTCCAGCAGCGGCTGATATCAGAGACTAGTCCAGCAGCGGCTGATATCAGAGACTAGTCCAGCAGCGGCTGATATCAGAGACTAGTCCAGCAGCAGCTGATATCAGAGACTAGTCCAGCAGCTGATATCAGAGACTAGTCCAGCAGCAGCTGATATCAGAGACTAGTCCAGCAGCTGATATCAGAGACTAGTCCAGCAGCTGATATCAGACTAGTCCAGCAGCAGCTGATATCAGAGACTAGTCCAGCAGCTGATATCAGAGACTAGTCCAGCAGCGGCTGATATCAGAGACTAGTCCAGCAGCTGATATCAGAGACTAGTCCAGCGGCTGATATCAGAGACTAGTCCAGCAGCGGCTGATATCAGAGACTAGTCCAGCAGCGCTGATATCAGACTAGTCCAGCAGCGGCTGATATCAGAGACTAGTCCAGCAGCGGCTGATATCAGAGACTAGTCCAGCAGCTGATATCAGAGACTAGTCCAGCAGCTGTGATATCAGAGACTAGTCCAGCAGCTGATATCAGAGACTAGTCCACAGCAGCTGATATCAGAGACTAGTCCAGCAGCTGATATCAGAGACTAGTCCAGCAGCGGCTGATATCAGAGACTAGTCCAGCAGCCTGATATCAGAGACTAGTCCAGCAGCGCTGATATCAGACTAGTCCAGCAGCTGATATCAGAGACTAGTCCAGCAGCGGCTGATATCAGAGACTAGTCCAGCAGCTGATATCAGAGACTAGTCCAGCAGCAGCTGATATCAGAGACTAGTCCAGCAGCGGCTGATATCAGCGACTAGTCCAGCAGCTGCTGATATCAGAGACTAGTCCAGCAGCGGCTGATATCAGAGACTAGTCCAGCAGCTGATATCAGAGACTAGTCCAGCAGCAGCTGATATCAGAGACTAGTCCAGCAGCTGATATCAGTGACTAGTCCAGCAGCGGCTGATATCAGAGACTAGTCCAGCAGCGGCTGATATCAGAGACTAGTCCAGCAGCGGCTGATATCAGTGACTAGTCCAGCAGCGGCTGATATCAGAGACTAGTCCAGCAGCGGCTGATATCAAAGACTAGTCCAGCAACTGATATCAGAGACTAGTCCAGCAGCTGATATCAGAGACTAGTCCAGCAGCGGCTGATATCAGAGACTAGTCCAGCAGCGGCTGATATCAGAGACTAGTCCAGCAGCGGCTGATATCAGAGACTAGTCCAGCAGCGGCTGATATCAGAGACTAGTCCAGCAGCGGCTGATATCAGAGACTAGTCCAGCAGCAACTGATATCAGAGACTAGTCCAGCAGCGGCTGATATCAGAGACTAGTCCAGCAGCTGATATCAGAGACTAGTCCAGCAGCTGATATCAGAGACTAGTCCAGCAGCGGCTGATATCAGAGACTAGTCCAGCAGCGGCTGATATCAGAGACTAGTCCAGCAGCCTGATATCAGAGACTAGTCCAGCAGCGGCTGATATCAGAGACTAGTCCAGCAGCGGCTGATATCAGAGACTAGTCCAGCAGCGGCTGATATCAGAGACTAGTCCAGCAGCGATATCAGAGACTAGTCCAGCAGCACTGATATCAGAGACTAGTCCAGCAGCGGCTGATATCAGAGACTAGTCCAGCAGCGGCTGATATCAGAGACTAGTCCAGCAGCGGCTGATATCAGAGACTAGTCCGCAGCGGCTGATATCAGACTAGTCCGCAGCAGCGGCTGATATCAGAGACTAGTCCAGCAGCGGCTGATATCAGAGACTAGTCCAGCAGCGGCTGATATCAGAGACTAGTCCGGCGGCTGATATCAGGACTAGTCCAGCAGCGGCTGATATCAGGACTAGTCCAGCAGCGGCTGATATCAGAGACTAGTCCAGCAGCGGCTGATATCAGAGACTAGTCCAGCAGCGGCTGATATCAGAGACTAGTCCAGCAGCAGCTGATATCAGAGACTAGTCCAGCAGCGGCTGATATCAGAGACTAGTCCAGCAGCAGCTGATATCAGAGACTAGTCCAGCAGCGGCTGATATCAGAGACTAGTCCAGCAGCAGCTGATATCAGAGACTAGTCCAGCAGCGGCTGATATCAGAGACTAGTCCAGCAGCGCTGATATCAGAGACTAGTCCAGCAGCGGCTGATATCAGACTAGTCCAGCAGCAGCTGATATCAGAGACTAGTCCAGCAGCAGTCAGTCCAGCTCGGCGTCTGTCTTTCAGCCTTTTATTTCACCAAGCTCTCACCAACCACTAAAAGTCAGTCCCACATTTACTCTTGTCCGGCGGCTTCTTGCTCGCTCACTCTCTCCTTTTCTCTTCTTAGCTTCCTCCGTCAGCGTCCTCTTCACTCTCTGCTCCTCTGCCATCATGTCCATAGAAGCTGCTGAGCCCGGTTACATTGCCTGCTTACTCAGCTCCTGTTCTGGCACAACACTGGCCCCACTCCCCATGAAAAACTCCCCCTGTAAACCAGTGGTCCAAAGCGCCTGTGCTACAAACACTAACACTCCCCTGGTGCTCTGAGCTCACAGCCTGGCTAACAGACTGAGCTAACATGAGCTGGCAGCAGCTAACAGACTGAGCTAACCGCAGCTAACAGACTGAGCTAACATAAGCTAACAGACTGAGCTAACATGAGCTAACAGCAGCTAACAGACTGAGCTAACATGAGCTAACAGCAGCTAACAGACTGAGCTAACATGAGCTAACAGCAGCTAACAGACTGAGCTAACAGCAGTTAACAGCAGCTACCAGACTGAGCTAACATGAGCTAACAGCAGCTAACAGACTGAGCTAACAGCAGCTAACAGACTGAGCTAACAGCAGCTAACAGACTGAGCTAACAGCAGCTAACAGCAGCTACCAGACTGAGCTAACATGAGCTAACAGCAGCTAACAGACTGAGCTAACAGCAGCTAACAGCAGCTAACAGACTGAGCTAACAGCAGCTAACAGACTGAGCTAACAGCAGCTAACAGACTGAGCTAACAGCAGCTAACAGACTGAGCTAACAGCAGCTAACAGCAGCTAACAGACTGAGCTAACAGCAGCTAACAGACTGAGCTAACAGCAGCTACCAGACTGAGCTAACATGAGCTAACAGCAGCTAACAGACTGAGCTAACAGCAGCTAACAGACTGAGCTAACAGCAGCTAACAGACTGAGCTAACATGAGCTAACAGCAGCTACCAGACTGAGCTAACATGAGCTAACAGCAGCTAACAGACTGAGCTAACAGCAGCTACCAGACTGAGCTAACAGCAGCTAACAGACTGAGCTAACATGAGCTAACAGCAGCTAACAGACTGAGCTAACAGCAGCTAACAGACTGAGCTAACATGAGCTAACAGCAGCTAACAGACTGAGCTAACAGCAGCTACCAGACTGAGCTTTCATGAGGTTTAAAACCATCGTCTCTGAGCTCCAGCTGACCTCATCACATGTAATCAGGTGCTCTGTAATTACCTGCCTTCGATCAGTTCATGCTGTTTCCTCTCCGGGTCGACAAAGGTTGATTTAAACTCCACGTTCCCTCAGAGTCAGCAGCCATCGTCAGTCTGCGTCATCGTTCGAGGTGACAGAATAAACGTGGACTCTCGGTAACAGGAGTGGAGCTTGAAAGCCTCACGGTGTCTCTTTACCGATAGGTTGGATCCATTTTATTGATTGTGTCTGAGAACATCAGCTCCTGGAGACTGCAGTGCTCACAGGCTTAATGGATTTATTCTCAGTGTAACTACACAACTGAACAGCTGATGCTCAACACACACACCACACACACACACACACACACACACACACACACACACACACACACACACCCTGATGTCCCCTGTGACAGACGGGTCAGTGATCAGTGATCAGTGGAGGTGGTGGCTCATCTCGCCTCCAGCTGTCTGAGTCACTCTGGGAGGCCTCGGCTTCTCACCGTCATGTTATTGAGTATTGTTCAGTCTGTGTACTCAGATCAACAGCGAGGACTCGTCTGACAGCAGCTGAAGCAGCACACACACCGGCTCCTAATTGGATCTTTATTTTTAAGTCTGACTGTAGAAATGACATTTTGTTAATCCTCGTCCCGCTGTTCCGACTTTGGCGACCTCCTGATGTCTGTGTGGCTCTAATGAGGATTCTGTCTCTTTATTCTAACAGTTCATATCAAAAGTCTTCCACGGCAGCTCAGTCACACTTTGTCCTCTGTCAAAGAGCATCGCCGAGAGTACGTCAGGGTCGAAGACTGTCTAAAACCTGGACATAGTCTCTGAGACGTCACCGCAGACTGTCTAAAACCTGGACATAGTCTCCGTGACGTCCCCACAGACTGTCTAAAACCAGGACATAGTCTCTGTGACGTCCCCACAGACTGTCTAAAACCTGGACATAGTCTCCGTGACGTCCCCACAGACTGTCTAAAACCTGGACATAGTCTCCGTGACGTCCCCACAGACTGTCTAAAACCTGGACGTAGTCTCCGTGACGCCCACGCAGACTGTCTAAAACCTGGACGTAGTCTCCGTGACGTCCCCGCAGACTGTCTAAAACCTGGACGTGGTCTCTGTGACGTCCCCGCAGACTGTCTAAAACCTGGACGTAGTCTCTGAGACGTCCCTGCAGACTGTCTAAAACCAGAACGTACTCTCCGAGACGTCCCCGCAGACTGTCTAAAACCTGGACGTAGTCTCTGTGACGTCCCCGCAGACTGTCTAAAACCTGGACGTAGTCTCTGTGACGTCCCCACAGACTGTATAAAACCTGGACGTAGTCTCTGAGATGTCCCCGCAGACTGTCTAAAACCTGGACGTAGTCTCCGTGACGTCCCCGCAGACTGTCTAAAACCTGGACGTAGTCTCTGAGACGTCCCCGCAGACTGTATAAAACCTGGACGTAGTCTCTGAGACGTCCCCGCAGACTGTATAAAACCTGGACGTGGTCTCTGAGACGTCCCCGCAGACTGTATAAAACCTGCACATAGTCTCTGTGACGTCCCCGCAGACTGTATAAAACCTGGACGTGGTCTCTGAGACGTCCCCGCAGACTGTCTATAACCTGCACATAGTCTCTGTGACGTCCCCGCAGACTGTATAAAACCTGCACATAGTCTCTGTGACGTCCCCGCAGACTGTATAAAACCTGCACATAGTCTCTGTGACGTCCCCGCAGACTGTCTATAACCTGGACGTGGTCTCAAACCACTTCCTGTCTGTCTCTCTCTTCACAGTGATGTTCGTCTGCTGCTCGCCGGACGTCTTCAGGAAGTTGATGGTTCAGTTTCGGCGAGCTGATCTTCCTCACGAGCAGTACGTCTTCTTCTACATCGACGTGTTCGGTGACAGTCTGAACTCCAAACAGGGACAGCCGTGGGCCCGTGGGGACGAGGACGACGCCGTCGCCAAGGAGGCTTTCCAGGTATGTGTGTTGATTTCCTGATTAATGATGGTCAGTCTGGCAGGTGAAGGGTTAAACTCCGACCCGCTGCCCCGGTCCGTCTCTGAGTGTTTGACGTCAGGCAGAACCTGATTTCCCCAAGCTGCTCTCAAGTGTTTCCTCTCTCGTCTCTGTCTTCATCTCTTTCGTCCTCTTTGGAAATTGACTTTATTCTCCACTGACCGTCCTCGACACGCAGCGACTCGGTTGTCTTTCTCCACACGAAGTGATTAAAGAGGAAACAGGAAAACACTTCACACGTTCAGATTCAGAGAGAACGAGCAAAAGAAATGAGTTTCTGCCTAAAATCACATTATTTTACGTTACTGTGTTTTTTAATCGCTCTTACTGATTTAATCTTCTCATCTTTTGAATCTATTTCATCTTCTTTTTGTTTCACTCTAAACCTCAATGAAAGATTCTATAGGAACAAAGTTTGATTGATCTGAACACTCTGCAGTCAGGCTGACGCGTAGTTTAAAATGTTTACTGAAGAATTTCAGATTTTCTGTGGAAAGAGTCAGTCTCTCTCCGTCTTCATCAACCTGAGTGAATTCCTTTCCTGTGAGAAGTGTTGCTTCACTCTGTCAACCTGTTGTCTCTGTAAACACTCGGTGTTATTCGAGTGCAGCTCCTCTGTTGTCTTTTGTCTTGATGACCAGTCATCCGCATCACGGCCCGGCTCATCCTTCGTCTTATTTAATCTTTGTTTATCGAGACAGGCGGCGCCTCACCCGACTGCACACTCGCTCACCTCCACCGTCAAACTCACCTCGTCATTTTAAAAACCACAAAAAGGCTGCCATCCTTTAAGACTACGTCCAGGTTTTAGACAGTCTGTGGGGACGTCACGGAGACTACGTCCAGGTTTTAGACAGTCTGTGGGGACGTCACGGAGACTACGTCCAGGTTTTAGACAGTCTGCAGGGACGTCACGGAGACTACGTCCAGGTTTTAGACAGTCTGCGGGGACGTCACGGAGACTACGTCCAGGTTTTAGACAGTCTGCAGGGACGTCACGGAGACTACGTCCAGGTTTTAGACAGTCTGCGGGGACGTCTCAGAGAGTACATTCTGGTTTTAGACAGTCTGCGGGGACGTCACGAAGACTACGTCCAGGTTTTAGACAGTCTGTGGGGACGTCACTGAGACTACGTCCAGGTTTTAGACAGTCTGCGGGGACGTCACGGAGAGTACGTCCAGGTTTTAGACAGTCTGCAGGGACGTCTCAGAGAGTACGTTCTGGTTTTAGACAGTCTGCGGGGACGTCATGGAGACTGCGTCCAGGTTTTAGACAGTCTGCGGGGACGTCACGGAGACTACGTCCAGGTTTTAGACAGTCTGCAGGGACGTCTCAGAGAGTACGTTCTGGTTTTAGACAATCTGCGGGGACGTCATGGAGACTACGTCCAGGTTTTAGACAGTCTGCGGGGACGTCACGGAGACTACGTCCAGGTTTTAGACAGTCTGCGGGGACGTCACGGAGACTACGTCCAGGTTTTAGACAGTCTGCGGGGACGTCACGGAGACTACGTCCAGGTTTTAGACAGTCTGCGGGGACGTCACGGAGACTACGTCCAGGTTTTAGACAGTCTGCGGGGACGTCACGGAGACTACGTCCAGGTTTTAGACAGTCTGCGGGGACGTCACGGAGACTACGTCCAGGTTTTAGACAGTCTGCGGGGACGTCACGGAGACTACGTCCAGGTTTTAGACAGTCTGCGGGGACGTCACAGAGACTACGTCCAGGTTTTAGACAGTCTGCGGGGACGTCACGGAGACTACGTCCAGGTTTTAGACAGTCTGCGGGGACGTCACAGAGACTACGTCCAGGTTTTAGACAGTCTGCGGGGACGTCACAGAGACTACGTCCAGGTTTTAGACAGTCTGCGGGGACAGTTCAACATACAGAACGTTTATTTTAACGTTCTCCTCTTCCTGTTCACAGAGCGTGAAGATCCTGACGTACCGCGAGCCGCAGAACCTCGAGTATAGAGAGTTTGTCAGGAACCTGAAGACGGACGCCAGGAGGATGTTCAACTACACCGTAGAGGACTCACTGGTGAGGAGTGTGTGTGTGTGTGTGTGTGTGTGTGTGTGTGTGTGTGTGTGTGTGTGTGTGGGGTTATGTGCTTCTACGTTTGCCTTTTGTTTTATTTTGAAATTCTCTACAGAGAGACACTTCTGACACGAGCTGCGTCACTACTCGTGGAATCACAATCTTTGACTAAAATGTCGTGGCGCGCGCCATATCCGGCGAAATCTGAACCAAAACTCGGTGACGACTTTTCCGGATGATCCGAGAGAGTTTTTAAAGAGCTGAGGTGGATCTCCTTCTTACAGTCTGCAGCTGCTGGGACTGAGACGAAGAAAGGAAGGCCTAAAATAGACTCTGCTTACATCAGGGTTCATCTACTGGAGACCATGAATATCACCAGCCTCGCCGCTGATGGACAGAGACGAGTACAGTCTAATAAAAACCAGAGGAAATGAAGTTATTAAACATAATGAAGCTGACGACGCACACGTGAAAAAATACATTATTATGCAAATGTGTAATTAGGGCCGCCGGTGCAGCTGGACGAGTTCAGTTTAGACACACCACACACACACACACACACACACACACACACACACACACACCACACACACACACACACACACACTTCAGATCCCGGAGACGAGACATCTGCTTTCTGTTGTTCCCTCTGAGGTTTGAAATGTTTCACTGTCTGCAGCTCTGACGGTTCATCCTGTGGGAACCAAGTAAACATGCAGCCACGAACAAAAGGACCGACACACGGTTTATTATCATACACCGAGTCAGTTCAGTTTGTCGGTGTTGGACAGACACTGGAGGACAGAGGACAGATGGACAAACGTCGTATTTAAATGTGTGGACGTCATCTCCACCTGATCGCGTGGAGCGAGGGAGCTACGTCAGGCGGAGACGGAAAAACATCAGAAAACCAGAAGACGACGAGCCAATGAGTGATCGGCAGTCTGCCTGAAGGGGTCAAAGGTCATCTGTAGTTATGACAGAAGTCATGTGACTGCAGGTCGTGTTGCGTTCGCTGCCATCTGTTTGTTTCCTAATGGTTCTCATTTCCTTTGATGTATCCTGTTTCCCCACAGGGATCGCCGAACTTCATCTTATGATATCTGTGTGTGTGTGTGTGTGTGTGTGTGTGTGTGTGTGTGTGTGTTAACTACATTAGCGTCCCTCAGCTGCCTGTCTGCTGCTGATTAGCTGCCTACTTAGCTCACACACGTATGGTGCCTGATAAGGGACAAACTGCAGTGCAGTAATACACTTGAACTGATGACATCACTCAAAGTGTCGGCTAACCCGGATTAATCAGCTGGTGACTGATCGTATCCTGTGTTTAGCCTAGCTTAGCACAAAGACTGGAAGCGGGGGGAAACAGCTAGCCTAAAAAAAACCCGTCCAACCATCAACAATGACAAGTCGGCACTCAAACCAATCCAATCAGCGCTCGATTACACGACGCGTGGAGTTCTTCAAAAATCTGTAACAGCCTTGAACTCAAGGACCCGCTGTCCTTGAAAAATACCTCGCTGGATCAGATTCTTTTAGATCGTGTCAGTGTGATTTCATGAACGCCTCGCCCTCCCTGCTCTCCTCTCTGTAATCACACGGAGGACTGAAAACACGCCATCGCCGTCACGCTGACTGTTCACTTCTCTGCTCACGTTTTCAGTGTTTTCAGGTGTTCTTCATGGACATCTGTGTCCGGGCCTCACTGATTACTGTACAGAACCTTCAGAACTTTATTCAAACTGGATCAGATTTTATCCACAATTTTTGTTGCTTTTCCCTCTGATGTCCTTAACGACCCACAGGTGGTCTCTGTGATTTACACTGTTTATGATGGACAGATAGCTTTAGCATAACATGCTGTGTTCACTGTTAGACTGGACACTGCCGGTTCAGAGGTTCTGTCGCTGTGTTCACTGTTAGACTGGACACTGCCGGTTCAGAGGTTCTGTCTCTGTGTTCACTGTTAGACTGGACACTGCCGGTTCAGAGGTTCTGTCTCTGTGTTCACTGTTAGACTGGACGGTGCCGGTTCAGAGGTTCTGTCGCTGTGTTCACTGTTAGACTGGACACTGCCGGTTCAGAGGTTCTGTCACTGTGTTCGCTGTTAGACTGGACACTGCCGGTTCAGAGGTTCTGTCGCCGTGTTCGCTGTTAGACTGGACGCTGCTGGTTCAGAGGTTCTGTCGCCGTGTTCGCTGTTAGACTGGACACTGCTGGTTCAGAGGTTCTGTCGCCGTGTTCACTGTTAGACTGGACACTGCCGGTTCAGAGGTTCTGTCGCCGTGTTCGCTGTTAGACTGGACACTGCTGGTTCAGAGGTTCTGTCGCCGTGTTCACTGTTAGACTGGACACTGCCGGTTCAGAGGTTCTGTCGCCGTGTTCACTGTTAGACTGGACACTGCTGGTTCAGAGGTTCTGTCGCTGTGTTCACTGTTAGACTGGACACTGCCGGTTCAGAGGTTCTGTCGCCGTGTTCACTGTTAGACTGGACACTGGCGGTTCAGAGGTTCTGTCACTGTGTTCACTGTTAGACTGGACACTGCCGGTTCAGAGGTTCTGTCACTGTGTTCACTGTTAGACTGGACACTGCCGGTTCAGAGGTTCTGTTCATAGCGCTGGCTGCAGTGCTCAGTGGTTGGTGTGTTACTCATCGTCATTACGGTGGATTATGTGTAATCTTGCATTGATTTTACTCTCAGTGAGCAGAGATGGCCTTCACACTGTGTGTGTAACTAAGCAGCATCAATAGAAGCAGCAATGATACAATCAGTGTTGTTTCAGAGTCACAGATAGACTTGTTCATTATGGTGATGATGATGTTCATGCCGTCTCACGGTCGTCTGTCCTTCATCTTCCAGATGAACATCATAGCTGGAGGCTTTTACGACGGTTTGATGCTCTACACTCACGCTCTGAACGAGACCATGTCGATCTCCGGCGGCCGGCCTCCAGGGAAAGATGTCACAAAGAGGATGTGGAACCGAACCTTCCACGGTTGGTGCAAATGAACTGATCACTGATGTTAGTTTATAAATATATGTGTGTTACTGATTCAGTGAGAGCTGCAGGTTAGTTTCATTTACACTGAACATGAAATGTGGAGAAGGCGCTCTGAAGAGCTTCACTCCAAAACAAATGATGCCATGTGAGAGTTGACACCCACTCGAGTGAAACGACAGCTGACACAGAGATCAAACTCATCATGGATCATCATGGTGAGGTTATTATATCACCAGGTGAAGCTGACGATGATGAGAATGTTTTATTTTTAGATTCTGTTGTTAAAGCAGCAATATTAAAACTATATAATTAATATAATATTTAACAGTATTTAAATCATGCTTATGCTAGCTGGAGTTAGCTACTGTTAGCTCAGTTCGTTAGCTGCTGTTAGCTCAGTTTGGTAGCTGCTGTTAGCTCAGTTTGGTAGCTGCTGTTAGCTCAGTTTGGTAGCTACTGTTAGCTCAGTTTGGTAGCTGCTGTTAGTTAATGTCAGCCCAGCTTGTTAGCTACTGTTAGCTCAGTTTGGTAGCTGCTGTTAGCTCAGCGTGTTAGCTACTGTTAGCTCAGTTTGGTAGCTGCTGTTAGCTAATGCCAGCTCAGTTTGTTAGCTGCTGGACCAGCGATAGAAGAAGAGGAGGTTCACAGGCATAATGGCAGAGGATAAGACTCCTGATGAGGCGTCTGCGCCGTGTTGCTCCTTCCAGAGCGTCGACAGGAGAAAGATGGAGCTGGGCTTGGAACCAAAAAAACACAGATTAATAATATTCATAATAAACTTGACTTTAATGTCTCAGGTCAGTATTTCATTTGTCCAGCTCTAAGTTGGACCTTGGACCTGTGGAGACCCGACTCTCTCTGGCTTCTGTTGGTCTCATTGTGTTGTGTTTCCCTCTTCACGGAGCTTATCTTAAAGCTCATATCTGTAACTCTGCTGATGCCAGTTTTCTGTGCAAGCTGTGAAGAATGTACAGTATGTTCTGCTCTGATATCAGCTGAGCAGAAAATAAAAACTCATTTGTCTGGTGCTGTTAGAAAAGGTCCAACCCTGAATGATTCACAGCTGGACTCGTTTGATAAATTAAAATACTTTTTAGTGGTGGCGTAACGAGCAGCGCTCACACAGTTTGGTATTCAGGAGCCGCGTCGCTGTGACTTTTCCACAGATAAACTGAGTTTTACGACCGCGAGTACAAAAGCCAAATATCTGGTAATAAATTAAAGAGCAAGTTGTATTCAAGAATTAAAACGACTTGTGGTTGTTAGTTTGTTATCCACGCTGATGATGTTTTTACAGTCCTGAGCCTTCAGTCGTCGAGTCGTACAGATGTTTTGCCGCAGTGAGGTATTAAATATCTTTCATCACTTCTGAATCATTCCAGGTCCGTCAGAGTTCTTTGCTTCCCGTGCAGACGTCTGTGTTTGTTACAGTAAAGAGTTCTGCAGAGATTCATGCGTCGTTTTTTTACCTCACAAAGTATCAGCCCGTCCTCACAGTCGCGCCCTCCAACCTCGCTCTGCTGTCAGAGGAAACCCCGACGACGACGAGAAGAAAGAGGAGACGGATTAAAGCGTCATGATTCATAAAACATAAACCAGGTGACGTCAATCTGTCCAACTGTGAGGAGCCGCCATGTTACATCACTGCTCCGCTCTGATTCGCTCTTTATTGCACCATCTTAGTCTTTCACAATAAAAGCATCAAATAACGTCAGAAAGGTTGGAGGAGGATGAATAGTTTCCTCCATCTCTTCCTAGATCTTCATACCTCCTCCTCCTCCTCCGTCATGCTGCTGTGACCTTTGACCCTCAGTTTCCTCAGCGCTGATTGAACATGAGATCACTGAAGTGAAGCGATCTTTGCTGTTGACGTTTGCTTGGACCGTTCTCTCAGCAGACTGATCAGAATGTAGAAACAGACCCGGACGACTCAATCGGACAGAAATGTAAATATCTGTCCAGGTTTTAGACAGTCTGCGGGGACATCACGGAGACTACATCCAGGTCTTAGACAGTCTGCAGGGACGTCACGGAGACTACGTCCAGGTTTTAGACAGTCTGCAACAGTCACGGAGACTACATCCAGGTTTTAGACAGTCTGCGGGGACGTCACAGAGACTACATCCAGGTTTTAGACAGTCTGTGGGGACGTCACAGAGACTACGTCCAGGTTTTAGACAGTCTGCGGGGACGTCACGGAGACTATGTCCAGGTTTTAGACAGTCTGCGGGGACGTCACGGAGACTACGTCCAGGTGTTAGACAGTCTGCGGAGACGTCACGTAGACTACGTCCAGGTTTTAGACAGTCTGCGGGGACGTCACAGAGACTACGTCCAGGTTTTAGACAGTCTGCGGGGACGTCACAGAGACTACGTCCAGGTTTTAGACAGTCTGCGGGGACGTCACGGAGACTACGTCCAGGTGTTAGACAGTCTGCGGAGACGTCACGGAGACTACGTCCAGGTTTTAGACAGTCTGCGGGGACGTCACAGAGACTACGTCCAGGTTTTAGACAGTCTGCGGGGACGTCACAGAGACTACGTCCAGGTTTTAGACAGTCTGCGGGGACGTCACGGAGACTACGTCCAGGTTTTAGACAGTCTGCGGGGACGTCACGGAGACTACGTCCAGGTTTTAGACAGTCTGCGGGGACGTCACGGAGACTACGTCCAGGTTTTAGACAGTCTGTGGGGACGTCACGGAGATTACGTCCAGGTTTTAGACAGTCTGTGGGGACGTCACGGAGACTATGTCCAGGTTTTAGACAGTCTGCGGGGACGTCTCGGAGACTACGTTCAGGTTTTAGACAGTCTGCGGGGACGTCACGGAGACTACGTCCAGGTTTTAGACAGTCTGTGGACGTCACAGAGACTACGTCCAGGTTTTAGACAGTCTGCGGGGACGTCACAGAGACTACGTCCAGGTTTTAGACAGTCTGCGGGGACGTCACGGAGACTACGTCCAGGTTTTAGACAGTCTGTGGACGTCACAGAGACTACGTCCAGGTTTTAGACAGTCTGTGGAGACGTCTCGGAGACTACGTCCAGGTTTTAGGTCCCCCTGCAGTTTGATCCTATGGCAGCATCATTAATGGATGACCTGAGCCAGCACTGACTATAAGCTCTATCACAGAGGAAAGGCTTCAGTCTACTCTTAAAGGTTTGACCGTGTCTGCCTCCTGAACCCAGATTGGTAGTTTGTTCCACAGAAGAGGAGCCTGAGAGCTGAAAGCTCTGGCTCCCAGTCTACTTTTGGAGACTATAGGATCCGAGCGCAGTGTTCTTGGACAGGAAATCAGCGCCCGGGCTTCCTCGTCTCATCCCTGCTGGCGACACAAACCAGCTCTCGGCCTCCGGCTCCTCCGGCTCCTCCGGCTCCTCCGGCTCCTCCGGCTCCTCTGGAAGTTGGTGTCTGATTGCTGCGGGTGGAGATGTCACAGGAATTGTTTCCGGTGCGTCCTGATGCTGTGCTACGTTCAACAGTCTATTAATAAGATGCAGGTGGGAGGCACGTGGCTCGGTTTGAGAAAACAGGAAGCACGTCCTTCATGTGTGTGTGTGTGTGTGTGTGTGTGTGTGTGTGTGTGTGTGTGTGTGTCTCAGCCAATCACAAGTTTGAACTCGTGAAAATTGAGAGCAATTAATCGTTGCCATGGCGCCGTGTGGTTACATCAGGTGACCCACTGGCTCTCTTGTTTACACTCGAGCTAATAGCTGTTAGCGCTCGGCAGCGTTGGCCTGCTCTGTGTGGAAGGAGCAGAACCGGATCTGACCGGGCTGACACTCGATGGTACCAGTTGTTGTTGGAGGGACGGAGGTTTCTGTGTGTTCAGTCTGCAGATCCAGCTGATGAATGACACGAAACTGCACCAACTTCCTCTGTTGCACACACACACACACACACACACACACGCACACACACACACACACACACACACACACACACACACACACACGCACACACGCACACAAACAAACTCTCTCTCCTCACTCGTCCACTCTCCAGTCAGACTTGTTTACCTGCATGAACACACACACATATCTCAGCCAATGACGAGCCGGTCTGTCGTCACACGGTCTGGAACAGCGCTGTCCTGTTTGCTGTTGAGCCGGTGTTTTATTTTGAAAGGTTGCCAGGGTCAGAGGTCGTCAGGGGTCGTCAGTGTGAAGGTAAGGCGGTGACTGACAGCGAGAGGACTGTCTGCGCCTAACGAGAGCTCCGGGACGAGCCGGTGATTGACGGCTTTCTTTGTGGTTTGTGACATTTTTCATCCCCTGTGATTCAGTTCAGTCGTCGGGTTAGGGTAGTTGGACAGACACTGGAGGACGGAGGACAGAGACAAACATCAAGTTCGACTTCACGAGGACGAAACTAGAAACGAGTTTGTAATCAGCACTTTCCTCTTGAAAACTGGAGGTCAGCGCAGGGTCAGGTGTGTTTGTCATGCTCTTCATTTCTTTCTGTCCCTCTTCAAACCTCCTCTTTGTTTTTCCATCCGTCCATCCTCCATCAGTGTCTCTGCTGTCGGCGTTTGACCTCCAGTTAAAGCAACCACAAAGTCCCCATGAGCTGAACTCATGAACTCATTTCTAACTAACTAGATCATTAATTACATTTGATAAAAATGTGCAACTTGTCTCATGAAGAAGGAAATGTCTGCAGGGACGTCATGGAGACCAGGTCCAGGATTTAGACAGTCTGCAGGGACGTCACAGAGACTACGTCCAGGTTTTAGACAGTCTGCGGGGACGTCACAGAGACTACGTCCAGGTTTTAGACAGTCTGCGGGGACATCACGGAGACTACGTCCAGGTTTTAGACAGTCTGCGGGGACGTCACGGAGACTACGTCCAGGTTTTAGACAGTCTGCAGGGATGTCACAGAGACTACGTCCAGGTTTTAGACAGTCTGCGGGGACGTCACAGAGACTACGTCCAGGTTTTAGACAGTCTGCGGGGACGTCACAGAGACTACGTCCAGGTTTTAGACAGTCTGCGGGGACGTCACAGAGACTACGTCCAGGTTTTAGACAGTCTGCGGGGACGTCTCAGAGACTACGTCCAGGTTTTAGACAGTCTGCGGGAACGTCACAGAGACTACGTCCAGGTTTTAGACAGTCTGCGGGGACGTCTCAGAGACTACGTCCAGGTTTTAGACAGTCTGCGGGGACGTCACAGAGACTACGTCCAGGTTTTAGACAGTCTGCGGGAACGTCACAGAGACTACGTCCAGGTTTTAGACAGTCTGCGGGAACGTCACAGAGACTACGTCCAGGTTTTAGACAGTCTGCAGGGACGTCACAGAGACTACGTCCAGGTTTTAGACAGTCTGTAAAATCTTCATGACCAGTCTGCGTTTTGTTTTTTGTCTGTTTTGGTCCTGGAGGCGAAATCCGTTGCCTAGTAACCGGCTCACCTCTTCCTGGCCACAGCTTATGAATCACAGATTAGAAAGGCTGACAAATCTCATTATAACGTCTGCACTTTTTCATCACATACTGTCAGGTCAGACTGTCACAGAGCAGGTAAACAGGTTCATCACAGCAGCATGAATACACACACACACACACACACACACACACACACACACACACACAAACACACACACACACACACACACACACATCTCCAGTGACAGGTCTAATCTACGGCAGCCAGCAGGAGACATAAAGGACAGTATATGACAGTCCCTGTGGTCTCTCCATCCAGGTGTCGGCCTCTGCACAGAGGGACGCTTCATTCATTTCAGGAAAGCCACAGAGACATTTTTAATTTAAGACACACCAGATACTTTATTATTTATAAACCACGTGACCAAGATTCACAACTAGGAACCAACATCCTGTAACTTTCCTCTGATGATTTACCCTCTGTGACCTCCTGCTGACCCACACTGACCTGTGATCAGGTGACCCACTCTGACCTGTGATCAGGTGACCCACTCTGACCTGTGATCAGGTGACCCACTCTGACCTGTGATCAGGTGACCCACACTGACCTGTGATCAGGTGACCCACTCTGACCTGTGATCAGGTGACCCACTCTGACCTGTGATCAGGTGACCCACTCTGACCTGTGATCAGGTGATCCACTCTGACCTGTGATCAGGTGACCCACTCTGACCTGTGATCAGGTGACCCACTCTGACCTGTGATCAGGTGACCCACACTGACCTGTGATCAGGTGACCCACTCTGACCTGTGATCAGGTGACCCACACTGACCTGTGATCAGGTGACCCACTCTGACCTGTGATCAGGTGATCCACTCTGACCTGTGATCAGGTGATCGGTGTCTCTGTCATTCGTACGTCTGTTCTCACACTATGTAACTTTGGGCTCCGGGTCGGGAGAAGTACGTTTATAATGGACAGTGAAGTAAACTGCTGACAGCTGTAGCTGCTGTTAGCTCATGTTAGCTCAGTCTGTTAGCTGCTGTTAGCTCATGTTAGCTCAGTATGTAGCTCCTGTTAGCTCATGTTAGCTCAGTCTGTTAGCTGCTGTTAGCTCATGTTAGCTCAGTCTGTTAGCTGCTGTTAGCTTATGTTAGCTCAGTCTGTTAGCTCATGTTAGCTCATGTTAGCTCAGTCTGTTAGCTGCTGTTAGCTCATGTTAGCTCAGTTGGTTAGCTGCTGTTAGCCCATGTTAGCTCAGTCTGTTAGCTGCTGTTAGCTCATGTTAGCTCAGTCTGTTAGCTGCTGTTAGCTCAGTTTGTTAGCTTCTGTTAGCTCATGTTAGCTCAGTTTGTTAGCTGCTGTTAGCTCATGTTAGCTCAGTTTGTTAGCTGCTGTTAGCCCATGTTAGCTCAGTCTGTTAGCTGCTGTTAGCGCATGTTAGCTCAGTTTGTTAGTTGCTGTTAGCTCAGTTTGTTAGCTTCTGTTAGCTCACGTTAGCTCAGTCTGTTAGCTGCTGTTAGCTCAGTCTGTTAGCTGCTTGTACCACAGGCGTTTTGGGCCAGGAAGAAGAAGAAGAGGTTTACAGGAAATGCTGACGGGGTGTGGACCCAGTGTTGTGCCAGAACAGGAGCTGGGCAATGTAATGCAGCTTCTATGGACATAATGGCAGAGGAGCAGAGAGTGAAGAGGACGCTGACGGAGGAAGCTAAGAAGAGAAAAGGAGAGAGTGAGCGAGCAAGAAGCCGCCGGACAAGAGTAAATGTGGGACTGACTTTTAGTGGTTGGTGTCGAGTACAGCTGGACATAGTTACAATGTTGAGTCAGATGAATAATATATATAATAATAATATTTACTCAATGTCACTAAATAAACTGTGAGAGTCCAACATGACGTGAGTTAGCTGGAAGGCGGATAACAAAGGAGGAGTGACTCCTGCTGATCTCCGCTCCTCCACATGGAGCCCAGCTGAGAGGCAGCTAATGTGAGAGGAGAAGGTGTGATATGAAGATCTATAAATGGCTCGGAGACATTTAGAATAATGAAGACCTCTGTGAATGTGTGTGTGTAAAACATCAGAAGCGTCACGTGACTCACTCTCATCCGAACACAAACATATTTTTAGAGTCAGTGTTTCGTTTTCCTGGAATCTCTTTATCTGCGACCTCCATCACGAGTCAGCGTCCATAAATCCGCTGAGAACAAAGACGGCACAACTTTCCGGTGACGGCAGGAGCTGCTCACAGCTGAAGCAGATAACTTGTAGTGGTGACCAAACGCAGACAGACGTCGACGGTCAGACAGAAAAAGCAAATAAACCCTGACCTTGGAGCATTAACAGGGCTGAAAATGAAAAATCTGTGGACGCCCAGAGCTGCACGATGCTGCTGACCCCACAAACAACTACAAGTACCTGCTAAAACATTACTTCACTATGAAGCGGGTCAGCACGTAGCCACCATCGAGCTGGTCCATTCTCTGTGACGTCATCACCTGTGCAGCTTCAGAAGACCTGCGGCCTCTGTAGATGTTAAAGTCTCATGCTGTCAGCCTGAGTCTGACATACTGGACCTTTAATTATTAAAACAAACAGATGTTTTATGAACTTCATTCATGGATCAGTGAAATATTACCAGATGAGTTGAAGCTGGAGAGTTTGAATCGTTGCTGGAACATGTCAGAAGTGTAATTATCAGCACGGAGCAGAGAGGAGGCTGACAGACCTCCACGTGATGGATGTCCACAGCAGAGAAAGGAGAGACGGGCAGGCGGGCGGAGATAGGAGCAGAGAGGAGGCAGCAGGGTGGAGGAGGAGGAGAAACAAGGACGACAGGACGGGAGGCTCTGGTTTCACACGATTAGATTTACAGGCTATTTTTGGGGAGGAGGCTCCTTTCAACAACAACAGGAGACGGACGAGAGGAGACAATAAAAAATGAGACGAGGACGTTGGTGTGATGGAGTGATTAAAAGAAGACAGAGAGATAAGAGACATGTCTCCGTGACGTCCCCGCAGACTGTCTAAAACTTGGACGTAGTCTCCGTGACGTCCCCGCAGACTGTCTAAAACCTGGACGTAGTCTCTGTGACGTCCCCGCAGACTGTCTAAAACCTAGACGTAGTCTCTGTGACGTCCCCGCAGACTGTCTAAAACCTGGATGTAATCTCGGTGACATCCCTGCAGACTGTCTAAAACCTGGACGTAGTCTCTGTGAAGTCCCCGCAGACTGTCTAAAACCTGGACGTAGTCTCTGTGACGTCCCCGCAGACTGTCTAAAACCTGGACGTAGTCTCCGTGACGTCCCCGCAGACTGTCTAAAACCTGGATGTAATCTCGGTGACATCCCTGCAGACTGTCTAAAACCTGGACGTAGTCTCTGTGACGTCCCCGCAGACTGTCTAAAACCTGGACGTAGTCTCTGTGACTGGTCTGGTCTTGTTGTGATGGTGCATATTAATACTTCATGCAGGGTGTTTGGTCACAGCCCTCGACAGAATGATATATAAGGAGGGAGAATGAGCGTGTGAGTGAAGGAGAAGGAAAATGAGGGAGGAGGATGAGGAGGATGAGGAGTAATAAGATTGGATCAGAGATAATCTCCATGACAAATAGGACATGGAGGACGGAGAGCGGCTGACTGTAAAAAGCATGAATAGAGCGAGAGGCAGATCTCATTACTGCTTTCTCTCTCTGCTCCCCGCTCCATTAACTAATGGACGGCCACTTCTCACCGTGTTTGATGGATTGGGAGTATTAACACAGCTATTGTTCTAGTCACACAGATTGTAATGAGACAAGAGAAGAATTACAGCATTCATCATCTGTTCACACCTTTAAAGCCACTTCATGCTGACGAGAGCCTGAACGTACAGGAGCAACAACAGAGGCAGTAGCTAACAGCTGGCGGACAGTATCATCATCATTATCATCAGCGTCATCAGCGTCATCATCGTCATCATCATCATCATCATCATCACCATCATCAGCGTCATCATCATCATCAGCGTCATCCTCATCAGCGTCATCAGCGTCATCATCGTCATCATCATCATCATCAGCGTCATCGTCATCATCATTATCATCAGCGTCATCGTCATCATCATCATCGTCATCAGTGTCATCGTCATCATCATCAGCGTCATCGTCATCATCATCAGCGTCATTGTCATCAGCGTCATCATCATCATCAACGTCATCATCATCAACACCATCATCATCATCATCGTCATCAGCGTCATCATCATCGTCATCAGCGTCATCATCATCAGCGTCATCGTCATCATCATTGTGCCTGTGCTAATCTGATTTAAGGATTATTTGTTCACATTCATTTAAACCAACATTTCGTATAAATCACTGTTTGTTGTGTGTGATGGCGTGTTGATGGCGTGTTGATGGTGTGTTGATGGCGTGTTGATGGTGTGTTGATGGTTTGTTGGTGCTGTGTTGATGGTGTGTTGGTGCTGTGTTGATGGTGTGTTGGTGCTGTGTTGATGGTGTGTTGGTGCTGTGTTGATGGTGTGTTGATGGTGTGTTGATGGTTTGTTGATGGTGTGTTGGTGCTGTGTTGGTGCTGTGTTGATGGTGTGTTGATGGTGTGTTGATGGTGTGTTGGTGCTGTGTTGATGGTGTGTTGGTGCTGTGTTGATGGTGTGTTGATGGTGTGTTGATGGTGTGTTGATGGTTTGTTGATGGTGTGTTGGTGCTGTGTTGATGGTGTGTTGGTGCTGTGTTGATGGTGTGTTGATGGTGTGTTGATGGTGTGTTCATGGGCGTTTGGTGCTGTGTTGATGGTGTGTTGGTGCTGTGTTGATGGTGTGTTGGTGCTGTGTTGATGGTGTGTTGGTGCTGTGTTGATGGTGTGTTGGTGCTGTGTTGATGGTGTGTTGATGGTGTGTTGATGGTGTGTTGATGGTGTGTTGATGGTTTCTCGGTGCTGTGTTGATGGTGTGTTGATGGTGTGTTGATGGTGTGTTGATGGTGTGTTGGTGCTGTGTTGATGGTTTCTTGGTGCTGTGTTGATGGTGTGTTGGTGCTGTGTTGATGGTTTCTTGGTGCTGTGTTGATGGTGTGTTCATGGCATGTTGGTGCCGTGTTGATGGCGTGTTGATGGCGTGTTGATGGCGTGTTGATGGCGTGTTGATGGTGTGTTGATGGTGTGTTGGTGGTGTGTTGGTGGTGTGTTCATGGCATGTTGGTGCCGTGTTGATGGCGTGTTGATGGTGTGTTGGTGGCGTGTTGGTGCTGTGTTGATGGTGTGTTGATGGTGTGTTGGTGCCGTGTTGATGGTGTGTTGATGGTGTGTTGATGGTGTGTTGGTGCTGTGTTGATGGTGTGTTGATGGTGTGTTGATGGTGTGTTGATGGTGTGTTGATGGTTTGTTGATGGTGTGTTGGTGCTTGTTTGATGGTGTTGGTGCTGTGTTGATGGTGTGTTGATGGTGTGTTGGTGCTGTGTTGGTGCTGTGTTGATGGTGTGTTGGTGCTGTGTTGATGGTGTGTTGATGGTGTTGTTGATGGTGTGTTGATGGTTTGTTGATGGTGTGTTGTGATGTGTTGATGGTGTGTGGTGCTGGTGATGGTGTGTGATGTGTGTTCATGGTGTGTCATAGCGTGTTGATGCTGTGTTGATGGTGTGTTGGTGCTGTGTTGATGGTGTGTTGGTGCTGTGTTGATGGTGTGTTGGTGCTGTGTTGATGGTGTGTTGGTGCTGTGTTGATGGTGTGTTGGTGCTGTGTTGATGGTGTGTTGATGGTGTGTTGATGGTTTCTCGGTGCTGTGTTGATGGTGTGTTGGTGCTGTGTTGATGGTTTCTTGGTGCTGTGTTGATGGTGTGTTGATGGTGTGTTGGTGCCGTGTTGATGCGTGTTCATGGCGTGTTGATGGCGTGTTGATGGCGTGTTGATGGTGTGTTGATGGTGTGTTGGTGCTGTGTTGATGGTGTGTTGATGGTGTGTTGGTGGCGTGTTGGTGCTGTGTTGATGGTGTGTTGATGGTGTGTTGGTGCCGTGTTGATGGTGTGTTGATGGTGTGTTGATGGTGTGTTGGTGCTGTGTTGATGGTGTGTTGGTGCTGTGTTGATGGTGTGTTGATGGTGTGTTGATGGTGTGTTGGTGCTGTGTTGATGGTGTGTTGGTGTGTTCATGGTGTGTTCATGGTGTGTTCATGGCGTGTTGGTGCTGTGTTGATGGTGTGTTGGTGCTGTGTTGATGGTGTGTTGGTGCTGTGTTGATGGTGTGTTGGTGCTGTGTTGATGGTGTGTTGATGGTGTGTTGGTGCTGTGTTGATGGTGTGTTGGTGCCGTGTTGATGGTGTGTTGATGGTGTGTTGATGGTTTCTCGGTGCTGTGTTGATGTGGTGTGTTGATGGGTGTGATGGGGTGGTGTGTGGTGATGGTTCTGGGGATGTGTTGATGTGTTGATGGTGTGTGATGGTGTGGTGATGGTTGTGTTGGTGCTGTGTGATGGTTTTCTTGGTGCTGTGTTGATGGTGTGTTGATGGTGTGTTGGTGCCGTGTTGATGGTGTGTTGATGGTGTGTTCATGGCATGTTGGTGCCGTGTTGATGGCGTGTTCATGGCGTGTTGATGGCGTGTTGATGGCGTGTTGATGGTGTGTGTTGATGGTGTTGGTGCTGTGTTGATGGTGTGTTGATGGTGTGTTGGTGGCGTGTTGGTGCTGTGTTGATGGTGTGTTGATGGTGTGTTGGTGGCGTGTTGGTGCTGTGTTGATGGTGTGTTGATGGCGTGTTGGTGCCGTGTTGATGGTGTGTTGATGGCGTGTTGGTGCTGTGTTGATGGTGTGTTGGTGCCGTGTTGATGGTTTGTTGGTGCCGTGTTGATGGTGTGTTGATGGTGTGTTCATGGCGTGTTGGTGCCGTGTTGATGGTGTGTTCATGGCGTGTTGGTGCCGTGTTGATGGTGTGTTGATGGTGTGTTGGTGCCGTGTTGATGGTGTGTTGATGGTTTGTTGATGGCGTGTTGATGGTTTGTTGGTGCTGTGTTGATGGTGTGTTGATGGCGTGTTGATGGTGTGTTGGTGCCGTGTTGATGGTGTGTTGATGGTTTGTTGATGGCGTGTTGATGGTTTGTTGGTGCTGTGTTGATGGTGTGTTGATGGCGTGTTGATGGTGTGTTGATGGTGTGTTGGTGCTGTGTTGATGGTTTGTTGATGGCGTGTTGATGGTTTATTGATGGCGTGTTGATGGTTTGTTGATGGTGTGTTGATGGCGTGTTGATGGTGTGTTGATGGTGTGTTGGTGCTGTGTTGATGGTTTGTTGATGGCGTGTTGATGGTTTATTGATGGCGTGTTGATGGTTTGTTGATGGTGTGTTGATGGTTTGTTGGTGCTGTGTTGATGGTGTGTTGATGGCGTGTTGATGGGTGTTGATGGTGTGTTGATGGTGTGTTGATGGTGTGTTGGTGCTGTGTTGATGGTGTGTTGATGGCGTGTTGATGGCGTGTTGATGGGTGTGTTGATGGTGTGTTGGTGCCGTGTTGATGGTGTGTTGATGGTTTGTTGATGGCGTGTTGATGGTTTGTTGGTGCTGTGTTGATGGTGTGTTGATGGCGTGTTGATGGTGTGTTGATGGTGTGTTGGTGCTGTGTTGATGGTTTGTTGATGGCGTGTGTGGTGCCGTGTTGATGGTGTGTTGGTGCCGTGTTGATGGTGTGTTGGTGCCGTGTTGATGGTGTGTTGGTGCTGTGTTGATGGTTTGTTGATGGCGTGTTGGTGCCGTGTTGATGGTGTGTTGGTGGCGTGTTGGTGCCGTGTTGATGGTGTGTTGGTGCCGTGTTGATGGTGTGTTGGTGCCGTGTTGATGGTGTGTTGGTGCCGTGTTGATGGTTTGTTGATGGTGTGTTGATGGCATGTTGGTGCCATGTTGATGGTTTGTTGATGTCGTGTTGGTGGCATGTTGGTGGCAATTTTCAGGCACAGTTTGAAAAAAGCGTGTCTTAAATTAAAACAAAAAAAATCTTATGTGTAAATATGTTACAACATTAAAACATAAATTCAAGTGCGGCCTATATACGTAGAAAATGTATTTTCTTTTACATTTTACAATTTTGTGCGGCTTATATTCAGGTGTGCGAAAATTATGGTAATAATTTTATCTGATTACTCGATTAATCAATGTAACATTCGATAAAATACTCGATTTTTCAAAATATTCGATAGCTGCAGCCCTAGTCCAAATTAAACGTTTGTGTTTAGGAAGTTGTTTTTGTGCATACATCAAATCAAACCTTAATTTTTTGTCTTTTGTCATGCTTTGAATTAGAAACTGTACGTGCACGAACAGACAGACAACAGTTTGGAGTGGATTCTTCACATGTAGAGAAACTTCTCTCAGCAGGAAGTGACTCGTGTCACCTCAATGCATCACCTCAAACACAGCAGCAGTGTCTGATGAAACGTATTCTTGTCATGATGAACTGCAATTAGAGAAGACGTCATCATGGTTTGTTCCTCCAGCGCAGCCTGAAGCCAATTTTCATCACGGCTTCTTGTGTTCCTGCAGCTGCTGTGATTGTTCTGTAAGAACCGGGCCTGCTTCACCACGGAGAGAACATCTTAACCTGTTCACTGCTGACCTCACCGGCGCCTCTGACAGGAAGGAAGCTCAGCTTAAAGTGCACTCGATGTTTTTACCTGACTTGTGTCACATGACTTTTTGAAGCCTTGAGTCTGGCGTTATGGACGTCATCATCTCTGTTGACCATATTTGGGAGACGTGTTGCACTTGATTTGTCCTGCCTGGTCCCAAACGTTCTCGTATTACCCCTAAATATGACCAGGCTACACTTTGTTAACCTGCTCAGATGTGTAGAGGAAGACTTGCCCG
The DNA here is from genome assembly GCA_004119915.2 of Collichthys lucidus. NCBI lineage: Eukaryota > Metazoa > Chordata > Actinopteri > Sciaenidae > Collichthys > Collichthys lucidus. The sequence goes on from CM014091.1 coordinate 33,732,387, forward strand.
CGTGCTCAGCTCCAGTTCTGGCACAACATAGGCTCTGATCCCCATCAGCATTCCCCCCAGGCCTAAAAACGTCCAGCAGCTAACAGACTGAGCTAACATGAGCTAACAGCAGCTAACAAACTGAGCTAACAGCAGCTAACAGACTGAGCTAACAGCAGCTAACAAACTGAGCTAACATCAGCTAACAAACTGAGCTAACATGAGCTAACAGCAGCTAACAAACTGAGCTAACATGAGCTAACAGCAGCTATAACAGACTGAGCTAACATGAGCTAACAGCAGCTAACAAACTGAGCTAACAGCAGCTAACAGCAGCTAACAGACTGAGCTAACAGCAGCTAACAAACTGAGCTAACATGAGCTAATAAACTGAGCTAACAGCAGCTAACAAACTGAGCTAACATGAGCTAAGAGCAGCTAACAAACTGAGCTAACAGCAGCTATAACAGACTGAGCTAACATGAGCTAACAAACTGAGCTAACAGCAGCTATAACAGACTGAGCTAACATGAGCTAACAGCAGCTAACAAACTGAGCTAACATGAGCTAACAGCAGCTAACAATTGAGCTAACAGCAGCTATAACAGACTGAGCTAACATGAGCTAACAGCAGCTAACAGACTGAGCTAACATGAGCTAACAGCAGCTAACAAACTGAGCTAACATGAGCTAACAGCAGCTAACAGACTGAGCTAACATTAGCTAACAGCAGCTAACAGACTGAGCTAACAGCAGCTAACAGACTGAGCTAACAGCAGCTAACAGACTGAGCTAACAGCAGCTAACAAACTGAGCTAACATGAGCTAACAGCAGCTAACAGACTGAGCTAACAGCAGCTAACAGACTCAGCTTAAATATGATATACTCACCAACAGCTTTCTCTACCTTGAAGTGAGGCTCATTTCTCCATCAGACTCAATTCAATCAGACCTTATTGTTGCATCCAGTGGAGTCGAGGCTGCAGGTTTAAGAGTCTTCCCAGACTCTGAATCTCCGTCCACTGATTATAGGACAGGTTCATCATGTTTCAGGTCTGTGGTCTGAGCAGTGAAGCCGTCTTCATCACGTCCTGATGATAATACCAGGCTTCAGCAGTCTGAGCTAATCACATGAAGTGAGTATCCGTCGGTCTTCAGCACTTGATTTGATTAACGCAGACGTCTGATGCTTCATATTATCGTCACTCGAGGAGATTCTCCGATCACTTCTGTTATTACCGACAGTCTGAACCAACAGAAGCTGCTCACACGTTCAGCCTGAATCTGAGCTGCTGCTGTAACAGGAGGCCGCTGACAGAAAGGTGTGACCTCACAGGCGATCATCTTTAACCTTCAACACAATCCACTCTCAGTAGAAAACCCTTGTTAACTAGGGTTGCAAAATTCTGGGAATTTTCCAAACTTTCCACAGGAATTTATGGAAATGAATGGGAACAAACCAGGGATTTACCAAATTGAAGGCGGGCCCTTTAACAGGGAACTTAAATATGGTTGTGGAAAATATATTTTATCATCATCTTGACTAAAACAGCCAGATTTCATGCAGGTCCACTTGAATATCTGCTGCACACACTGTGTTCCAGAACACGTCAGAGTCACGTGATCCAACGCAAACCTCCACGTTTGTTCACAGCCGACGCGTCAGATGAATGATTTATTTTATTCTCCGGGTGTAAACACTAACCTTCATTTGTCTTTTGTTCTCCACACACACACACACACACAGACACACACACACACAGACACACACACACACACACACAAGTAAAAAAAATACACCAAACATCCTCATTCCTGGAAAGCAATGTATCACTTACCAGGAACACATAAAACTCACACAGGTCAATGATTCAGTGTGTGTGTGTGTGTTCGTGTGAGTCACACAGAGTGTCAGAAATGAACTGTTTGAGACTTCACTGATGGTTTGGTCGTAGATCCAGCTCTGCCTCCTTGTGTAGTTTAAAATGAAGAGGAGTGATTCAGAACTTCTACCCCCTACTCACCCTCTCCCCCCCCCCCCCCCCCCCCCCCCCCGATGATGATGTCACAAACCTCACGTGATGATGTCACAAACCTCACGTGATGATGTCACAAACCTCACGTGATGATGTCATATTTTATCACTTGTTTGTTTCTTTCATGTGTGACCTCTCTGACCAATCACCGCCTGCTCTCTCCTGATCCCTAATTACCTTGTTTCTATGGAGACGACTCGTCTAGGTCTTAATGGCCCCATTCCCAACACACACACACACACACACACACACACACACACACACACACACACACACACACCACACATTCACCACCTTACTGCTAATTAGCTGTAATTACCCTTTGATGGCTATTTTAATTTTTTCCATCCATGAATCTGAGTGGTCCGGATACACTGTAAAAACATGGTAAAGTGTGTGTTGTGTGTGTGTGTGTGTGTGTGTGTGTGTGTGTGTGTGTGTGTGCGTGTGTGTGTGTGTGTGTGTGTTCATGCATTAATATCAAATCATGGTTTTCCTGTTGAGCTCATTCTGAATAGAGAAGTGATCCATGGACTGGATGGATCCAGAACATCACAGTTCATAAACTGTTCATATGTTCCGTGTTGTTCTTCCTGCTCGCTCTGCAGATGTCTTCACTGCGGCCACCAGGGCGCACGTGGAGACTGCGGAGTAATCAAGACAACGAAGCTTAGATTATACACACAGAGAAATAAGGGTTCTTTTAGGGTTCTTGGATGGTTCTTTTAGGGTTCTTGGATGGTTCTTTTAGGGTTCTTAGATGGTTCATGGATGGTTCTTGGATGGTTCATGGATGGTTCTTGGATGGTTCTTTTATGGTTCTTTTAGGGTTCTTAGATGGTTCTTTTAGGGTTCTTAGATGGTTCTTCGATGGTTCTATTATGGTTCTTAGATGGTTCTTTTATGGTTCTTGGATGGTTCTTGGATGGTTCTTTTAGGGTTCTTTTAGGGTTCTTAGATGGTTCTTTTAGGGTTCTTAGATGGTTCTTTTAGGGTTCTTAGATGGTTCTTCGATGGTTCTATTATGGTTCTTAGATGGTTCTTTTATGGTTCTTGGATGGTTCTTGGATGGTTCTTTTAGGGTTCTTGGATGGTTCTTTTAGGGTTCTTGGATGGTTCTTGGATGGTTCTTAGATGGTTCTTTTATGGTTCTTAGATGGTTCTTGGATGGTTCTTTTATGGTTCTTAGATGGTTCTTGGATGGTTCTTTTATGGTTCTTAGATGGTTCTTTTATGGTTCTTAGGTGGTTCTTGGATGGTTCTTTTATGGTTCTTAGATGGTTCTTTTATGGTTCTTAGATGGTTCTTTTATGGTTCTTTTATGGTTCTTAGATGGTTCTTTTATGGTTCTTTTATGGTTCTTAGATGGTTCTTGGATGGTTCTTAGATGGTTCTTAGATGGTTCTTTTATGGTTCTTAGATGGTTCTTGGATGGTTCTTTTATGGTTCTTAGATGGTTCTTGGATGGTTCTTAGATGGTTCTTGGATGGTTCTTTTATGGTTCTTAGATGGTTCTTTTATGGTTCTTAGATGGTTCTTGGATGGTTCTTTTATGGTTCTTGGATGGTTCTTTTATGGTTCTTTCATGGTTCTTAGGTGGTTCTTGGATTGTTCTTTTATGGTTCTTGGATGGTTCTTTTATGGTTCTTAGATGGTTCTTTTATGGTTCTTAGATGGTTCTTTTATGGTTCTTGGATGGTTCTTTTATGGTTCTTAGGTGGTTCTTGGATGGTTCTTTTATGGTTCTTGGATGGTTCTTTTATGGTTCTTAGATGGTTCTTTTATGGTTCTTAGATGGTTCTTGGATGGTTCTTTTATGGTTCTTGGATGGTTCTTTTATGGTTCTTTTATGGTTCTTGGATGGTTCTTAGATGGTTCTTTTATGGTTCTTAGATGGTTCTTGGATGGTTCTTTTATGGTTCTTAGATGGTTCTTGGATGGTTCTTAGATGGTTCTTGGATGGTTCTTTTATGGTTCTTAGATGGTTCTTTTATGGTTCTTAGATGGTTCTTGGATGGTTCTTTTATGGTTCTTGGATGGTTCTTTTATGGTTCTTTCATGGTTCTTAGGTGGTTCTTGGATTGTTCTTTTATGGTTCTTGGATGGTTCTTTTATGGTTCTTAGATGGTTCTTTTATGGTTCTTGGATGGTTCTTTTATGGTTCTTGGATGGTTCTTTTATGGTTCTTAGGTGGTTCTTGGATGGTTCTTTTATGGTTCTTAGATGGTTCTTTTATGGTTCTTGGATGGTTCTTTTATGGTTCTTGGATGGTTCTTTTATGGTTCTTAGGTGGTTCTTGGATGGTTCTTTTATGGTTCTTGGATGGTTCTTTTATGGTTCTTAGATGGTTCTTTTATGGTTCTTAGATGGTTCTTGGATGGTTCTTTTATGGTTCTTGGATGGTTCTTTTATGGTTCTTTTATGGT
>CM014091.1:33741827-33816827 GCA_004119915.2 Collichthys lucidus
GTTAGACCAGCGTTATTTTAATGTTAGACCAGCGTTACTTTAATGTTAGACCAGCGTTACTTTAATGTTAGACCAGCGTTATTTTAATGTTAGACCAGCGTTATTTTAATGTTAGACCAGCGTTATTTTAATGTTAGACCAGCGTTATTTGTGTTAGACCAGCGTTATTTTAATGTTAGACCAGCGTTATTTTAGTGTTAGACCAACGTTATTTTAATGTTAGACCAACGTTATTTTAGTGTTAGACCAACGTTATTTTAATGTTAGACCAACGTTATTTTAGTGTTAGACCAGCGTTATTTTAATGTTAGACCAACGTTATTTTAATGTTAGACCAGCGTTACTTTAATGTTAGACCAGCGTTATTTTAGTGTTAGACCAACGTTTTTAATGTTAGACCAGCGTTATTTTAATGTTAGACCAGCGTTACTTTAATGTTAGACCAGCGTTATTTAATGTTAGACCAGCGTTATTTTAATGTTAGACCAGCGTTACTTTAATGTTAGACCAGCGTTACTTTAATGTTAGACCAGCGTTACTTTAATGTTAGACCAGCGTTATTTTAATGTTAGACCAGCGTTATTTAATGTTAGACCAGCGTTACTTAATGTTAGACCAGCGTTATTTTAATGTTAGACCAGCGTTATTTAGTGTTAGACCAGCGTTATTTTAATGTTAGACCAGCGTTATTTTAATGTTAGACCAACGTTATTTTAATGTTAGACCAGCGTTATTTTAATGTTAGACCAGCGTTATTTTAATGTTAGACCAGCGTTATTTTGGTGTTAGACCAGCGTTATTTTAATGTTAGACCAGCGTTATTTTAGTGTTAGACCAACGTTATTTTAATGTTAGACCAACGTTATTTTAGTGTTAGACCAACGTTATTTTAATGTTAGACCAACGTTATTTTAGTGTTAGACCAGCGTTATTTTAATGTTAGACCAACGTTATTTTAATGTTAGACCAGCGTTACTTTAATGTTAGACCAGCGTTATTTTAGTGTTAGACCAACGTTATTTTAATGTTAGACCAGCGTTATTTTAATGTTAGACCAGCGTTACTTTAATGTTAGACCAGCGTTATTTTAATGTTAGACCAGCGTTATTTTAATGTTAGACCAGCGTTACTTTAATGTTAGACCAGCGTTACTTTAATGTTAGACCAGCGTTATTTTAATGTTAGACCAGCGTTACTTTAATGTTAGACCAGCGTTATTTTAATGTTAGACCAGCGTTATTTTAATGTTAGACCAGCGTTATTTTAATGTTAGACCAGCGTTATTTTAATGTTAGACCAGCGTTACTTTAATGTTAGACCAGCGTTATTTTAATGTTAGACCAGCGTTACTTTAATGTTAGACCAGCGTTATTTTAATGTTAGACCAGCGTTATTTTAATGTTAGACCAGCGTTACTTTAATGTTAGACCAGCGTTATTTTAATGTTAGACCAGCGTTACTTTAATGTTAGACCAACGTTATTTTAATGTTAGACCAGCGTTATTTTAATGTTAGACCAACGTTATTTTAATGTTAGACCAGCGTTACTTTAATGTTAGACCAGCGTTATTTTAGTGTTAGACCAACGTTATTTTAATGTTAGACCAGCGTTATTTTAATGTTAGACCAGCGTTACTTTAATGTTAGACCAGCGTTATTTTAATGTTAGACCAGCGTTATTTTAATGTTAGACCAGCGTTACTTTAATGTTAGACCAGCGTTACTTTAATGTTAGACCAGCGTTACTTTAATGTTAGACCAGCGTTATTTTAATGTTAGACCAGCGTTATTTTAATGTTAGACCAGCGTTACTTTAATGTTAGACCAGCGTTATTTTAATGTTAGACCAGCGTTATTTTAGTGTTAGACCAGCGTTATTTTAATGTTAGACCAGCGTTATTTTAATGTTAGACCAACGTTATTTTAATGTTAGACCAGCGTTATTTTAATGTTAGACCAGCGTTATTTTAATGTTAGACCAGCGTTATTTTGGTGTTAGACCAGCGTTATTTTAATGTTAGACCAGCGTTATTTTAGTGTTAGACCAACGTTATTTTAATGTTAGACCAACGTTTTTTAGTGTTAGACCAACGTTATTTAATGTTAGACCAACGTTATTTTTGTTAGACCAGCGTTATTTTAATGTTAGACCAACGTTATTTTAATGTTAGACCAGCGTTACTTTAATGTTAGACCAGCGTTATTTTAGTGTTAGACCAACGTTATTTTAATGTTAGACCAGCGTTATTTTAATGTTAGACCAGCGTTACTTTAATGTTAGACCAGCGTTATTTTAATGTTAGACCAGCGTTATTTTAATGTTAGACCAGCGTTACTTTAATGTTAGACCAGCGTTACTTTAATGTTAGACCAGCGTTATTTTAATGTTAGACCAGCGTTACTTTAATGTTAGACCAGCGTTATTTTAATGTTAGACCAGCGTTATTTTAATGTTAGACCAGCGTTATTTTAATGTTAGACCAGCGTTATTTTAATGTTAGACCAGCGTACTTTAATGTTAGACCAGCGTTATTTTAATGTTAGACCAGCGTTACTTTAATGTTAGACCAGCGTTATTTTAATGTTAGACCAGCGTTATTTTAATGTTAGACCAGCGTTACTTTAATGTTAGACCAGCGTTATTTTAATGTTAGACCAGCGTTACTTTAATGTTAGACCAACGTTATTTTAATGTTAGACCAGCGTTATTTTAATGTTAGACCAACGTTATTTTAATGTTAGACCAGCGTTCTCTGGACTAGACTCCAGGTTAACTGGACCTGTCGGTGAAGTGATGACATCACTGAGGCCATGGCAGAAAGCTCTTCATCCTGGATGTCTCAGGAACATGGGATGGAGGAATGGAGGGGTGGATTTGGAGCAATTTAGTCCGAGTCGTGACGGCAGCTGAATGACGGGAATTAGAGACGGAGCATGACGCGACTGAAACCAGCAATTACACCGAGACGGAGGAGGAGGAGGTGGAGGAGGTGGAGGAGGAGGTGGGAAGAGAGAGAGAAAAGAGAAAGATCCGACATTTATTGTGGGATTCTGATCTTCTGCCAGCTGGACGACGCTTTGATAACTCAGCAGTCTGTTCTGCAGTTGCAGCTTTAAGTGTCGAGGAGCTTCGTGGCTGTCGGCCTGCAAACAGAGTCCAGATGAACCTGAAAGTCTGATTAGCATTAATGTTGAGATTAAAAACCTTTCCAACAGTTCACGGATCTGTGGAGCTTTCAGTCGTTTCACCTGGTCATCCTCATCCTGAAGGCATCGGCTGAAGTCTGTCACGTCTGATGACGGTTTAGCTTTTCACCGCTCACATGCAGACTTCTGTTTGTCCAGATCAGCAGAAATGTTTCACGTATCAAGTTGCTGTTTGGACGCCAGAGGAAGTCTGATCAGATCTCTGTGATCTGGATATCTGGATATCTGGATATCTGCTGGCTGCACAGGAAACCTCACACATCAGCCGCCGCCCCCACGCGATAAATCATCGTCAGTGACAGCTCGAGATGTTAAATAATAGATAAAACCATGATACTGTTTCATAAGCCTGTGCTGCGTCTCAAGTTTGAATTATTTTATGTAGTCCACGAGCTCACATGTGTCCTCAACAGTCTCTGTGTGCTCTGGGCTCTAAAGTGTGGTCCAGGTACAGAGATCACCTGTGCAGGTAGGGGGCGTGGCCTCAGCAGCCCTGCAGTAAGCAGTGTGCTATGTGCATGTGACTGAGGAAGAGCAGATATTCAAGTGGACCTGCAGGAAATCTGTTTTAGTCAAGATGATGATAAAATATAATTAAGTTCACTGTTAAAGGGCCGACCTTCAATGTTAACGGGTTTGTTCCCATTTATTCCCATAAATTCCTGTGGAAAGTTTCCAACTTGGAAAATTCCCATAATTTTGCAACCCTAGTTAACAAGGGTTTTCTACTGAGAGTTTATTGTGTCGGCCTCCCTGTTAAAGGGCCAAGCTTCACGTTTATTCCCATAAATTCCTGTTAATTCCCATGGAAACTTTCCCAGAATTTCCCCAAAACACAGTACCCTGACTGAACTTTAGACTGAACGGACAGGTGCAGCGACCAGGAAGCATCACCTGTCATGAAAAAGGAGGTAACAGATGAAGAAGCAACTCGTTTCAGTCACATGACCAGAGGAGGAAGGGAGGGGAGGAGGTGAAGAGGCGAGGAGGAGGTGAGGAGGAGGGGAGGAGGTGAAGAGGAGAGGAGGGGAGGAGGTGAAGAGGCGAGGAGGGGAGGAGGTGAAGAGGAGGGGAGGAGGTGAGGAGGAGGGGAGGAGGTGAAGAGGAGAGGAGGGGAGGAGGTGAAGAGGGAGGAGGGAGGGGAGGAGGGGAAGAGGAGGGGAGGAGGTGGAGGAGGAGGGGAGGAGGGTGAAGAGGAGAGGAGGGGAGGAGGAGAAGAGGAGGTGAGGAGGAGGGGAGGAGGTGAAGAGGAGAGGAGGGGAGGAGGAGAGGGAAGAGAAGGAGGAGGGAGGAGGTGAAGAGGAGGGGGAGGAGGGTGAAGAGGGGGGGGGGGAGGAGGTGGAAGAGGAGGGGAGGGGGGAAGAGGCGAGGAGGGGAGGAGGGAAGAGGAGAGGGGGGAGGAGGTGAAGAGGAGAGGAGGAGGGGAGGAGGTGAAGAGGAGAGGAGGGGAGGAGGAGAGGTGAAGAGGAGGGGAGGAGGTGAAGAGGCGAGGAGGGGAGGAGGTGAAGAGGAGGGGAGGGGAGGAGGTGAAGAGGAGAGGGAGGGGAGGATATGAAGAGGAGGGGAGGAGGTAAAGAGGCGAGGAGGGGAGGAGGTGAAGAGGAGGGGAGGAGGTGAAGAGGAGGGGAGGGGAGGAGGTGAGGTGAAGAGGAGGGGAGGAGGTGAAGAGGAGGGGAGGAGGTGAAGAGGGGAGGAGGTGAAGAGGAGGGGAGGAGGTGAAGAGGGGAGGAGGTGAAGAGGAGGGGAGGAGGTGAAGAGGAGGGGAGGAGGTGAAGAGGGGAGGAGGTGAAGAGGAGGGGAGGAGGTGAAGAGGGGAGGAGGTGAAGAGGAGGGGAGGAGGTGAAGAGGGGAGGAGGTGAAGAGGAGGGGAGGAGGTGAAGAGGGGAGGAGGTGACTTTAGGAAGCCTCATTCATCACATGCATTGGACGGAGCGTGACCGCCGTAATCGTCATGGAAACGGACTTCACAGAGTGAAACCTGATTTGTGAACTTCCTGTTTCCTGTCCCGTGACAGACGTCATTTATTCTCTGGCTGATAATTAATGAGAATTATTAATTAGCGTCATGTATTAGTTGCCACTTGTTGTCATGACGTGTGTTTGGTTCTGGACCCTGCCCTCTGCAGAGATCGTGGACCGGGTGGTTCTGGGCGAGTGGCCCTGCCTCAGACCGAGCATCGACCCCCAGAGTCACAGTCCGGAGCTGGGTCAGCTGATGCAGCGCTGCTGGGCCGAGGAGCCGACGGAGAGGCCAGAGTTCAACCACATCCGCGTGCTGCTGCGCAAACAGAACAAGTGAGTGAGCTGCCTTCTGTCCAGTGACCAGCAGGAGGCGCCTGTGCTGGTTCCAAAAAGGGGTTCGGTTATATTGAACCTAACGGGAAGAATGATCTTTACGGACGCCGTCTTGTCCGTGGTTGGGTCGCAGTAGCAGCAGGTTTAGGGTTCCAGATGTTCCCAGGCTAGACGGGCTGTGTAGTCCCTCCAGCAGGTTCTGGGTCTCCTCCCACTGAGACCTGCCCAGGAGGCGTCCACCTCAGCTCTGCTCCCCATGAAGGTGACGTGATAGAACCAACAGAAGACGTTGATCAGCTGACTCTGAGATCCGGTCCATGAAGATCACGATCCGGTCCTGCTTAAACACCAACTCCAGGTTCAAGTCCTAATGTGTGTGTGTGTGTGTGTGTGTGTGTGTGTGTGTGTGTGTGTTTTCAGGGAGTCGAGGACCAACATCCTGGACAACCTGCTGTCCCGCATGGAGCAGTACGCCAACAACCTGGAGGAGCTGGTGGAGGAACGAACACAAGCGTACCACGAGGAGAAACGCAAGGCTGAAGCTCTGCTGTACCAGATACTACCACAGTCAGTACTGCATATACTACCAGATACTACCACAGTCAGTACTGCATATACTACCAGATACTACCACAGTCAGTACTGCATATACTGCCAGATACTACCACAGTCAGTACTGCATATACTGCCAGATACTACCACAGTCAGTACTGCATATACTGCCAGATACTACCACAGTCAGTACTGCATATACTACCAGATACTACCACAGTCAGTACTGCATATACTGCCAGGTACTACCACAGTCAGTACTGCATATACTGCCAGATACTACCACAGTCAGTACTGCATATACTACCAGATACTACCACAGTCAGTACTGCATATACTGCCAGATACTACCACAGTCAGTACTGCATATACTGCCAGATACTACCACAGTCAGTACTGCATATACTGCCAGGTACTACCACAGTCAGTACTGCATATACTGCCAGATACTACCACAGTCAGTACTGCATATACTGCCAGATACTACCACAGTCAGTACTGCATATACTACCAGGTACTACCACAGTCAGTACTGCATATACTGCCAGATACTACCACAGTCAGTACTGCATAGACTGCCAGATACTACCACAGTCAGTACTGCATATACTGCCAGATACTACCACAGTCAGTACTGCATATACTGCCAGATACTACCACAGTCAGTACTGCATATACTGCCAGATACTACCACAGTCAGTACTGCATATACTGCCAGATACTACCACAGTCAGTACTGCATATACTGCCAGATACTACCACAGTCAGTACTGCATATACTGCCAGATACTACCACAGTCAGTACTGCATATACTACCAGATACTACCACAGTCAGTACTGCATATACTGCCAGGTACTACCACAGTCAGTACTGCATATACTGCCAGATACTACCACAGTCAGTACTGCATATACTACCAGATACTACCACAGTCAGTACTGCATATACTGCCAGATACTACCACAGTCAGTACTGCATATACTGCCAGATACTACCACAGTCAGTACTGCATATACTGCCAGGTACTACCACAGTCAGTACTGCATATACTGCCAGATACTACCACAGTCAGTACTGCATATACTGCCAGATACTACCACAGTCAGTACTGCATATACTACCAGGTACTACCACAGTCAGTACTGCATATACTGCCAGATACTACCACAGTCAGTACTGCATATACTGCCAGATACTACCACAGTCAGTACTGCATATACTACCAGATACTACCACAGTCAGTACTGCATATACTGCCAGATACTACCACAGTCAGTACTGCATATACTGCCAGATACTACCACAGTCAGTACTGCCAGATACTACCAGATACTACCACAGTCAGTACTGCATATACTGCCAGATACTACCACAGTCAGTACTGCACATACTGCCAGATACTACCACAGTCAGTACTGCATATACTGCCAGATACTACCACAGTCAGTACTGCACATACTGCCAGATACTACCTCAGTCAGTACTGCATATACAGTCAGTACTGCATATACTGCCAGATACTACCACAGTCAGTACTGCATATACTGCCAGATACTACCACAGTCAGTACTGCATATACTGCCAGATACTACCACAGTCAGTACTGCATATACTGCCAGATACTACCACAGTCAGTACTGCATATACTGCCAGATACTACCTCAGTCAGTACTGCATATACTGCCAGGTACTACCACAGTCAGTACTGCATATACTGCCAGGTACTACCACAGTCAGTACTGCATATACTGCCAGATACTACCACAGTCAGTACTGCATATACTGCCAGATACTACCACAGTCAGTACTGCACATACTGCCAGATACTACCTCAGTCTACTGCATATACAGTCAGTACTGCATATACTGCCAGATACTACCACAGTCAGTACTGCATATACTGCCAGATACTACCACAGTCAGTACTGCATATACTGCCAGATACTACCACAGTCAGTACTGCATATACTGCCAGATACTACCACAGTCAGTACTGCATATACTGCCAGATACTACCACAGTCAGTACTGCATATACTGCCAGATACTACCACAGTCAGTACTGCACATACTGCCAGATACTACCTCAGTCAGTACTGCATATACAGTCAGTACTGCATATACTGCCAGATACTACCACAGTCAGTACTGCATATACTGCCAGATACTACCACAGTCAGTACTGCATATACTGCCAGGTACTACCACAGTCAGTACTGCATATACTGCCAGATACTACCACAGTCAGTACTGCATATACTGCCAGATACTACCACAGTCAGTACTGCATATACTGCCAGGTACTACCACAGTCAGTACTGCATATACTGCCAGATACTACCACAGTCAGTACTGCATATACTGCCAGGTACTACCACAGTCAGTACTGCATATACTGCCAGATACTACCACAGTCAGTACTGCATATACTGCCAGATACTACCACAGTCAGTACTGCATATACTGCCAGGTACTACCACAGTCAGTACTGCATATACTGCCAGATACTACCACAGTCAGTACTGCACAGGCTGACATGTTGTGTCTCTCAGCTCGGTGGCGGAGCAGTTGAAGCGTGGGGAGACGGTTCAGGCCGAAGCCTTCGACTCCGTCACCATCTACTTCAGCGACATCGTGGGATTCACGGCCATCTCTGCAGAGAGCACGCCGATGGAGGTGAGCGCGGCCTCGGCTCGGGCCTCCAGCCTGAATCTTTCTTTGGTGTGGAGGAAACGTGGTCAGCTGTTTGCATGTTCATGTTTGCTACAGGTGGTGACTCTGCTGAACGACCTCTACACCTGTTTCGACGCCATCATCGACAACTTCGACGTTTACAAGGTGACACGAGCAACGTGATGTGTGTTTGACTGTTAGATTAGACTTTAATGTCTACTCAATTTATTAAAATTAAATAAAGATTTGTGAATAAAAACTGATTTTTAAATAAGAAACAACTTCTGCTGCTTCACACTCTGTCCTGTGGCGCCCCCAGGTGGAGACCATCGGCGACGCCTACATGGTGGTGTCAGGGCTGCCGGTGAGGAACGGGAAGCTGCACGGCAGAGAGATCGCCCGCATGGCCCTCGCCCTGCTGAGCGCCGTCCGAACATTCAGGATCCGCCATCGATCGGAACAACAGCTGAAGCTGAGGATAGGAATACACAGCGGTGAGGACACACGGAGACACGGAGACACGGAGGGGGACAACACAACGTTGATGTTTATAAAACATGTGGGGACGTCTCAGAGACTACGTCCAGGTTTTAGACAGTCTGCGGTGACGTCAAGGAGACTACGTCCAGGTCTTAGACAGTCTGCGAGGACGTCTCAGAGACTACGTCCAGGTTTTAGACAGTCTGCGGGGACGTCACGGAGACTACGTCCAGGTTTTAGACAGTCTGTAGGACGTCACAGAGACTACGTCCAGGTTTTAGACAGTCTGCGGCGACGTCACGGAGACTACATCCAGGTTTTAGACAGTCTGCGGGGACGTCACAGAGACTACGTCCAGGTTTTAGACAGTCTGCGGGGACGTCACAGAGACTACGTCCAGGTTTTAGACAGTCTGCGGGGACGTCACAGAGACTACGTCCAGGTTTTAGACAGTCTGCGGCGACGTCACAAAGACTATGTCCAGGTTTTAGACAGTCTGCGGGGACGTCACAGAGACTACGTCCAGGTTTTAGACAGTCTGCGGCGACGTCACAAAGACTATGTCCAGGTTTTAGACAGTCTGCGGGGACGTCACAGAGACTACGTCCAGGTTTTAGACAGTCTGCGGGGACGTCACAAAGACTACGTCCAGGTTTTAGACAGTCTGCGGGGACGTCACAGAGACTACGTCCAGGTTTTAGACAGTCTGCGGGGACGTCACAGAGACTACGTCCAGGTTTTAGACAGTCTGCGGGGACGTCACAGAGACTACGTCCAGGTTTTAGACAGTCTGCGGGGACGTCACAGAGACTACGTCCAGGTTTTAGACAGTCTGTGGGGACGTCACAGAGACTACGTCCAGGTTTAAGACAGTCTGCGTGGACGTCACAGAGACTACGTCCAGGTTTTAGACAGTCTGCGTGGACGTCACAGAGACTACGTCCAGGTTTTAAACAGTCTGCGGGGACGTCACAAAGACTACGTCCAGGTTTTAGACAGTCTGCGGCGACGTCACGGAGACTACGTCCAGGTTTTAGACAGTCTGCGGGGACGTCACAGAGACTACGTCCAGGTTTTAGACAGTCTGTGGGGACGTCACAGAGACTACGTCCAGGTTTTAGACAGTCTGTGGGGACGTCTCAGAGACTACGTCCAGGTTTTAGACAGTCTGTGGGGACGTCACAGAGACACGTCCAGGTTTTAGACAGTCTGCGGGGACGTCACGGAGACTACGTCCAGGTTTTAGACAGTCTGCGGGGACGTCACAGAGACTACGTCCAGGTTTTAGACAGTCTGTGGGGACGTCACAGAGACTACGTCCAGGTTTTAGACAGTCTGTGGGGATGTCTCAGAGACTACGTCCAGGTTTTAGACAGTCTGTGGGGACGTCACAGAGACTACGTCCAGGTTTTAGACAGTCTGTGTGGACGTCACAGAGACTACGTCCAGGTTTTAGACAGTCTGCGTGGACGTCACAGAGACTACGTCCAGGTTTTAAACAGTCTGCGGGGACGTCACAAAGACTACGTCCAGGTTTTAGACAGTCTGCGGCGACGTCACGGAGACTACGTCCAGGTTTTAGACAGTCTGCGGGGACGTCACAGAGACTACGTCCAGGTTTTAGACAGTCTGTGGGGACGTCACAGAGACTACGTCCAGGTTTTAGACAGTCTGTGGGGATGTCTCAGAGACTACGTCCAGGTTTTAGACAGTCTGTGGGGACGTCACAGAGACCACGTCCAGGTTTTAGACAGTCTGCGGGGACGTCACGGAGACTACGTCCAGGTTTTAGACAGTCTGCGGGGACGTCACAGAGACTACGTCCAGGTTTTAGACAGTCTGTGGGGACGTCACAGAGACTACGTCCAGGTTTTAGACAGTCTGTGGGGATGTCTCAGAGACTACGTCCAGGTTTTAGACAGTCTGTGGGGACGTCACAGAGACTACGTCCAGGTTTTAGACAGTCTGTGGGGACGTCACAGAGACTACGTCCAGGTTTTAGACAGTCTGTGAGGGACGTCACAGAGACTACGTCCAGGTTTTAGACAGTCTGCAGGGACGTCACAGAGACTACGTCCAGGTTTTAGACAGTCTGCGGGGACGTCACAGAGACTACGTCCAGGTTTCAGACAGTCTGTGGGATGAACGTTTCCTGTGTGTGCTGTAGGTCCGGTGTGTGCTGGTGTGGTGGGTCTGAAGATGCCTCGGTACTGTCTGTTCGGTGACACCGTCAACACGTCGTCGCGTATGGAGTCCACAGGAGAAGGTGAGAGTCACACGTAGAAAAGGTCAAGTTGGCTTCAAACGTCACGTCTCAGGTTTAGATTTAAACTCAGACTAACTCAGACTAACTCAGACTAACTCAGACTAACTCAGACTAACTCAGACTAACTCAGACTAACTCAGACTAACTCAGACTAACTCAGACTAACTCCTAACGAGCTGGCGTGACGTCGTTTTCTGTTCGTGTGTGTGTGCAGCGCTGAAGATCCACGTGTCGGCGGCGACTCGCGACGTCCTGCTGGAGTTCAACTGCTTCCAGCTGGAGCTCAGAGGAGACATCGACATCAAGGGCAAAGGAAAGATGACCACCTATTGGTTACTGGGAGAGAGCGACAGCCAATGACAGAACAGCTCGGACAGGAAGGCGACGTGGGGAAGGAGAGAAGGTGGAGACGGTTTCTGCTCTGAGGGTGTCGTGGTCCTGCAGCAGATCTGCTGCACACATGAACCTGTGACATGAACGGACTGAGAGAACTACAGAGAAACCTCGAGTCCATCTGAATCGTCCTTCTTTTTGGCTCCACCACTGACGTGTAAAATGTGTCTTCAACAGTCCAGGACCAGGATCAGGTCTTAGTTTAGCCTCGTTGGGATCATCTCATCCCCCCATGAGAGTCTCCTCATTAAAGTCTTCGTCCTTTACAGTCTTTTCTCCTGCAGGACCGAGCAGCACAGTGTCACGTGTCCGTCAGCGAGGCGCCTCATTCTGCTGATGACCTCCCAGATGGTTCTGTGAAACAAACAAAGGCCCGGTACTTCTTCTGGGCCACAGGCCCGAAAACCCCCACAGGTACTTCACAGTCAGGCTGGATCCAAACGTGTCCCCCTTCAGTCAGACGCCATGTGACGCGCTCACTGTCGTCACGTCCAGCAGGCGTGATTTTGCATCGTGATGTGGTCGAATGATTTAATAAAGTAAAAATGTTTCACACGTTCAGAAGTTCCATTGCTCTGTGCTTTCAAACCACAGCAACACTTCTGTGTTGCAATGAATTGTGGGTGACGTAGTGAAGGCTGCTCTTGCAGACTCGTGGATTTCCCAGGAGGTCTGCGACCCCTGAGGGACGTCCAAGTCCCGTCCACGACGCCCCCACGTGGACTACCAGACTTCCAGAGAGGCCGCTTGTGGTGCAGACCACAATTCACTGTAACACAGGTGTGACTAAAAAAGAAACCACAGCTTGGCGTGATGACGGTGGACACGTCGGTCCAGAGGACGGACATTTGGATTCAGCTTCACAGGAGAAAAGACGTTTCACCTCCGTCAAAGAGCAGCTGAAACCTTCAGGCTCATGAACGGAAACACGAGCGCGTCGTGAAGTTGGACAATCATAAATCAGTTTGGATCAGTCTGCAGCTCAAACAAATGTTCCTGTTTTCAAACCTGAAGTTTCTTTTTGTTCAGTGACGCAGCGCTGCAAACACACGGTGGACCTCCGGGGATCAAACCTGTGACATCAGTTATACAATCCCATCTCTGCGCTCGGACGCCTTCCTGGACTCAGAACGTGGGACAAACTGTTTCCTCGTAGATTTTATAGATTCCTGAGCTGAAAAAGCCTCAAACTGTCTTAACTGATATTTTTATGTCGTGACATCACATCGTCTCGCTCGGTGTTCTTCTTCCCCTCTGGTGCCATTTTGCTAAAGGTTAGCCTCAGTTCAAGTGTCAATGAGCCATTTGTTGTTACCAGCGGTGTTTGTTTGTACTGAGCTGTCGTGGCCTGAATAAAATGCTTATTAAACCTGGTTTCTTGATCATCAGTGTCACTGCAGGAGGCCGTGCTCCAACAGCCGGACTGACCCGGACTGATGTGCGTTATTCTTCAGTAAACACACACAACTACTACACAACATTGTTACAATCAATCAGCAACGACTGGAGAACGTCCTGAAGTTCTCAAACTGAAGTGATTTTTATTGAAGGTGAAACATTGAGCTGATGTTTGAACAGACGCAGCATAGTACGAACGATTAACTACAGGAGAGACACAGAAACTTTCTGTGGTGATGAACAATCTGAAATATGAAAATCTGACTGTCAGTAAATCTTTGCTGCTAACGCAGGAACACGGCACATGTTTACTGAAAGAGACAGGAGAGACAGACAGACAGAGAGACAGAGAGAGAGAGAGACAGACAGAGAGAGACAGACAGAGAGACAGACAGACAGAGAGACAGACAGACAGACAGAGAGACAGACAGACAGACAGAGAGAGAGACAGACAGACAGAGAGAGAGACAGAGAGAGAGACAGACATGAGGTGGTCATAGCAGTCTGGTTTATTTAAATACAATAAAATAAAATACTGAGGTAGAAAAACTAAAAGCTAAAAGTAAAACACAACGGGTGCAGTGACCAGATGCTGATAATAACTATAATATAATAATAATAATAATAATAGGAGTATGTGAACGATGTGACGATGTGAAATTGAAGTCTGGATATTTTTACAAAAAAAGAGTTCATGTCGTTCCTGGTGACGTCACGTGCGCTGCTCCAATCCAGCAGGTGGCGACACACCTGTGCTGTCCGATAATGGGCCCACAGGGGAAGAGGCGGGGCTCCGGCTGGACTCGGAGCTGCCAGCTGGACTCTGTGTTTACTCTGACCCAGCTCAGGGCAGCGTGCGGTCCGTGTCCGTGTCCCCGGTCCTCCTGCAGCCGCCGATGGCCGCTCAGTGACGAACGACCAGAGGGTCTGAACCCGGGACAGGAAGCAGCAGATCGGTGTGAGTATGAACATTAATGTTCTGTCTGATCCGGATTAACCGACTGATCCAGGATCAGGCCTGACCGCTCACACACAAACACACTTCACGTGGGCCTGGAAAGTTTGTGGATTATAAAAAAACAAAGAAATAAGAATCCTGGAAATTTTGGGGAATCTGGGTGGAAATAACGTTTATATTAAAAAAAGTTCAAAAAAACATTAAATAATACTGCTCCACCTCAAGTCTGTGATTTACAGAGTTTATGATGGACAGTGAAGTAAACTGCTGACAGCTGTAGCTGCTGTTAGCTCCTGTTAGCTCAGTCTGTTAGCTGCTGTTAACTCCTGTTAGCTCAGTCTGTTAGCTGCTGTTAACTCATGTTAGCTCAGTCTGTTAGCTGCTGTTAACTCATGTTAGCTCAGTCTGATAGCTGCTGTTAGCTGCTGTTAGCTCAGTCTGTTAGCTGCTGTTAGCTCAGCTTGTTAGCTACTGTTAGCTCAGTTTGTTAGCTCAGTTTGTTAGCTGCTGTTAGCTTATGTTAGCTCAGTCTGTTAGCTGCTGTTAGCTCATGTTAGCTCAGTCTGTTAGCTCAGCTGTTAGCTCATGTTAGCTCAGTCTGTTAGCCGCTGTTAGCTACTGTTAGCTCAGTCTGTTAGCTGCTGTTAGCTCATGTTAGCTCAGTTTGTTAGCTGCTGTTAGCTCAGTTTGTTAGCTGCTGTTAGCTACTGTTAGCTCAGTCTGTTAGCTGCTGTTAGCTACGGTTAGCTCAGTCTGTTAGCTGCTGTTAGCTACTGTTAGCTCAGTGTATTAGCCTGACTGTTAGCTCAGAGCACTGGGGGAACAAGCTGGTGTTGTGCCAGAACCGGAGCTGGCAGTTTGTGTGGACGTCGCTGATGTCGGAGGCTGACGGGCTGATGGAGACTTCAGTGTTCAGGTTAAAGCTCAGAGAGTCGCTGAAGCTGGAAAACACGTTTAGCAGCCTATCAGGTTTCTGCTCAGCCAGACAGGTAGGAGGTCAGGTGTGTGTGTGTGTGTGTGGTGTGTGTGTGTGTGTGTGTGTGTGTGTGTGTGTGTGTACCTACCTACCAGGATATCCTCCTCCAGTGTTGCTTCACCTGGGTTTGTCTCCACACACTCTTTGTTCTGCTGTTTGCTTTGTGTTGTGTTTTCTCTCTGTGACTTCACGTTCACGTCACACACTGATCACACACGTACACACACACACACACACACACACGCAGCTGTTTCACCTCCTTGTCAGATTTTCCAGTATCAAAACTTACTCGAGTATTTACTCTGATTACATTATTGATAAAAAACTAGACAACTCAGGAGCCGAGTCATTCCAGGAGGAGGAGCAGAGCTGTGTGTGGATGATGATACTTCACTCCCTTCATACTGTGAACTTTTATCACACTACTTGAGTAAATGTACTCAGTTACTCTCTCCTGTGTCGTGGTGAACAGTGTTCAGGTCATGGATGCAGAGAGCGGGGAGTTGTTTCTCGGTGGCGGCGTGGCGGCGGACAGCTGGCAGCTCGACGCTGCGTTCTCCTGCTCCGACCTCGCCTTCAGCAGCTCAGAGAAACCCCTGCAGGACTGGGCGGTAGACCCCGACTGTGTGAGTCTGTGTGTGTGTGTGTGTCACAGAGAGTACAGGTGAGGTCACCTGATGCAGCCTGTTAACCATGTGACTTTGTCTCAGACGATGAATGACAGTGAGCCGGAGGACGTCCTTCACGCCGTCGACCCAAACGAGGTGTTTCCCAGCGGGCCGCCCGCTGACCCCTCGTCCGAGAGCGACAGCGGCATCTCTGAGGATCCTGTGGTCGAGAGTCCTGTCACCATGGTGACAGCCAATCAGCCTGCCCCGGCGACCGTCTACCAGGTGGTCTATGACATCAGCGGCGTGAAGACTGAACCCGGACACGAGAACGTCATCTCCATAGAGCTGGGTGAGGACGAGTCCCAGAGTTTGAACGAAAGCATCGTTAAAATCAGACGCGTCAGTTTAAGACACTTTAACTTTAAATGTGATGAAGTCGAAAGTTTAACATCAGCTCTACTTCGAAAAACCACAAAGTGACGCATCAGTGAACGTGTGAAGACGTCACCGTGGACCCTGCAAACTAAATAATCAAATAATCAAATAATCGGTTTATTTCATGAAGCCGCTCCAGTGACTAAAGACAACAGAGACCACCCCAGGCTGATTATTCTGACGTATCCCAGGAAGTTCATCGGGCTCCTCCTCCCTCAGTTTTGGTCACACACACACAAAGAAGGTATCAAATCGAACGTAGGAATGATGTGCTGTGACTTTTCTCAGAGTTTCATCAAACGGTTTCACCAAAAATCACCAAAAACCACGACAACGTTTACAATGGGTGTGTGTTGGTAAAATGTTCCAGAGCTAGAGAAACATTTGTCAAAAAATACATTTACAAGCGGCTCTCGTGGCCACAAATGTCACTCTACAGAAATAATTTCTACATAGAAACGTAGGAAAATTCGTGGGCTCCGCAGCGATATCACTGCTGAAGCTGTCAGACTTATAGTTTTGGCGGGAGACGCACTGATGCTCCAGGATCACCCACCGACAGCCCCATCTACTCCCATGTAAACTGGAGAGGAGAAATGTCCCAGAGGAGCACGGGGCACCTGTTCTTTCTCTCTCTGCCCAGGTCACAGTTTTTAACTTCACACACTGAAATTCAGCATCCACATGGTCGACAAGATGAGGATGCTCACGCTCATTTGGGCTTTTTGATACCACCTACCGTTTGGCATTAGTGTCCACTAGTTGGAGGGGCTTCATTTAGAGATTTTCTGTGTCTCTCAGCAGTCACTCACACACAGACAGAGCACAGCTGCAGTTAACTGCTCTGACCTGCAGCTGACCCTGGTTGCTCGGCAACCTCAAGCTGCCTTTGAATAACTTTGTTGAGTCTCTGTGCTGCTGCAGTGTCAGTGATAATGTCTGTCAGACACACTCTACATTTATTTACACAGTTTAGAGTTTGTTTTTGTCCGATTGTCTGAGAGAGAAATCAGACGTTACTTCCTGATTGTTTCACAGTGTTACGTTCAGCATAATAATGCTCCACGAAAAGAAACATCACACACAACAGTTTTTTTTTTTACATGGTCAGTCCTCCATAGACTCTACAGCTTTAACTTCTCCATGCAAACCCACCTGGAAGAAATCATGAATGTTTCTCTTCCTGTTTTGAAACAAAGGGTCAGTGATGCACTACAGCCTCGTGTGGCCAAGATGAGTATTACAACAACAAAACACCTGATCTGATCAGGTGTGCAGCCGTCTGCCAATCATCCTCACTGAGGAGCAGAGGGAGGAAGTCTGCCTGCTCACAGAAACACCAACTCCACTGAGCTGTCACTGATTCAACGTTTAATGTCCAAACGTGTCCACGAGCAGTGACAGTGATGTCATTTCCTGTCCCGTGCAGATCAATGGAGCTCTCAGGTGTTGTTTTCAGACTCGTGCATCGTGAACGAGCTGCCCGTGCTGCCCGCTGCTCGCCTCGATGGAGGTTTGATCGCCGTCGACCCTCCGAGCCCCGACGCTGATCCGGTGAGACTTTGTCACTTTGTCTTCCTGTTGACGGTCGAAGGACCTGGAGGACTGACTCTTCTTCTACTGTTGCAGCTGTACCCAGACCTCCAGCTGACTGAGGAGGAGCAGAAGCTGCTGAGCCAGGAAGGAGTGTCTCTGCCCAACAACCTCCCGCTCACCAAGGTCAGACTGAGACCTCCTTTTTCTCTGGAGCTTCTCGCAGCAGAACCAGTGAGACCATGACTTGGTTTTGTTCCTTTGCAGGCGGAGGAAAGAATCCTGAAGCGAGTCCGCAGAAAGATTCGCAACAAGCAGTCGGCTCAGGACAGCCGGCGCAGGAGGAAGGAGTACATCGACGGGCTGGAGAGCAGGTACACAACGTGACGCTGCACGACTCGCTGACTCACTGACTCGCTGTCACTGACTCACTGACTCGCTGACTCGCTGACTCACTAACGGGGGCTTTAATCGATTCATTAAGTTCATGGCAGATAAACGAGTTCTTAAAATCATCAAGTGTGGACCAAAGACCACCGACCGTGTGTGTGTCTGTGTGTCTGTGTGTGTGTGTGTGCGTGTGTGCGTGTGTGCGCGTGTGTGTGTGTGTGTGTGTGTGTGTGTGTGTGTGTGTGTGTGTGTGTGTGTGTGTGTGTGTGTGTGTGTGTGTGTGTGTGTGTGTGTGCGTGTGTTACAGGGCAGCAGCTTGCTCGGCTCAGAACAAGGATCTGCAGAGGACGGTGGAGCAGCTGGAGAAACGCAACATGTACGAGATCACTGATCAATGATTGATTATTTAGTGACCTCGTGTCTCATCACTGCTCGTCATGCTGACGTGTTTCTGCTGTTCAGGTCTCTGCTGGCTCAGCTGCGACAGCTTCAGTCTCTGATTAAACAGACGGTCAGCAAAGGAGCCCAGACCAGCACCTGCTTACTGGTGAGTGCCCGTCTAACAGCTGGACGTAGTCTCTGTGACCACAGACTGTCTAAAACCTGGACGTAGTCTCTGTGACCACAGACTGTCTAAAACCTGGACGTAGTCTCCGTGACCACAGACTGTCTAAAACCTGGACGTAGTCTCTGTGACGTCCCCGCAGACTGTCTAAAACCTGGACGTAGTCTCCGTGACCACAGACTGTCTAAAACCTGGACGTAGTCTCTGTGACGTCCCCGCAGACTGTCTAAAACCTGGACGTAGTCTCTGTGACGTCCCCGCAGACTGTCTAAAACCTGGACGTAGTCTCTGTGACCACAGACTGTCTAAAACCTGGACGTAGTCTCCGTGACCACAGACTGTCTAACACCTGGACGTAGTCTCCGTGACGTCCCCGCAGACTGTCTAAAACCTGGACGTAGTCTCTGTGACGTCCCCGCAGACTGTCTAAAACCTGGACGTAGTCTCTGTGACCACAGACTGTCTAAAACCTGGACGTAGTCTCCGTGACCACAGACTGTCTAACACCTGGACGTAGTCTCTGTGACGTCCCCGCAGACTGTCTAAAACCTGGACGTAGTCTCTGTGACGTCCCCGCAGACTGTCTAAAACCTGGACGTAGTCTCCGTGACGTCCCCGCAGACTGTCTAAAACCTGGACGTAGTCTCTGTGACGTCCCCGCAGACTGTCTAAAACCTGGACGTAGTCTCCGTGACGTTCCCACAGACTGTCTAAAACCTGGACGTAGTCTCTGTGACGTCCCCGCAGACTGTCTAAAACCTGGATGTAGTCTCTGTGACGTCCCCGCAGACTGTCTAAAACCTGGACGTAGTCTCTGTGACGTCCCCGCAGACTGTCTAAAACTGGACGTAGTCTCTGTGACGTCCCCGCAGACTGTCTAAAACTGGACGTAGTCTCCGTGACGTCCCCGCAGACTGAGATCTCATGTTTGTGTCCTCAGATCATCTTGGTCTCTCTGGGTCTGATCATCATGCCGAGTTTCAGTCCGTTCAGCCGGAACTCGTCAGCTGATGACGACTACAGACCAACAGGAGGTCAGTCCCTCATGACATCACTTCCTGTTGAATCTGATGAATCGTCATGTTGTGTAACATTTGGACTCTTCCATCATTCCAGTTATTTCCAGAAACATCCTGACAGACCCCTCCTCCTCCTCCTCCTCCTCCTCCTCCTCCCAGCCGACAGCCGATGATGCTGACGGTCAGGCTGACCAGCCGGACTCCTCGTCACCTCCCTCTAAAGTCCAATCAGGACCTCCGGATGGCGCTGCTGTCCCCCAAGAACCAGAAGAAAGCCCTGATAATCCAGGTCTCGGTGGGGCGGGCCAAGAGGCGAGCCAATCAGGGAACGGCTCAGCTCTTGTTGCCGGGCAGACTGAGCCGCTGGCGCTGGGTCTGAGGTCGGCGGCGGAAGGAAGCCGCGATCCCGGCAAACCTGCACACGCTGACGAGATGTAGACGGACGGTTCGATGGTCGCTGAAGTCACGACCCTGTGACGTCTCCGTGACGCCATGACGAGTTCAAACATTAGGCAGGAAGTCATTGATCGGTGGTGGGTTCCAGATTTTATTCAAACGTTAATGTAACTTTACATGAACATCAGGAGGAAACGTCTGATCGACTCTTTGAACAGTTTCCCTCTGTTCACAGTCTTTGTGCTAAGCTATGCTGATTCCACCGGACTTTTACTCTGACCTGGATTAGCGGTTGTAGCGACATGCCGGCTAACCGAACCATCTCGAGGCTAAGTGGACTACGATCCGAGCCAGACTACCGGACCTAAAAACACCTGGTTCCTAAAGCCAAGAGTTCAGTTTCAGTATGTGACCCTGCAGAAGCTCCGATCGTCGACCGCACACGCTTCTGTCTTTTGTTTCGATGATTCTCGTGAACCACAGCTGAACCTGATATGATCCATATTTTAGGTTTTTGTAGCGTTTGGTTATTATTTGTTCCACATGGACTTTGACTTGGTCGGTTTTATTTCCCACTTTTAAAGAGATTTTTTAGATTTTCACTGTTTTTAAGATCCAGTTCACTTTCAGCCTGCTGACCTTTTTCACTCCTCAGAGTTCATACAAAGTGTCTTCATGTATGTCCAGCTGTACTCGAGTATTTGTTCTGATTACATTACTTCTGATCAAACAGCCAATCACCAACCAGGTCCCAGCAGCGGCTGATATCAGAGACTAGTCCAGCAGCGGCTGATATCAGAGACTAGTCCAGCAGCGGCTGATATCAGAGACTAGTCCAGCAGCAGCTGATATCAGAGACTAGTCCAGCAGCGGCTGATATCAGAGACTAGTCCAGCAGCGGCTGATATCAGAGACTAGTCCAGCAGCAGCTGATATCAGAGACTAGTCCAGCAGCAGCTGATATCAGAGACTAGTCCAGCAGCGGCTGATATCAGAGACTAGTCCAGCAGCGGCTGATATCAGAGACTAGTCCAGCAGCGGCTGATATCAGCGACTAGTCCAGCAGCGGCTGATATCAGAGACTAGTCCAGCAGCGGCTGATATCAGAGACTAGTCCAGCAGCGGCTGATATCAGAGACTAGTCCAGCAGCGGCTGATATCAGAGACTAGTCCAGCAGCGGCTGATATCAGAGACTAGTCCAGCAGCGGCTGATATCAGAGACTAGTCCAGCAGCGGCTGATATCAGAGACTAGTCCAGCAGCGTTAGTCCCTGATATCAGAGACTAGTCCAGCAGCGGCTGATATCAGAGACTAGTCCAGCAGCGGCTGATATCAGAGACTAGTCCAGCAGCGGCTGATATCAGAGACTAGTCCAGCAGCGGCTGATATCAGAGACTAGTCCAGCAGCGGCTGATATCAGAGACTAGTCCAGCAGCGGCTGATATCAGAGACTAGTCCAGCAGCGGCTGATATCAGAGACTAGTCCAGCAGCAGCTGATATCAGAGACTAGTCCAGCAGCAGTCAGTCCAGCTCGGCGTCTGTCTTTCAGCCTTTTATTTCACCAAGCTCTCACCAACCACTAAAAGTCAGTCCCACATTTACTCTTGTCCGGCGGCTTCTTGCTCGCTCACTCTCTCCTTTTCTCTTCTTAGCTTCCTCTGTCATCATGTCCATAGAAGCTGCTGAGAGAGAGCTAACAGACTGAGCTAACAGCAGCTAACAGCAGCTAACAAACCGAGCTAACAGCAGCTAACAGCAGCTAACAGACTGAGCTAACATGAGCTAACAGCATCTAACAGACTGCGCTAACAGCAGCTAACAGACTGAGTTAACATGAGCTAACAGCAGCTAACAGACTGAGCTAACATGAGCTAACAGCAGCTAACAGACTGAGCTAACATGAGCTAACAGCAGCCAACAAACTGAGCTAACATGAGCTAACAGCAGCTAACAGACTGAGCTAACATGAGCTAACAGCAGCCAACAAACTGAGCTAACATGAGCTAACAGCAGCTAACAAACTGAGCTAACATGAGCTAACAGCAGCTAACAGACTGAGCTAACATGAGCTAACAGCAGCTAACAGACTGAGCTAACATGATCTAACAGCAGCTACAGCTGTCAGCAGTTTACTTCACTGTCCATCATAAACTCTGTAAATCACAGAGAGTTGAGGCGGAGCAGCCGGAGGACATCAGAGGGAAAACCAGAAAACATTTCCTCACCTGATTACAAGTCACCTTTATCACAGTCACATCTTGATGCATTAATCTGAATTCTGCTTTTGCTGTTTTGTAAATAATTTTGGGTATTTCAGTTTTGTCTGTTGAACGGATTCTGAATTTTTATTATTTTTATTGACCGTTGCTTCAGTCAGTGGGTTGAGTTTATTTATTGAGTTCATTTGGACGGACTGGATGGAAACGCTCTGTCTCCACCTTAACATGGTGAACTTCAGAAACAACCTTTGACCTTTAACCTGCACCGCTAACATTCATTCCTCTGCTCACAGGGTTCATTTTCATTATTTCTACATTAAAAGGGAACAATCAATGGAGACCGTGTCTGATTCTTTAATATTTACTGATAGTTAGAGTCTTCACAGCTTTCCTTTGCCGTCTGATGCTCTGTTTGCTGTCACCACACTCCTTTGACATGGAGTCGCTGCCTCGATTGTTTAGTTTGTTTGTGAATTAACAGAACGTTAAAATAAATCCGGACTAACGGGATTAATCTGCGAAGCCGCTGAAGCTGCGAATGGTCCGATGTATGGAGACTGACTCACTGCTGGAGCCAGCCTCAAGTGGACGACAAGAGGAAGTGCAGTTTTTGGCACTTCCTGTGTCGGCTTCACTTCAGACACAGAGGTTACGGATCTATCGGTGTCCGCTGAGGAGCTACTGGCAGCTACGTCATGAGCGATGGGCGTGGTTAGTTAGTTACAAAGCTTGTAGTGAAGGGTGTTGGAGATCACCGAGTGTCTGGATGAGACGGACTCAGGCCACATGGTGCCTTCAAGTACACTTGTAAACCTCCACAACGTTTTAGTTAGTGAGTCAACAGCATGCACGTTTAAATGATTTTCATCTAGAAAACAAACAGAAACTGAAAACTGCTGCAGAAATGAGATTCGATTCTACAGGATTTTTTTTTTTTGTTGAAGAAAATTCACATGACAAACGTAACTGACGCTTTAATTAATTGAAATCAGAAATCAGAATAACTTTTATTGGCTAGGTACGTGCACACATACAAGGAGTCTGAGCTCAGGGGTTAAGGTCTAACATTTTTAATAGATTATAATCGATCCAACCCATAAGAAGCCCAACAATGTTCATCCTCACTGTTGTTATAATCAATCAGTATTTTTATTTTCCATCAATGTGTTAAACAGAGCAATAAACATGTGAATTATAAACTGTAAATAAATGTAGAGTGTGTCTGACAGACATTATCACTGACTCTGCAGCAGCACAGAGACTCAACAAAGTCAGTCAAAGGCAGCTTGAGGTTGCCGAGCAACCAGGGTCAGCTGCAGGTCAGAGCAGTTAACTGCAGCTGTGCTCTGTCTGTGTGTGAGTGACTGCTGAGAGACACAGAAAATCTCTAAATGAAGCCCCTCCAACTAGTGGACGCTAATGCCAAACGGTAGGTGGTATCAAAAAGCCCAAATGAGCGTGAGCATCCTCATCTTGTCGACCATGTGGATGCTGAATTTCAGTGTGTGAAGTTAAAAACTGTGACCTGGGCAGAGAGAGAAAGAACAGGTGCCCCGTGCTCCTCTGGTGATTTTTGGTGAAACCGTTTGGTGTGATGCAGGTTTAACACAGCGCTGACTTTTCACCAACATCCAGAGATATTTCAGAAAGTCAAAGAAACTCTGATCAACATTTTTACATCAACAACGGATCAAATGAAACGTCCAAGTGAAAGCGGTCGCTGACAAACTCACAGGAAGTGATCAGCAGACTTTGCACTTCTTCACTTCAGTTTTCTGCTTCAACAATCTGTTAAACTAGAAACACTGAGGATTTGAAAAAGCTCAGAGATTTATAATCTGACATTAATAACAATGATACTTAAGTTTGGAGTCACAGTTAAGTTTGTAGACGTCAGTGAAGCTTCCATTCAATCCAAACTTTCTACAGGTTCGATCTTCTTGTTTCTGTCCAACAATCGTCTGCTCTTGGTGCTGAGAAGCAGGACTTCAGAGAGCTGTGGTGCAGGTCGGACAGGTCGTCACTGAACAGCTGCACTGCATACAGTAAGACTCACTCCTCTGATGCCGGCCTCCTGTCTCCACCCTCAGGACCAAGAACCGGACCTATTATTATTATCATCATAAATATCTTAATCGTGTGTGGGCTGTAGCTTCAGTCTGTGCTCTCCTGACAGCTCCGCCTGACACGGTGAACAAAGTGTGGAGGTGAAGTCTCTGCTGCTCCGTCACCTCATGGTTGAACGGGATGCTCAGGCCTTCACTTGCTGCAGGTGGAGCAAACACCGCCCTCATGACCAATGTGCTGAAGTCAGGCCGGCCAGATTGAACCAGTATTTAGTTTATTTACAGAATATAATCTTCATAAATCTGTGTTCATGATCACCTGAACATTCCACAGGTAATCCCCCACTGGAGAAGTTTCCTGTAGAAACGCTCAGATAGGGAGAGACAGCAAATGTATTGTGTGTAAAGTCCGATCCATTTTCACTGAGTAAAGTTCTGAAGTTGTGCTAACCTGTGATGAGTGTTTGGTCACTTCTGGGTCCGTCCTCGATGCCAAACCAGCCTTCAGTCTTCAAAGCGGTGATTCAGTTTGGCTCGTGCCAAATTATAATTTTTATTTAACCAGATAAAAAAGAACAAAAAAAAAACATTGAGATGAAGACCTCTTTCACAAGCGTGACCTGGCCAAGCAGCACACGTCAACAACAGTAACACACAGTTACAGATACATTAACAATTTAAAAGATTTCCACTGTCTTTTTTTAAAGATGGAGCGGTGGAGTGTCACACCGCGGTGAGGTCAAGCTGGGTTTTTGTTATGTCTTGTCATTTCCTGTTTTATTTTGAAAGATAACTCTCCTCTCGTTTCAGGTCACTTGCCCTTCCTCGTGTGTCACCGGTCTGATTGTCTCCACCTGTTCCCCATCACCTTGTGTATATATTGTCTGCGTCTCCCTTTGTCCCGTGCCAAAGTGTTTCGTCCTTCGTAGCGTGCACCAAAGCCTTTTCTCCACAGTCCATAGTCACAGCTTCTTAGCTCAAGTGTTCTTTTGTTTTCTTCCTCATATGAGTGATTTTCTGTTGTACTTCCTAGTCTAGCCTTTTGTTACTTTGTATCTAGTCTAGTGTGTTTCCAGCCTCGTTTTTGAGCCTTAAGTTGATGTTTCATAGCCTTTTTGTTTTTCCTCTTTATGAGTGATTTTGATTTCGTTAATCTTTAATACGAGTAGTCTTAGCTTTATTGTTCCTCGTTGAGAGTGATTTTGATTTTGTTATTTAGAGTAGTTCAGTGTTTTTTCCTCCTTGGAGTGATTTTTGTTTTCTTTAGTTTAGGGCCTTTTCATAGCCTCACTCAGTCGAGGATTTTCGCCGTCCTGAATAAAACAGCTTACTGCCTAACTCTGCATCTGAGTCCTCATTTGAGTCCCGGCCTGACACAGAGGAAGAAGTTCTGCAGTTTTAAGTTCGCATTGGGGGGCGTTCCAAACAGACGGGGCAGAGAAACTGAATGCTTCTTTACCTGTTTCAGTTCAGGAGCAGCAAGATGCAGAAAATCACCTGAGCGTCGTGCATGACGGCTTTCGGTTCTCTGAAGGAAAGTGCATAATAAAGTGGGAGTTAAGCCAAGAAGAGCCTCATGCACCAGAGTCATCCAGAGTGTGTAGAGTGTCATCTCCCAGGACGGCACGCCAGCTTCTTCATAGTTCACAGTGATGAAGCGCAGAGCACAGACATGTTTACAACATGGCCATAATCTGATATTAGAAGAGAAAGAGAGAAAAACATGATTTATTTCTGTAATAGAAACCGGCTCTAGAGTTTCACCCCAGGGATATTTTCAATGGGAACTGAAACTGAATTTGAAAAAAACATTAATTCAGTTTCAGTCTCTCCAAACGTATCTTTTGTTTTTTAGCTGCTGTGGACGGTTTACTGTGAATGTTCATGGTCCTCAGAGGATGAACCGATGAACTTGGTGAATCCAGAGCGACACCATAAACCTGGATGTACTGGACGTTCATTTCTCTTGAAGGTTGTCTGGTAACATCATTCAGTAGAATCAGATTCAGTTCAGGTGTGTGCAGGCTGACCCACTTTGCACTGACACGGGTCTGTAACCACGACCGTCCTGAGGAGACGAGGACGGTTTGAAGGGGGACGTGAGCCTGGCCTGGTTTTCCTGTCACAGCTGGAAATAACCTGCAGCCTCGTCCTTGGAACGATCTCCATCCACCTCCAACATCTTCCCGCTGAACAGAACTGGGCTAATGACGAGTCCCACACTGGGAATTCTGGGAAAGCAGGAATGACGCGTACGCTCTCTGGGGTGGTCGTTATTTCTGAGCAGCTGACACGTGAAGTTTTTTTTAAACAGTATTCTCCTGATTTGTAAAATAACAGCAGTGACCCGTCATCAAACGTGCAGCTGATCATATAAATGTTTATGTCCATACTAACCAGTTTTCATTTTTGGTAACCACATTTACAGAAAATACATTTTAGTAGTTTTCTGTTTTTTAAAAATTGAATTGTATACAAACTAAAATTTCAGACATTAGCTGTAAATGAACAGCCATGCTCTTATTTATCATCATCATCATCAGCATCATCATCATCATCATCAATCTGCTCATGTGACTGTGGTTTGCAGCTCGCTTCAGTTGAAGGATCTGTCTTCGTCAGTTTGATCAGGGCAGAGGAGGAAACAGTTCTGACGAGCAGAGACTCTGATCATCACAGCGACTACAAGAAACAGCCTGATGCTCTTCATGTTGTTACCTGGAGGACACGGAGCTTCACGATGTGTCCTCACACCTGTCGGCCACGTCACGGACACTTCACACTGTCTGTGATAATAACACTGAAAATGAAAACAGCATTTTAATGTTGGACTTCTCTGTAGTTAAGTTAAGTTAAGTGTTTGTTCACATCTTAATCTGCAGAGTGCACGTGTCCTTCCATCCACCAGGTGTCCTCGGACCGCCGTACTCATCTTCACACCTGTTCCCACTGCTGGCCCCGCCCACCTCCTCACCTGCATCTTATCCCCTGATCTACAGGCTCTGTTCTTTCCTTCTGTGTTCAGGCGCTCGCCTGGACCTGAAACTGTCAAATACTCGAGTACAGCTGAACACAGTTACACAGTGTGAGTACGTTACTGCCTCTACATGAACTACACTGTGCTGCAGTTCTGAACTTTGAGTGTGTTTGCAGGTTTAGACTTCAGTTAAACCAGCTGTGGTCCTCCCGGGTTTGACATTCTTTAATTAACACGTTCTTCTTCTCCACCACTGCTGCCACGTCAGGTCAGACACAAAGATTTCTGCTCGTGTTGAGCGACATGAAGGCCGTCCTGCCTTTTTCTGTAAAACAAAAGGAGAACACGAGGAAATGGAGCGCTGCGTTGTGATGTCACTCAGCTTCTCTGGGGAACAACAACAACATCAGGCTTGAGGGGGGAACAAGCCCGTCTGAGCCGAGACAGCGTTAAGTAGGACAGAAGAAAGCTCAGAGCACAAGGAAGAGCGCCTGGTGGAGCCGAGCGTGGATCAGAGTAAACCCTCCTGTTCATCCCATCCTGCGGGTCCGGAGCAGCCTGTTTCCACCGTGCACGGCTCTGACGTGACGGAGCGTGTGCAGAGCGGTGTCTTGTCATCGCAGCAGAGGGCCACAGCGATCCTCATGGAGAACACCTGGCTGCTGTTTTTGATGGACGCCACCGAGCGGAAACGGCTCAGAGACCCCAGTCAACTTTCAAAATAAAACACATGTCTGTGCACACGTCTGAACTACGTCGTCTACCAACTCATGGTGAAGCACATGAACCAAAGAAGAACCCGATCTGAGCTGGTTTAACTCTGCACACAAACTCTTCGTGACACCTTCCCCTCACCTCACGTTTCCCATCAGCCCTGCACTATATGAACTTTGTGCTCCCTCTCTCGGAGGTCGTCATGCGTCTCGAAGAGGCGAGGAGGAACAAACTGAAGTGATTCCACGTGGCTGACCCTGGCTCGGCTGGTTCGGTGTTCAGACGAAGGCCGTCCTGAAGGGCAGAGCTGTACGTCATGTGACTTCCTGCCTGACCTGAATTCAGCGCGTGACGCCTGCGGCTGCTCGACGAGCGACGGAAAGAAGTGGAACATAAACGTGGAGACGAAAAAAGAGTTTTTACCCAGAGAGACTTCACAGTGAGGTCACGGACACGAGCGGTCAGCGGTTCAGTCACTCATTAGCATAAACTTAAATGTTCTTTTTACAGGAAGAGAAATTTAGAAAGTTTCATAAAATACTGTTTGTTTTCTCCATGTTTTCATGTTTTTATATAAATGAGAATATAATAACTATAAATCAACTCTCACATGAAGACAATTATTGTTTTTATTGTAATTTTTCTGCACGTGATGGTTTTAATATGCAAATGAGGCATTATCTAATGTAACTACAGACTGTTGCTACTTTAGTGTGTGTGTGTGTGTGTGTGTGTGTGTGTGTGTGTGTGTGTGTGTGTGTGTGTGTGTGTGTGTGTGTGTGTGGCCTTCAGGTCATCACTGTGATATTTGTAAAGGGCGCTCTGACTCCAAACTTAAAGCATGTGAGATGACAGATCGCACAAACATCTGGAAACATCATGTCGTGTTTTCTGACCGTGCACAAGATCTGAGAAAGCTTGAAGTAAATCACAGAGGCTGGTTCTGGACTTTCACCGACGAGGCCGAGCCTGGTGTCTGCGTTGACACACTGACGTCTGTGATTGTAGCTTCGTCAGCTGCGGTGCCGTCACGTTCTTTATGTTTGTAACCGGCCCAAAGCTCAGTCATTAAAATACATCCAATTAAAAAACCCTGCAGGAACGTTCAGTAAACCCGGTGTGTAGACTCCAGAGACATCCAGAGCTGATTGCAGCCCCCTCGCCTCCGAGCATTATGAAAGAAACTCAATCTGACACGGTGACACTTTTGTACCGGTTACATCATGACAGAGTAATAAATAATAATTAATCCACACAGCTCTTCAGACGGACTCTACGGTCGCAGACCGGTTACAGCTCACACGTCTCACCTGCCTTCCTGTCTTATTAAACAGACTTTTAACCTGAAAATGTCTCGATGGCTCCAAGATCGACTACCAAAGTGTTTTTTAATTAACTGCTGTAATTGTAATTATGTCGGCCAAATGATTATTCAGCTACTTTAAGTTCAAACTACTTCACTGAGTTCTTTCACTCAAACTGAAGCTGAGACTTTTGTTTTACTTGTTACTGAAGATATTTCAAATGTTTTAATTATTTAATCAGCCGACTCATTAATGATCGCAGCTTTATTTCCGATGGTATTCATTGTGACATGTGCAGGTGCATCAGGTGCTCTAAACAAACACTGCATGGAACTATTTTCTTGACCTCTGACCTCCAGAGGCGTGAGCAGCATCAGCTCTTTGTCACATCCCCCCTTTGCATGGCGGCCCCTTTAAATCAGGTCCAGGCCCGTCCGAGTCTCCTGGTTCTACCACCACAGTTCTTCTCCTCCGCTGCTCCGGGTGCTCGCCCTCTCTCTCCCGTGCAGCCTCAGCATCTCCAAGACGCTCCGGGCGTAGGCGTCTCTCAGGTTAACGCCTCCGCCAACACCCGCCCCCCCGACAGATCCGCGGGCCAGCCTCTTCAGCATCTCGCCGTGCCGCATCGCCGCCTCCTTCGTCTTCAGGGTGAAGTAGCAGGCGGAGAAGCGCTCGTTGATGATGGCGATGGGGAGCGCCAGGATCAGGATGCCCGACAGGATGCAGAGGAAGGCCAGCACCTTCCCCACAGCCGTGTCGGGCCGGACGTCTCCGTAGCCGACTGTGGTCATGGAGGTGGTTGCCCACCACCAAGCGGCCGGCACGCTGGTGAAGGTGGTGGCAGGAAGGTCGTACTCCAGAGTGAAGACCACCGTGGCGAAGATGGAGATGCCGACGCCGAGGAAGAGGAGCAGGAGGCCGACCTCCTCGTAGCACTGAGCGATGGTCATACCCAGAGACCTGAGGCCTGGACAGAAAAGAGGACAGAAGAAGTGATGACGGAGCGTTAGCATCCATCAGCTAACACCACGAAGCAGCCGATGCTAGATCCACGCTGCGCAGCTAAGCTACCTCCAACCTCAGCTTAGCTTCAGCTACAGTTAGCTCGTTAGCTTAGCTTTAGCATAACCACTCGCTAAAGTAACTAACTGCTAATTAACTGCTGCTAACTGAATCTGCTGTTAGCATGCTAACAGAACCAGGTTGGAGCACAAACATCTGCTGTGTTCACTGTTAGACTGGACACTGCCGGTTCGGAGGTTCTGTCGCCGTGTTCGCTGTTAGACTGGACACTGCCGGTTCGGAGGTTCTGTCGCCGTGTTCGCTGTTAGACTGGACACTGCCGGTTCGGAGGTTCTGTCGCCGTGTTCGCTGTTAGACTGGACACTGCCGGTTCGGAGGTTCTGTTACTGTGTTCACTGTTAGACTGGACACTGCCGGTTCGGAGGTTCTGTCGCCGTGTTCGCTGTTAGACTGGACACTGCCGGTTCGGAGGTTCTGTCGCCGTGTTCGCTGTTAGACTGGACACTGGCGGTTCGGAGGTTCTGTCGCCGTGTTCGCTGTTAGACTGGACACTGCCGGTTCGGAGGTTCTGTCGCCGTGTTCGCTGTTAGACTGGACACTGCCGGTTCGGAGGTTCTGTCGCCGTGTTCGCTGTTAGACTGGACACTGC
Organism: Collichthys lucidus; assembly: GCA_004119915.2. Taxonomy (NCBI): domain Eukaryota; kingdom Metazoa; phylum Chordata; class Actinopteri; family Sciaenidae; genus Collichthys; species Collichthys lucidus. The sequence continues at coordinate 33,772,930 of CM014091.1, forward strand.
CGGTTCGGAGGTTCTGTCGCTGTGTTCGCTGTTAGACTGGACACTGCCGGTTCGGAGGTTCTGTCGCTGTGTTCGCTGTTAGACTGGACACTGCCGGTTCGGAGGTTCTGTTGCCGTGTTCGCTGTTAGACTGGACACTGCCGGTTCAGAGGTTCTGTCGCTGTGTTCTCTGTTAGACTGGACACTGCCGGTTCAGAGGTTCTGTCGCCGTATTCGCTGTTAGACTGGACGCTGCTGGTTCGGAGGTTCTGTCGCCGTGTTCACTGTTAGACTGGACACTGCCGGTTCCGGTTTTGTTTGTTGTGTGAAGTGCTTTAAATGGAGCTGACACACGGTTGCACATTACTAAGTACAAATCGTGTGTTATGATTCAGCACACTGTTAGCAGACTAAATATTGTGCACCATAATTAGAATTTTTTTTTTTTTTTATCATCCACCTTTGCATTCAAATGTCACTGTTTTCTTCTCGTCAGCCATAATTAGTTCTGTGTAAGTCTACGTTGACTAATTAGAAGTCTTTCACAGCAGCATTTCATTTTTCTGACTGACGGCGTGTGACCCTCTCTTCATTCGGTCTGAAGGCTGAAGCTAAGGCACATTTATAAACACAGCCACATGTGAGCGTCCTCGCGGGGCCGACGTTCACACCCGGGATGACTTCTCGTCGCTCTGTTCTCCTCCGAGAGGAGAAGTGAGCTCTGGCGAGGAGTTTAAGGAGGATTCGAAGACAAAGAGTGTTTACTGCAGCTGTAGAGCTGCTGCTTCACATTTACAAAGAGAGACACGGCTTAGATCACAGCTTTACTCTACCCCGAGTTTGAAGAGTGAAAGTCAATATGGAATTTAAAAACCTCCATGATGGACATTTACAAACTAACACTGCTTCCATCTTTCCGTCTCACAGTGTGTCTGTGTCATCTGACCAGACATCAAACTCTAACTCTATCTAGACCAGTGTTTCTCAAACTTTTTCAGACCAAGGACCACTTTGTCAAAAAAAAAAATTTCAGGGACCACCTGACCCCGTCTTCAGCCACCTATCCATCATTGTTTCCCATCCTCTCCGTGCCTTGTTTTAGTTAAAGTTCACAGCTTTTGCTGCTCTTTTCCTTGCTTTCTTTTCCTTACTTACTGACGTGACAGCGGAATGATTTTGTCTATAGGAGACGCCGTGGTTGCTTAGGCAACAATTTGGGCACTGCTAATTCAGATTTATCTTCATATATCCATTATACATATTTAAAAAAAATATTTGTCTGCATTTTTGTTCAGAGAACAAATTCGCTTTACACTTCAAATAATGTTAGGTAGGACTAGGGCTGATATGGCCTGTAACCAATATCTCGATATTTTTAAGCTATATCGCGATACACGATATATATTTCGATATTTTTGTTGTTGTTGTTTTGTATTGTTTATTTCTAATAAATATTGTCATTATTTCCATGATAGCATTGTAATTGCTCAGAATCAACGTAGAACAGTAGATTTACACTTGCTGTGAGACACACCTCTTTTATAGCATTTTAACACTTGTCATATTTTTTATGAATTTTTAATACATTTCATGATGTAAATATGAGCTTTAAAGCTCAATAGCTTCCAGGTCCTGTGACCTATTGGCTCAAAATCAGTGTAGAACAGTCGAGCTACACCTGCTTTACGACACACACTCTTTTTTATAGCATTTTAACACTTGTCATATTTTTAATGAATTTTTCATATATTTCATAATGTACATATGAGCATTGAAGCAGTGCAGGATCATACTTGGCATATGAGACACTTTTTTAAATCAAATTTTAACCATTCTTCATATTTTATAAATAAACGTTTAATACATTTAACACCCACGTCTTATTTTGAAAACCGAAAGTGTCCACACGCTGCAGTAAGCTAGCGCTGACTTTCCAGTTTTTTAAAAGTGTTTGCCATAAAGTCGCAATAAGGGCGCACTTGAAAATATTGGAGCAGCTGACGTGACCACGCGAAAACGAGAGACGGCGTGACCGCAGCTGTTTTTCTTCAGAACCAAGTCGTCCGTCTCCATCTTCAATTACCTCACCTCTTGGCTTCACCTCTCCTCACTTGATACAGAAAGTACGCATGCGCGCAGGGGATGTTTCTGGGTGGGCGGGGCAGTGTGCTGCGTGCTGTGAGCAGCAGGAGTGAGTGACAGGCGAATCCCCGGAGAACTAAATGCAGACGGCTTAAAACATTTACGTGACAAGTACTCGATGGTCGCGATATAGTCATTTCATACATCTCACGTAGAACAAGCCGCGATATATCGAGTATCCCTAGGTAGGACTCCACAAACTTGTGTGGGAAATTCGAATATTTTAAGAGATCCTCTCACGGACCACTTGAGGTCGCTAGTGGTCCGCGGACCACACTTTGAGTAACACTGATCTAGACTTAAACTGAATGGAAAAGTCTTCTTCACCTGCTCAGACAAAGCTGCGTCCAGCTGTCAACCTTTGTCATACTCCTCCCGCTCCCCCATTTCTTGCTCGGCTGTGTAATGTCGCCCTCCGAGAAGCTTTGAGCGTGTTTACCTGTCGAGTGTCGTCCCAGCTTCAACATACGGAGCGACCTCAGCAGTCGGAGGACCTGCACCACGCGGCCCATGTTCTCCAGCTCGGTGCTTCCTCCATGGAGGCTCTCCACCGCCAGCGTCACGTAGAACGGCAGGATGGCCAGCAGGTCGATCACGTTGGGAATGCTCCGACTGAAGCGGCACTTATCCCTCACGCAGAGAAACCGGAGCCCGAGCTCACCCGTGAACCAAACCACGCATACGTACTCCAGGGCGTCGGACAGCAGCGGGGCTCTGATGTCCACAGCACTCACACCAAAGTCCTCCCCTGGGTCCAGCGAAACCAGCACCATGTTGATGACTGACACCACCACGAAGAAGACCGAGAGCGAGCCGAAGGTCCGAGCGGCGCGCGAGGAGTCGGGTTTCTCGAGCAGGTCCCACAGGCGGCGCCGGAGAGCTGGGCAGGTGGCACCCACAAAGTCCTCGTCGTCGTCCTCGGCCTCAAACTCTCTGCGTACGTCGAGGGTCTCCTTCTGCTCCTTGCGGCGGTAGTAACGCTCGCGGCAGCAAGGGTTGATGTGAAGCTCGTCGATGCCCCAGTACTCAATCTCCTGCAGGAAGGAGATCTCACAGAGCTCCTCCCTCACGTGGAGGTGGCCCGTCCGGTAGTAGTTCATCACATACCTGTCAGCACAGAAATTAAAGGAACACTGCAGAACTTTTCAGATCATGGTATACGTCCACATTGTAAGGTACCGTGTTGGTATTGCGACAGAAAGAGGAAAAGGCTCCACCTACTGGAAGGTCTGGGAGTTCCGGTCAAAGAAAAACTCGTTCTCCATGAAGTCGGCGTCGTCGCAGAGCTCCAGCGCCGAGTCTTGGTCGCAGCAGGCCAGTTTCCCCAACCGGGTCTCCGGGTAGGACGCCAGCAGCTCCTGCGACAGCACATATCGACTCCCCCCGACATTTATGATGAAGACGTCAAGCTGATCTCTGATGCTGGACGCCGTCGCCTCGCTGAAAAAAACACTGGAGTCGAGAGACACCAGGGAGGAGCTGTCGCTGTAGAGCTCCGCCCCTGCCTGCCAGCTGGAGTGGAGGCTCATGGTGGAGCTGGTGGAGAAGACAAGAAGGAATAAAAAAAAACTAAAAGCTTCTATCAACACCTTTATCCACCACATGTTAGCAGACAGCTGGCTGAAACAGCGCCACCTCACGGGACGGAGACGTGTGAGTCCATCCCTTAGCTCCGTTTTTGGTCTCCACCACCTCCTGAGGGAAATTTCTGTCCCTTTCGCTGCTAAATGCTGCCAGCTCATCTCTGACTGCGTCTGTCAACTGTTTACTGCGACAAACTACTCCACCACTAGATGTCACTAAGTTCCACACACTGGCCCTTTAAGGAAACGTTTGAGTAGTTTGATCACGTCAAAAACACGTCGCACACAAACGAATCATGCACGCACACTTCCTCCAGCTTTGACCTTTCTGCATCACGTTTATTTACTCCACATGTTCGCTCTGTTCACATGCACACACAAACAAATGTTTGAGCTGCACTTTGAGTCAAATCTTAAAACTTTAAGACTTCGCGGTCCCAGGTCTAATTTTACTGCAGCTGAAGCTGAGAGATGCGTCTGAACGGACTTCATCAGGTGATGCTGTGTCCCAGCTCAGACACTTTGACGTTCCTCACAGCTCACCCTCACCTCGTGACGTTTCCCATCGAGCTGGAGGTAAAGGGTTTAGGGAAGGACGTGGGAGGTCTCTGTTTGGACTATTAGACAGCAGCTCTACAGTCCGTCCAGACGACACATCACGAAGACTCGGCCTCCACTCAAACGGCCTCATGTAATATTCAGAGTGAGACGACGGCGTTCGCAAAAGGAACGAATGATCGCAGGAATAGAAACATTAGATCTGCTGATTAGGAAAAATATTTAAATTTTGCAGCAGCCGGAGAAGTGAGAGAAGTAGGACACCACCAGATGAAGCATCTCTTTCTTAGCTTCCTCCGTCAGCGTCCTCTTCACTCTCTAACTCCTCTGCCATCATGTCCGTAGAAGCTGCTGAGCCTGGTTACCTCCTCTTCCTTCTGGTCGTCCATAACTGACGAACTGGGCTAACATGAGCTAACAGCAGCTAACAAACTGAGCTAACATGAGCTAACAGCAGCTAACATGAGCTAACAGCAGCTAACAGACTGAGCTAACATGAGCTAACAGCAGCTAACAGACTGACCTAACATGGGCTAACAGCAGCTAACAGACTGACCTAACATGGGCTAACAGCAGCTAACAGACTGACCTAACATGAGCTAACAGCAGCTAACAAACTGAGCTAACATGAGCTAACAGCAGCTAACATGAGCTAACAGCAGCTAACAGACTGAGCTAACATGAGCTAACAGCAGCTAACAGACTGAGCTAACAGCAGCTAACAGACTGAGCTAACATGAGCTAACAGCAGCTAACAAACTGAGCTAACATGAGCTAACAGCAGCTAACAGACTGAGCTAACATCAGCTAACAGCAGCTAACAGACTGAGCTAACAGCAGCTAACAGACTGAGCTAACATGAGCTAACAGCAGCTAACAGACTGAGCTAACATGAGCTAACAGACTGAGCTAACATGAGCTAACAGCAGCTAACAGACTGACCTAACATGAGCTAACAGCAGCTAACAGACTGACCTAACATGGGCTAACATGAGCTAACAGACTGAGCTAACATGGGCTAACAGCAGCTAACAGACTGACCTAACATGAGCTAACAGCAGCTAACAGACTGACCTAACATGAGCTAACAGCAGCTAACAGACTGACCTAACATGAGCTAACAGCAGCTAACAGACTGAGCTAACAGACTGAGCTAACATCAGCTAACAGACTGAGCTAACATGAGCTAACAGCAGCTACAGCTGTCAGCAGTTTACTTCACTGTCCATCATAAACTCTGTAAATCACAGAGAGTTGAGGCGGAGCAGCCGGATCACATGATAAAGAAGATTTGTCGTGGTGGAGTACAAAGTATAAAGTTACATGTATGAAGTAATTAAGTTTGAATTTAAAAGTACAGTACTTGAGTACTTGTACTTAGTTACATTCTGCCCCTGCCTTTAACAATCTCAAATGAATGATATCTCTCTATTATTAATTTAACAGAGAGGTTTGTCTCATTTTAAAATGTCTGGACTGACTCTGGTTAAATGTCAAACAAACAGGAAGTCCTCGGTCTTACCTGGGCTACCTGAGCACGACCTGAACCATCTGGGTTGGATCAGAACCGCACACCTTCAAGAACCCAAAGGACAATCCGGAGTTTCTCCAGAAGAAATCACATGAACCCGGAGAAGAAAGTGAAATGCAGGAGGAGGAGGAGAGACCGGAGGAGGAGAGACTGGAGGAGAGACTGGAGGAGAGACTGGAGGAGGAGAGACCGGAGGAGGAGAGACTGGAGGAGAGACTGGAGGAGAGACTGGAGGAGGAGAGACTGGAGGAGAGACTGGAGGAGAGACTGGAGGAGGAGAGACTGGAGGAGAGACTGGAGGAGGAGGAGAGACTGGAGGAGAGACTGGAGGAGGAGAGACTGGAGGAGAGACTGGAGGAGGAGGAGAGACTGGAGGAGAGACTGGAGGAGAGACTGGAGGAGAGACTGGAGGAGAGACTGGAGGAGGAGAGACTGGAGGAGGAGGAGAAACTGGCGGAGAAGAGACTGGAGGAGGAGAAACTGGAGGAGGAGAAACTGGAGTAGAGACTGGAGGAGGAGAAACTGGAGGAGGAGAAACTGGAGGAGGAGAGACTGGAGGAGGCTGCAGCTCCTGAAGCGTGTCCGCTGTCTGCGCTCCGCGTGCGGCTTTAAAGCAGAGCGGAGCCGTATGACAGGTGATTAATGACACACCGGAGGAGGCGGGGCACGACGTGTATGACAGCCCGCTCAGTAAAACCACTACACTGTAAAAATACTACACTGTAAAACCACTACACTGTAAAAATACTACACTGTAAAAATACTACACAGTAAAACCACTACACTGTAAAAATACTACACTGTAAAAATACTACACTGTAAAACCACTACACTGTAAAAATACTACACTGTAAAAATACTACGCTGTAAAAATACTACACTGTAAAAATACTACACTGTAAAACCACTACACTGTAAAAATACTACACTGTAAAACCACTACACTGTAAAAATACTACACTGTAAAAATACTACACTGTAAAAAATACTACACTGTAAACCACTACACTGTAAAAATACTACACTGTAAAAATACTACACTGTAAAACCGCTACACTGTAAAAATACTACACTGTAAAAATACTACACTGTAAAAATACTACACTGTAAAACCGCTACACTGTAAAAATACTACACTGTAAAAATACTACACTGTAAAAAATACTACACTGTAAAAATACTACACTGTAAACCACTACACTGTAAAAATACTACACTGTAAAACCACTACACTGTAAAACCACTACACTGTAAAAATACTACACTGTAAAAATACTACACTGTAAAACCACTACACTGTAAAACCACTACACTGTAAAAATACTACACTGTAAAAATACTACACTGTAAAACCACTACACTGTAAAAATACTACACTGTAAAAATACTACACTGTAAACCACTACACTGTAAAAATACTTGATGATATCAGCTGATATCAGCTGCTGCTGGGACCTGGATGATGATTGTGAAATTGTGAAAATAGTGAGAAACGTCATCAGCAGATCTTTATAAACTGTTCACTCGGGTCTGCAGCTTCTTCGTCCATCAGTGAAGTTGTGTCTCCATCTAGTGGCTGAAACAAAGAACTCTGACTCCTCTTCCTTCCTCTTTTCTCACGGGGACGGACCAACAGCGCGCGCGCACACACACACACACACACACACACACACACACACACACACACACACACACACACACACACACACACACAGTTAAAAAGTCCTTCGCAGCCAAACTTTGGATGTGTCCGTCACTTCTACCTGCGGCAGTCTGACAGGTGAGTTAGTTTTACTCACCTGAAGAGGAATGTGTTCGATGTGTTCGATGTTTTACAGTCAACGGAAAAAACAGTGTTCGAGGAGTTCGAACCCGGAAATAGAGGCCAGAGAGCATTAAAGATAACCATGAATGTAATAATAATGATAATAATAATAATAATAATAATAATAATAATAATAATAATAATAATAATAATAATAATAATAATAATGATGATGATGATGATGATCCATCAGGATGAAATGTTCGTGTTGCACTCTGCTGTGACATGTTTGCACTCTTCCTCTTGTCTGCTGCTGTTTGTGGATTTTTCTTCTTTCCACGTGTTCTCTGAATATTTCTGTTATGATGTGTTTATGTCATTATTATGAGGGATTATGAGTTTATGTGCCGCACAAAACATCTGTGAGCGTGTTTGAGGCATGCAGCGCCATCTAGTGACAGACAGACAGACACACAGACACACAGACAAACACACAGACAGACAGACAGACAAACACACAGACAGACAGACAGACAGACAGACAGACAGACAAACAGACAGACAGACAGACAGACACATTAAATTCAACCTATAATTCATATTTCATCTGTATGTTTGAATGCCCTCATATTTATGACTTCTGGATCAAAGTGTGTAAAGAAAATTATTTTATTTTCTTAAGTTTTATATTATTTAATATATTTTGTCTTTATTTAGAGTCACATATTATCAACACTTTACACGGTTATGAACATGAATGTTGTCTGAATGTTGTGCTGACGTTTGGATGATGTCTGTAGAAGGCTGACATTATGATGATCCACAATAACACAATGACAAAGTCACTCTACTCATTTTAGAGGAAAGCTCATTGATTAGGACATAGTAATGTTGAGCTGCACATTTCAAACCTGAACACATCTGATTGGATTATAAATGGATTTTTATCAACATCATTTATTCTTTATTCAGATTGTGGAGCTGCAGTTTGTCAGAGATCAGCTGTGCTTCTCTGGCCTCAGCTCTGAAGTCCAACCCCTCCCATCTGACAGAGCTGGACCTGAGCTACAACAAGCTGCAGGATTCAGCAGTGAAGCTGCTGTGTGATTTTCTGCAGAGTCCACACTGCAGACTGAAGACTCTGAGGTCAGTAGTGTTGGGAGTAATGTGTTACATGCTGTAATCACATTACGTTTGGTGGTAACTAGAAATGTAACTAATTACTTTGTCAAGTTAAATAACACGATTACAGTTAGTGAAACTAAAGCAGAGTCTCAAACAGAAACAGTGAAGGATCATCAGCTCTCTTTAATGGAGGACTTTTATTGTGAAAGAGCTGCAGGAAGTGCTGAGTTTGTATGAATAACAAACGACAGGCAGGTGACTGAAAGTTTAATGAGACAGACAGACAGACAGACAGACAGACAGACAGACAGACAGACAGACAGACAGACAGACACAGACAGACAGACAGACAGACAGACAGACAGACAGGAAAAGCTGTTAATGAATGTTCATGACATCAAATCATCTTCATCACAGACTGAAGCTGAATTCAAACAGAAAAGTAACGACACTTTTACTGTGTGAACATCTGAGCTTCCAGACAGCGTCGTCCAAATCTGGATCTTTGTCACCAACAGTCAACAAATCATTGAGTGATGAAGAAATGTCTTCACAGAGAGAGGAAGAGGAGTCATGTTCCTGTGGAGGAGCAGCCGTCCTGCTGTGTTTGGTGTCAGGACGTCCTGAAGGATCCGGTCTCTACCAGCTGTGGACACTGGTTCTGCAGACACTGCATCACCTTATACTGGGACCAGTCTGCTTCATCAGGAGACTCCTCCTGTCCCCAGTGTGGAGACAGATCCAGAACAAGTATGTGTTTCATTTCATTTCTTTGATCACACATTTAATTTATTTTAATTGAATTTATTATTTCTGGGGGGTTTGGTTCGACCATGTCCTGGATGTAGGATGAGCCTGAGCCATTCACAGCACAGTAGACAAGTACCAGTGACTTCACTCTGAAGAGAGTTGTTGTTGTTCTGTTTTTAAACTAGACTCTGTTCTTATGTAGCAATCGGACTACAACTTCCAGCAAACAAAGGAAGCTTGTATCTGTCAGGACTTTTGTAGCTTCTGACTGAATCTCTGTGGTTTGGAGTTCACAGTTTAAACAGCAACACCGACACAAAGTCAGAGGCCGAGAGAAAAAGAAGCATCTCTGATGTTCAACCAAAACTGGACTTTCTAACATTTCCTTCTCTAGATATTCTTCCATCTTCACTTTTTATTGCTGATGAAATAATCAGCAGATTGTCACATTTTCTTTGTTTAGTCTCAAACTAGTTTCTCTGTTTCAGTGAGTGGTGGTCTGCAGGAGGTTTTAGATGAACATAAGATCAGTCTGAAGACCAGATGTGAACGTGTGACTGAAGGAAGTGATGAAACAGGAAGTGGAACCCTCCTCAACAGGATCTACACTGAGCTCTACATCACAGAGGGACAGAGTGAAGAGGTTCATACCCAACATGAGGTGAGGCAGCTTGAGACAGCTTCCAAGAAGAAGGAGACCCTCCATGACACTCCCATCAAATGCCACGACATCTTTAAAGCCTTACCTGACCAACAGAGACACATCAGAGTCGCTCTGACCAACGGCGTCGCTGGCGTTGGAAAAACCTTCTCAGTGCTGAAGTTCACTCTGGACTGGGCAGAGGGCTCGGAGAACCAAGATGTCAGTCTGGTGGTTCTGCTCTCGTTCAGGGAGCTGAACCTGATCAAAGATGAGCGGTTCAGTCTTCTCACGCTGCTCCATGTTTTCCATCCAACATTACAGAAGGTCACAGCAGAGAAGCTCGCTGTCTGTAAACTTCTGTTCATCTTTGACGGCCTGGATGAAAGCAGACTTTCACTGGATTACAACAACAAAGAGCTTGTGTCTGATGTCACACAGGAGTCATCAGTCAGCGTGCTGTTGACGAGCCTCATCAAGGGGAACCTGCTTCCCTCGGCTCTCATCTGGATAACTTCCAGACCTGCAGCAGCCAATCAGATCCCTCCTTCATGTGTTGACAGGGTAACAGAAGTACGAGGCTTCACTGACGCTCAGAAGGAGGAGTACTTCAGGAGGAGAGTCAGTGATGAAGATCTGTCCAGCAGAATCATCTCACACATCAAGACCTCCAGGAGCCTCCACATCATGTGTCTGATCCCAGTCTTCTGCTGGATCACTGCTACAGTTCTGGACCACATGTTGACCACAGACCAGAGAGGAGAGCTGCCCAAGACCCTGACTGACCTGTACTCACACTTCCTGCTGGTTCAGACAAAGAGGAAGAAGAAGAAGTACGATGAAGGACGTGAGACGAGTCCACAGGAGCTGACGGAGGCTGACAGGGAAGTTCTTCTGAAGCTGGGGAGGCTGGCGTTTGAACAGCTGGAGAAAGGAACCATCATGTTCTACCAAGAAGACCTGGAGCAGTGTGGTCTGGATGTCACAGAGGCCTCGGTGTACTCAGGAGTTTGTACACAGATCTTCAAAAGAGAGAGTGTGATCTTCCAGAAAACAGTCTACTGCTTTGTTCATCTGAGCGTTCAGGAGTTTCTGGCTGCAGTCTACCTGTTCCACTGTTACACCAACAACAAGACAGAGGTGCTGACGGACTTCCTGAAAGAGGAGGATTGCTCCACCCTGGATGTCTTCCTGGATAAATACTACAGTAACTTATCTCTGGATGTCTTCCTGAAGAAGGTCATGGAGAAATCCCTTCAAAGTAAAAATGGTCACCTGGACCTGTTTGTTCGCTTCCTTCATGGCCTCTCTCTGGAGTCCAACCAGAGACTCTTAGGAGGCCTGCTGGGTCAGACAGACAACAGTCCAGAAATCATCCACAGAGCCATCAACAACCTGAAGGAGATGAACAGTTATCGTATCTCTCCTGACAGAAGCATCAACATCTTCCACTGTCTGATGGAGATGAACGATGACTCAGTCCATCAGGAGATCCAAGAGTTCCTGAAGTCAGAGAACAGATCAGAGAAGAAACTCTCTGAGATCCACTGCTCAGCTCTGGCCTACATGCTGCAGATGTCAGAGGAGGTTCTGGATGAGTTGAACCTGAAGAAGTTCAACACATCAGATGAGGGACGATGGAGACTGATTCCAGCTGTAAGGAACTGCAGAAAGGCTGAGTAAGTCCAGATGTGATGATCAACATTATAAAGCAACGTAAAGCTGAAGCCATCAGTATTAGAGTAAAGACACACACTTTACACACATGCACAATATCAAACTTCACACTCTGAAAGTTTCTTAAACTAGTATTAAAGCTGCTGATTGAAATAATTCTACATGTGTTCAACTACAAACGTCTAGAAAAATCATTTCTGGGTTTGTTGCTGTCAAGTCGGTGAACACAAGAATCTTCTGTCATCTTCTAACTGTCTTTGTTTGGCTGATGGAGGCTCCACACAGATCACAGCAGCTGTTCTTAAGAATATGACACATGTCTACATTACAGTCCTTTGACAGACACACAGTCTACAGCCACAGTGTGCTGCGTTCATTATGTTGCTCAGGGACACTTTGACATGTGGACAGGAGGAGCTCAAGTTTCAAACCACAAACCTTGTGATCAATGTCTGACCAGCTCAGACTGAACAACTGACCAGCTGATCTACAGACGCTCATGTTGATGATGAGTCCATTTTTAGAATGAAATTTCAGATTTGATTTGACTTTAACTTTTATATTCTCTGTCATCACAGACTTTCTGACTATGTACTCTCAAAGACTCACTGTGAAGTCGTGGCCTCAGCTCTGAAGTCCAACCGCCACCTGACACACCTGGACCTGAGTCACAACAACCTGAAAGATTCAGGAGTGAAGCCTCTGTTTGCTGGACTGCAGAGTCCAAACTGTAGACTGCAGACTCTGAGGTCAGTTCATGTGTTCTGCTCTTGTCCAGTGTATATCTACCAAACTTAAATCCAGATCAGAAGTTTGACATTTCTTTCAGTCTTCTTGTTTTCTGTGTTTGTCTGAGCAGCAGTTTGAACTGAGTCTGGACTCACTGAAGGATTGATCCTTCACTTATTATTTATTTCATGTCGGACATTTAGGAGTTCTGTAGAAAACGTGTCTCAGTATTTTTCATCAAATTGTTCTAAATGAGAAGAAACTGAACAAATGTCTGATTGATGATTATTCCAGACCTGACTGAGATCAGCAGCATGTTATTGATCTGTGTCGACATGAATGTTGTCTGAATGTTGTGCTGACGTTTGGATGATGTCTGTAGCAGGCTGACATTATGATGATCCACAATAACACAATGACAAAGTCACTCTACTCATTTTAGAGGAAAGCTCATTGATTAGGACATAGTAATGTTGAGCTGCACATTTCAAACCTGAACACATCTGATTGGATCATAAATGGATTTTTATCAACATCATTTATTCTTTATTCAGATTGATGAACTGCAGGTTGTCAGAGATCAGCTGTGCTTCTCTGGCCTCAGCTCTGAAGTCCAACCCCTCCCATCTGACAGAGCTGGACCTGAGTGACAACGAGCTACAGGATTCAGGAGTGAAGCTGCTGTGTGATTTTCTGCAGAGTCCCGACTGCAGACTGAAGACTCTGAGGTCAGTTCACTGACTGATTAATTGATTGATTGATTGATCCATAAAGTTGTAAATGTCCTTTTGTTCATATTTTCATGTTTGTTGTATTAAATTTAGTCTGCAGTCACAAAGACTTGTGTTTCTTAAAGAACCTGTAGAAAATGTCTCTGTTGGTGTTAAAGTCAATGAATGTTTAGAATTGTTGGTCAATGGTCACATCTGTATACAGAAGATCCTCTGAACTCAGATTTGTTTGAAATGTTTAAGTTTACTTGTTGAAGTAGAAATATTTCTTTGCTTTCTGTTGATTTCAACCCACACACACACACACACACACACACACACACAGAGATCAGCAGCATGTTAATAATGTGTGTTGACGTGTCTGAATGTTGTGCTGACGTTTGGATGATGTCTGTAGAAGGCTGACATTATGATGATCCACAATAACACAATGACAAAGTCACTCTACTCATTTTAGAGAAAAGCTCATTGATTAGGACATAGTAATGTTGAGCTGCACATTTCAAACCTGAACACATCTGATTGGATTATAAATGGATTTTTATCAACATCATTTATTCTTTATTCAGATTGGTGCACTGCAGGTTGTCAGAGATCAGCTGTGCTTGTCTGGCCTCAGCTCTGAAGTCCAACCCCTCCCATCTGACTCATCTGGACCTGAGTTGGAACAAGCTGCAGGATTCAGGAGTGAAGCTGCTGTGTGATTTTCTGCAGAGTCCACACTGCAGACTGAAGACTCTGAGGTCAGACACCATTTATTCCTTCTGTGCTGAAATTAATATGATGTGAAAGTTGTGTTCACACTAAACTTCAGACATCAGGCTGATATTATACTGATCCACACTGAGTATCTGAATGCTAAAGTCTATTTTCTTCTTCTGTAGTTTCGTGCATTGACTGTGGCAGAGCAATGTTGAGCTGCACTTTTTCTTTTGAATAATACACATAGGAATATCAGTAACAAGATAAAACATTTTCAGCTGTCACTCTGCATCAGCTAAATATGTAACCCATGTAGTCCATTATTCCTTTCTCCCTTTTCCTTCTGTAATCTCAAGCTAAATGTTTGTTCCATACTGTACTGTACTCTGTTGAACTGAATGTTGTCTGAATGGTTGTCTGAATGTTGTGCTGACGTTTGGATGATGTCTGTAGAAGGCTGACATTATGATGATCCACAATAACACAATGACAAAGTCACTCTACTTATTCTAGAGAAAAGCTCATTGATTAGGACATAGTAATGTTGAGCTGCACATTTCAAACCTGAACACGTCTGATTGGATTATAAATGGATTTTTTTCAACATCATTTATTCTTTATTCAGATTGTGGAGCTGCAGTTTGTCAGAGATCAGCTGTGCTTCTCTGGCCTCAGCTCTGAAGTCCAACCCCTCCCATCTGACTCATCTGGACCTGAGTTGGAACAAGCTGCAGGATTCAGGAGTGAAGCTGCTATGTGATTTTCTGCAGAGTCCACACTGCAGACTGAAGACTCTGAGGTCAGACACCATTTATTCCTTCTGTGCTGAGATTAATATGATGTGAAAGTTGTGTTCACACTAAACTTCAGACATCAGGCTGATATTATACTGATCCACACTGAGTATCTGAATGCTAAAGTCTATTTTCTTCTTCTGTAGTTTCGTGCATTGACTGTGGCAGAGCAATGTTGAGCTGCACTTTTTCTTTTGAATAATACACATAGGAATATCAGTAACAAGATGAAACATTTTCAGCTGTCACTCTGCATCAGCTAAATATGTAACCCATGTAGTCCATTATTCCTTTCTCCCTTTTCCTTCTGTAATCTCAAGCTAAATGTTTGTTCCATACTGTACTGTACTCTGTTGAACTGAATGTTGTCTGAATGGTTGTCTGAATGTTGTGCTGACGTTTGGATGATGTCTGTAGCAGGCTGACATTATGATGATCCACAATAACACAATGACAAAGTCACTCTACTTATTCTAGAGAAAAGCTCATTGATTAGGACATAGTAATGTTGAGCTGCACATTTCAAACCTGAACACATCTGATTGGATTATAAATGGATTTTTTTCAACATCATTTATTCTTTATTCAGATTGAGGAGCTGCAGTTTGTCAGAGATCAGCTGTGCTTCTCTGGCCTCAGCTCTGAAGTCCAACCCCTCCCATCTGACAGAGCTGGACCTGAGTTGGAACGACCTGAAGGATTCAGGAGTGAAGCTGCTGTGTGATTTTCTGCAGAGTCCAGACTGCAGACTGAAGACTCTGAGGTCAGTTCACTGACTCTCTGTTACTATTGTAGATCTGATGTTTAATTAACAACTGAAGCTAATTTATGTTCAGACATAACTTACTGCCGGTGCACTTTAGAATAGATTTTAAGATGGTCCAGATTTGGACTATATATATATATATATATATATATATATATATATATATATATATATATATATAGTCCAATCACCTGTCTCTGCAAAACATGGAAGGCCCTGTCAGGCATCATTGCGGCAAAAATGAGTAAGCCTGTGGCTCAATACATGAGTGAGGCACAGAAAGGAATTGGCAGTAACACCAGGGGAGCCAAGCACCAGATACTGGTTGATGGAACAGTCGCCCGAGACTGTAAAAAGAGACAGACCAACCTGTGCACTGCCTGGATTGACTACAAAAAAGCCTACGACTCAATGCCACACACATGGATACTGGAATGTCTGGAACTGTATAAGTTCAACAGGAATCTAAGGACCTTCATCCAGAACTCAATGGAAATGTGGAAGACAACCCTAGAGGCCAAATCAAAACCCATTGCCCAAGTCAACATCAAGTGCGGCATATACCAAGGAGATGCGCTATCACCACTGCTGTTCTGCATAGGCCTGAACCCCCTCAGTCAGATCATTACGAAGAGCAGGTACGGGTGCCGATTCTGTAGACATCAAGCTGTATGCCAGGAACAAGTGAGTAATAGACTCACTGATCCACACCACCAGGATCTACAGCGATGACATAGGGATGTCATTCGGATTGGACAAGTGTGACCAGATGGTCTCAAAGAGAGGCAAGATGATCCAGACTGAGGGGATTGACCTACCAGAGGGCAACATAGGTGATATCCAAGACAGCTACAAGTACCTTGGCATCCCACAGGCTAATGGAAACCATGTAGAGGACACAAGGAAGTCAACCACAGCCAAATACCTCCAGAGAGTAAGGCAGGTCCTGAAGAGCCAATTGAATAGTAAGAACAAGGTCCAAGCCATCAACATGTACGCACTACCAGTCATCAGATACCCCGCTGGCATCATAAACTGGCCAAAGGAGGAGATAGAAGCCACAGATATCAAGACTAGAAAGCTCCTCACCATGCATGGAGGGTTCCTCCCCAAGTCCAGCACCCTGAGACTATACACTAAGCGGAAAGAGGGAGGCCGAGGACTAGTGAGCATCAAGGCCACGGTCCAGGATTAAACATTGATAATACAAGACTACATCAGAAAGATGGCTCCGAAGGATGAACTGCTAAGTGAGTGTCTTAGGCAGCAGAACCCTGAGGAGGGTGCAGAGGAGGAGGAACAGACAACCTGGAGGGACAAACCCCTACATGGCATGTACCACCGTCAGATAGAGGAGGTGACTGATATCAAGAAATGCTACCAGTGGCTGGATAATGCAGGACAGACAGCACAGAGGCACTAATCATGGCAGCACAAGAACAGGCCATAAGCACAAGAGCCATAGAGGCCAGGATGTACCAGAGTAGACCAGACCCAGGATGCAGACTGTGTAAAGAAGCCCCCGAGACAGTACACCACATAGTAGCAGGGTGTAAGATGCTAGCTGGATCAGCGTACATGGAGGCACAACCATTTGGCTGGGGTAGTATACAGAAACATCTGCAACCAGTATGGAATAGAAGTACCTAAATCCCGATGGGCCATACCACAGAAGGTGCCTGAGAAAAACAGGGCCAAGGTGCTGTTTTCAGCTTCCAGACTGACAAATATGTCCTGGCTAACCAAACGGACATAGTGGTGGTGGACAAAGAGCAGAAGAGGGTAGTGGTGATAAATGTGGCGATCCCAGCTGATGCCAACATCAGGAAGAAGGAACATGAGAAACTTGAGAAGTACCAAGGGTTGAAAGAGCAACTGGAACGGATGTGGAAGGTCAAGGGTTGCGTGGTCCCCGTGGACGTGGGGGCATTTGGGGCAGTAACCCACACACTGGGAGAGTGGCTCCAGCAAATCCCGGGAACAACATCTTGAGCTTCAGTCCAGAAGAGTGCAGTCCTAGGAACATCGAAGATACTGCGCAGAACCCTCAAACTCCCAGGCCTCTGGTAGAGGACCCGAGCTTGAGGATGACACGGATACCACCCCGCCGGGGTGAGAAGGATATATATATATATATATATCAGTCACTCTAGTCATTTGAAAAGCTCATTGATTAGGACATAGTAATGTTGAGCTGCACATTTCAAACCTGAACACATCTGATTGGATTATAAATGGATTTTTATCAACATCATTTATTCTTTATTCAGATTGGAGGGCTGCTGGTTGTCAGAGATCAGCTGTGCTTCTCTGGCCTCAGCTCTGAAGTCCAACCCCTCCAATCTGACAGAGCTGGACCTGAGATACAACAACCTGCAGGATTCAGCAGTGAAGCATCTGTCCGATCTTGTAGAGAGTCCACACTGCAGTCTGCAGACTCTGAGGTCAGTAGAGGGTTGGAGTCAGTATTGTACTAAACATATAAAGGTAAGTATTTCACCAGTTCAACCTTCTTCTTACTGATGTTTTAGCTGGCATTGTGTTTATCTTCTCCTCCATCCTAGAGTTGCACGATACCAACAGTATACACGGTACCCCGCGGTGCCAAATGGTAATGGTTCCTACTATACTAAAAAATCTACAGGACGGTTCTTCCGTGAATTACTATACTACCGTGGATTACTATACTACCGGTGCCAGTTTCCACCTCTGACTCCTCCCGGCTTCTCACTGCATGCTACTCCCTGTAAACAAACCAACATGGCAACTACTGCATCTGACCTCCACAGCTGCTGAATGATTGGCTGTTTGCCTGTTACTGGTGATGTCAGGGGATGCTCAAAAAACCAAACTCGTTGTTTCAAACTAGTTTCAGTTTAATTTTTACTTCATCAGTATTATGTTTATCATGCACTAAACAACATTAGTAATTAAAAGTATTTATAACTTGTACAAATACATTGCAGTTGACAAAAATAATAATAATAATAATAAAAGGCCGCAGTATCACGATAATACCTGGAACCGTGATACTTTGTCTGGTATAGTATCGTGGTTACTCATGTTGGTATCATGACAACTCTCCTCCATCCCATCATTCACTAGCGTGCATTCTTTCTTTATTCCAGTATTTGCATGTCACCATCGTTATGTGAAACAATGACCTCCATGTTAGTAACCTACACGCTAAAAATAGCAAGTTATCATAAACCACCTGCAAATGTTCCACCAAAACAAGCTACTTTGCAGGTACTGTCTTGGGCTTACCACTGCCCAAGAAGAATGTCATTTAAAGAAATACAAACAAACTTTTTTACCTATACAAAAATTGGATTGTGTTGCAAAAAACCTTTTCCAGCACTGGCACAGCACTGTGTAGATAGAAATGGCTATGCAAGATTTAGGATTATACTGCTCTTTGGCACAAGCTTGATTATAACTCTAGCCTCTAACTTTGAGGATTGTGTTCATGCCTACAGCATCGATCACAGGGTGACCAGAGCTGATGAACAAGAGAAACGTGAGTATTGAAACAAAGACCTCCAGTCATGCAAACATTTTTCACTTCCATTTTGTTTAAGTTGTTTATCAGAGAATTCAAGTTTTTGTTCTTTTCTTTCTCTTTCAAAGATCACTCTGATGTCAAACCAGATGTGAAAAAAAAGGTGAGAACGCAGGAGCAGCCGTACAGTGTCCACAACTTTACTTTTATTGTTAATAAAATCAATCAGTCAAATTCTAATGTAAAACTCAAGTTCCAGTGTGTTCTGTGTGTGTACCGTCCCTATATTTAACTTCAGTATGAACATCAGGGCTAACACAAATAAATTAACATCTAATAAGCAGAAAACACTGCTCCTTCTGTTGGTCCCTCTACTGTATCTGTATGTCTGTCTCTGTGTCTATGAGAGAGCAAGACAAAATGGCAGACATTCAAATGTATTACTGACAGTCATTGATATTATACAGAGACTTCAGTGACGTTAAACACAGTCAGGCTTGTGAGTTTCTGCCCAGTAACCAGTTCTCCTGCAGCCCACCAATCAGAGCAGAGCAATTAACCACCGCTGCAACTGTGACAGAAACTGCTCAGGGTGACGAAAAGTCACAGAACACCATTCCCATTTTTTGTGTATATGCGACCAAAACTGTGGGAGGATTAGCATGCCGAGATTCCTGGAATACGTCAGAATAATAAGTATGGGGATAGTAAATAGTGGCCTTGCACTCAATTAGTGTAGATGCCAAGTCTTCAAATCTTTATTATTGATTGTTGATTATTGAAAACGACCGGCTCGGCCACGACAACGTTTACAATGGGTGTGTGTGTGCTAGAGTGGAGAGGGAGACAAACATTTGTCCAAAAATACATTTGCAAACGGCTCTCGTGGCCACAAATGTCACTCTACAGAAATAATTTCTACATAGAAACGTAGGAAAATTCGTGAGCTACGCAGCGATATCACTGCTAAAGCTGTCAGACTTATAGTTTTGGTGGGAGACGCACTGATGCTCCAGGATCACCCACCGACAGCCCCATCTACTCCCATGTAAACTGGAGAGGAGAAATGTCCCAGAGGAGCACGGGGCACCTGTTCTTTCTCTCTCTGCCCAGGTCACAGTTTTTAACTTCACACACTGAAATTCAGCATCCACATGGTCGACAAGATGAGGATGCTCACGCTCATTTGGACTTTTTGATACCACCTACCGTTTGGCATTAGCGTCCACTAGTCGGAGGGGCTTTATTTAGAGATTTTCTGTGTCTCTCAGCAGTCACTCACACACAGACAGAGCACAGCTGCAGTTAACTGCTCTGACCTGCAGCTGACCCTGGTTGCTCGGCAACCTCAAGCTGCCTTTGACTGACTTTGTTGAGTCTCTGTGCTGCTGCAGTGTCAGTGATAATGTCTGTCAGACACACTCTACATTTATTTAAGATTTTATAGTTCGGCCCTTCATAGAAATCCCTCAACTGTTGGAAAGTCAATCAAAGTAAGCTTTGAGAATAATATGTATGTGCCTTTCTCAGGCACACTCAACTTATACTTTAAATATTGTAATATTATTATAATTTTATCATAACCATTTTCTCTCATGTACTTGTGCACCAGATTACATGAATAATGTGGAGTGTTTATTGAGACTGATTTTCTTGGTAAAGTTAGACTTCTGTGTAGCCTTTACCGTGTCATCTCATTGATGCTGTCCTCTATGATCCATACAGTGTGTTTGACCTGAATAATTTTCTGTTTAATAAACTGACTTTGTGCCTTTTCCAATTCCAGGCACCATTATCCTTCTCACCTGAAAAGACACCTGAATCTTCATACAGGTAATCATATAAAAACACTGCGCTTATTTCATCTTTCATCAAGTTGTGATTCTAAGGAAACAGTGTGTTTTTTCTGGTGAGCTAGTTAAAACGCTGTAGGTCAAATATTCATAACTCACCCAGCGATTGCCGCAGTCTGAGCCCTTATTTATAAAACTGTGTGCCTGTTGGAGAGCCTCATATTTCTGCTGCTGCACTCCATAATAATACATAAACGGTCAATGCGAATCCCTTAAACTTAAAAACAAAAAACAAAGTCTGATGGCTTCAGCCACTGATGATACTGGTATACTGGCACTGACATTCCCCTTTAACTTGAGGATGAGGACGCATCAGAAGTGGTCACCTTTAATTGACTACACGGGATAAAATGACTGTTTGTTGTGCCCCATGCCTTCCTGCTGCCGGGTCGGACTATAATCGGGCTGATATCTTCTAGTCCAACACGGACAGGCCGGCCAACATCATGGACCTGTTTGGCTCCAGCTGGTACTAGGGATGTAACGATACACTCAACTCACGACTCGATTCGAGTCACGATTTTTTGGTTATGATACGATTTTTTCACGATTTTTTTAAAATCAAAATGAGCTACGGACAAATTCTGACCAAATAAAATCTTTTTATTCTTTTTATATCTTTTTATTTGTAGGAACAAAATCTCTCTTTACAGAAACTCTCAAACAGTTTCTGTTCTTATTAGGGCTGCCAGCAAGCAGCTGATCTGACCATTACCTTTCAGCTTGAAGTATGAGCTAACTGAAAATAAAAACAATTAAGATGATAGCTCATTAACCCTTTGATGAGAGTCCACGGCCCCGGGAAACGGCGAGATCCGCCGGTCGCGGCGCACCGCCTCGGAGGAAATGCCAACACAGCCAAAGCAGCCAACACAGAAAGGCAGACGCGGCAGTGGAAGCTGCAGCCACAACTTAACCTATTTCTAATTTTAAAAAACTTACTCTCGCATTCGCCAAGAATCGCGATTCGTTTTTTCTGTCAACCGATGCGAGTCGTCACGCATTTGTACCGATTTTAATCGTGTCACGATGTATCGTAACATCCCTAGCTGGTACACATAGATACAACTGTTGCTTCATTCTTACTGGAAGCAACATTTTTGCCTTTCTGAGAATGGATTGGTCCCCTCGGTGTTATCATGCCTTACACATGCAGCATACGAACGCGTCGCAACAGGTCATGTGATTAAAGAACAAATGCCTGTTCTGTTAATTCATCCACTCTCTGTCCTACAGGTTCAGGTGTACCAGTCCGGGTCTGTTCCAGTGTGATTCGACTAAACTGGTGTTTGGGATGACTCAGGAGGCGGAGCTGCAGTACAGGACCATCCAATGGGATGAGAGCCTCCTCCAGTCAGCTGGCAAGATGGCTGGAGGGATGCTGTTCAAATTTGAGAGTTCTGAGAAAGCTGCTGTCTGTCAGCTCCACTTCCCACACTGTGAAACAAAGGACGGTAAAGACGTACTGTCATGACTAAGATCTGTGATCAGCATTCATGTGTATTACATTAACTCTAATTAGCTTTTTTCCTTCACAGCTTTGGCTGATGTTGATGACCTGTTGTCTGTCGTCCACATCACTGATGATGGAATGAGCATCTTGAAGCCGCTGGAGATCACAGACACTCATGTGGTTGTGAAGGTCTCTCACCTCAGTGCCTATGGCCTGGTCTGGGATGCCGTTAAAAGGTTACTCAACATGACGATAAATGGTCAAATCCTGCTGTTCCTTCGACCCCCGAAAAGAAAGCGACAAGTACTCGATGTATTTTTACTGCAGGAGAACATCCCAGTGTCTGAGGTGAGTCATATTATGTGCTCACCATCGACTTAAACTGTTTCTACCTCTGAACTGTAAATCTGTCGACCCGAATAATTTGTGATACTTCCACGAGCTGGTTTAAATGTTATACAGTGGCCTAAATGAGTTTCCCGGGCTTCCTGACTGAAACCATTATTTCACATGGTTGGAAGATCTTGGATGCAATTTTAAAGCCATATATTATATTTAAAAGACCTTTCTCGTGTTTTATACTATATTACCAATGAATATGTAACAACACAAACAAACCAATTTCAGTACAGTCAATTACAATATTGAGAAAAAAAAGTGTTTCCTTCTCACGAATTGTGTTTAACAGTAACATTAGTTCAAGAAAATCTTAAATAAATGTAGAGTGTGTCTCACAGACATTATCACTGACACTGCAGCAGCACAGACACTCAACAAAGTCAGTCAAAGGCAGCTTGAGGTTGCCGAGCAACCAGGGTCAGCTGCAGGTCAGAGCAGTTAACTGCAGCTGTGCTCTGTCTGTGTGTGAGTGACTGCTGAGAGACACAGAAAATCTCTAAATGAAGCCCATCTAACTAGTGGACGCTAATGCCAATTTTCCTACGTTTCCATGTAGAAATCATTTCTGTAGAGTGACATTTGTAGCCACGAGAGAAACTCTTAGAAAAGTCACAGCACACCATTCCCGGCCGAGCCGGTTGTTTTGATACCTTTTTTGTGTAAAACTGTGGGAGGAGGAAATTCCTGGAATACATAAAAATAATCAGTATGGGGAATAGTGAATAGTGCACCTTGCAGTAAAACTCGATTAAGATGCATATGTATATACTTTTCCTCATTTACATACTACAGTTAAAACCTCACTGATATTTTATACTCTCACATACACAGCTGAAACGCTTTCACAGTCACTGCTTGACTTGATTATCTGATTAAAAACTCTGCAATAACAATGTCCTGTTTCTGAAGGTTGCTCTCCAACAAGGAGATGCTGAGTACGTCAAGATCACTTCAGAGTGTCATCTTAGCCTTGGGGAAAGTTACAGTGTGCGGTGTGACCCTGAGGGCTTTGGCATCCAACCTGGGGTGAGTCGAGTCACTTCTAATGGACATAAACAGAATAATTACAAATACCTTTTTTTGGCTGCTTGTTAAATAAATAGTAAATATTTGTAACAACACGCTTTGTCACTGGTTTTTCAGAGTGTAAAATTTCGCTCTAAATATGGACCAAACTTCCATCCAACATTTGAAGTTTTCCTGACCACAATCCCAGAGGAGCTGACTCTGCTGGTCCAGGACCAAGAGAAGACAGAAGTCTTTAAACGCGATGTGTCTCTGGAAGGTAAAGGCTTCACCCACCTGATGTCAGAGCTCAGACTGCAGTGATTTGCTGAATGTGAAGGGTGATTTTATTACTTTTAGAAATGGTGGCTTAAAGTTCCTGTGTAGGGTTTAGTGGCATGTAGCAGCGAGGTTCCAGAACAGTTTTTTTTATTTCAAGTATTCTGCAAAATTAAAATCAGGCTCAATTTAGAGCACATGAACATGCAAACAAAACCAAAGTAAAACCAGCAATATAAAACCAAGCTCATATTCATAACATTAAATCAGGTGTAGCGCCATCATGACCCAAATTTATGTGGTCACACAAGTTGTGTGCAACCAAAAGTCTAATTTGGTTCATGACATGTTTTTTGATTTCCTATTTTTGACTTTAGCAAAAAAAAAAAAAATGAAGAAAGAAAAACAAACTGTTATCACTTATTTTGATGCTGGATTCATGAATGAGTGTCAACGTCACATTGAATATGAACTTTGAGGAGAGTTCAGGGCAACTTGACCTGGTTGTAGATCCATGAAGATGTTTCACCTCTCATCCAGTCAGTCTGAACTGAAGAAGCCTCTTGGATGGTGAAACGTCTTCATGGATCTACAAACAAGTCCAGTCGACTCAATTTGAACTCTCCTTTAAAGAAATTACCTGGACGACTGTGAACCTTCACAGACTTCAATTTAAAATGATAAAAATGAAATAATACAGTCTGATTTGAATATTAAACAAAAGTCTTTTCTCAGGTTATTTTTCAGATCAGAGTAAACATCCACAGAAGATCCTCTCATCAAAGAACAGCGATCCTGAGAAGATTCTGATGTCAGTCCGGACAAACTTCGTAGAGAGTCTGTCTGAACCTAGTCTGAACAAGCTTCTGGATTTCCTTCATGAATCTGAAATTATAAATGATGATGAAATTGAGTCAGTCAAAAGCCAAAAATACAAAGCAGAAAAAGCCCGACACGTGATCGACATGGTGCGGAACAAGGGAAGCGAGGCCAGCTCAGTTCTCATCGCTGCTCTCTTTGAGGTGGATCCTTACCTTTCCACTAACCTGAGGCTGCCCTCTCCAGGTCCTGCCCATAGACTGCGTTCAAGAAAGGGACGCAGCTACCGCAGCGTCATGCATCAGCCTTTAGGCTTTGTTGTAGCTGCTGGTCTGGCATTGGTCGCTGCCATCTTGGCTTTTTGGAGCCAGAAGTGATCATAGCTGAGCTCCATCAAAGTGACTCTGCAGGTGATATATCTCTAACACCTGTCACACCTTATTTTTCTGTTTTGGTCGTGTGATGGTCATCTTTGTTATTATTATGCACTCATTATTATCTTTTTGCTTTTTATTTTATATAAATATTTGTTTTTATCATTGTGTGGTAAATGTAAACATAGACATAAACAACATATAGTTTATGTTTATAAACATAAACTATATGTATGTATGTATGTATATGTATAGTCTGTAGGCATGTTGTAATGAGAGTGTCCAGGTTCAAAGGAGTGAATGGCGCATTCGATCGTTTATTTCACATTCACAGGAGTCACAGGGGCTGGCAACTCTTTATTTATTCGGATTCACGATTCATCCAGATCTTTAACGGACACCTGGACACTCTCATTACAACATGCATCGCTAAAGTTGTCAACAATCGTAACTTCCTGTAGAGACTCAGACTCAGCAGCACAGACCCGGATCCAGATCCAGTGTCACACCGCGGTGAGGTCAAGCTGGGTTTTTGTTATGTCTTGTCATTTCCTGTTTTATTTTGAAAGATAACTCTCCTCTCGTTTCAGGTCACCTGCCCTTCCTCGTGTGTCACCGGTCTGATTGTCTCCACCTGTTCCCCATCACCTTGTGTATATATTGTCTGCGTCTCCCTTTGTCCCGTGCCAAAGTGTTTCGTCCTTCGTAGCGTGCACCAAAGCCTTTTCTCCACAGTTCATAGTCACAGCTTCTTAGCTCAAGTGTTCTTTTGTTTTCTTCCTCATATGAGTGATTTTCTGTTGTACTTCATAGTCTAGCTTTTTGTTACTTTGTATCTAGTCTAGTGTGTTTTCAGCCTCGTTTTTGAGCCTTAAGTTGATGTGTCATAGCCTTTTTGTTTTTCCTCTTTATGAGTGATTTTGATTTCGTTAATCTTTAATACGAGTAGTCTTAGCTTTATTGTTCCTCGTTGAGAGTGATTTTGATTTTGTTATTTAGAGTAGTTCAGTGTTTTTTCCTCCTTGGAGTGATTTTTGTTTTCTCTAGTTTAGGGCCTTTTCATAGCCTCACTCAGTCGAGGATTTTCACCGTCCTGAATAAAACAGATTACTGCCTAACTCTGCATCTGAGTCCTCATTTGAGTCCCGGCTTGACATCCAGAACCAGATCCATTGGCTAAATCCGTAAGCGCCGGAAACACCCGAGAATCAAAGAACCGAAGGACTTCCTCCAGTCAAATATAAGAAGAGAAATACAGCAATAACCAGGATGATAGAAACTTTATTTCAAACTCAAACACATGTTTTATGCTCAGAGGCTAAAAACAATGTGAGAAATGAATGTCGTTATTAATAATGCTCTTAATCGCTGCACTTGATTTAACACAATGGACTTTAGAGGCTAAACACTGAGAGGAGAATTTGATTTGCAGCATTATGTCCTAGTATAATCTGTCATCAACAATTATGAACTTAATATTCGACACATTTTTATGACGTCATTTATTGTGTTTACATTTGAATGAGTGATGCTGACTGTGAGTTATGAGAATATAATACTGAATATAATGCAGCTCAATAAAATCACTGTGAACTACTTACAGCCTCATAATTAAAGTTAAAGAATGTTTAATGAGATGAAAAGTTTTATTTCCTGGCTTCTGTTTCACTGCTAGAATTTACATGTTTATGGACAAATGACTCGTAAGA
The DNA here is from genome assembly GCA_004119915.2 of Collichthys lucidus. Taxonomy (NCBI): domain Eukaryota; kingdom Metazoa; phylum Chordata; class Actinopteri; family Sciaenidae; genus Collichthys; species Collichthys lucidus. Next base: position 33,799,795 of record CM014091.1, read on the forward strand.
TCCGGATCTGCTCAGTGGTTGACTCGGAAAGATTCGAGTCTGTAAAACGATCCGAGTTTGACGTCTCCAGACGTTCGCGGGTTCAGTCCACCAATAGCAAACACGGAGAGGGGTTGCGTCATCGGCGTGTGGTCCAATCAGCGCGGTCGCCGCCGCAGTGACGGAGAGAAACCGCCATCACGAAATTAAAAACAAGAAGCTGACGGACGGACGAGCCGCGCGCCGCTCCGGACACGGTAAACCGTTAACGGCACGCACCGTGACGTGACGTGACGTGTATGTGTGTGTATGTGTGTGGGCTTATTAACGCGCTATGTCGTCATTTCTCTGTAGTTACCGCGCAGCTGTGGCGTCACTAACGAGTACGGCGGCTAACCGTCAGTGCTAGCTGCGTGCTAGCATTACCGCCAGGTTTTAAACTTAAAACACACACACACACACACACACACACACACACACACACACACACACACACACACACACACACACACACACACACACACACAGCAGCGCATTGTGGGAGTTGTAGTTAGCGCTAGAGCGGGATAGCGCGCGATAACTCAATACGCTAAACGTGTTTTGGCGCCAAGTGAAGTTACCGCGCGCGGACGCTTTTATTGTGACGTAACAGAGACGCAAAACGGCGTCAGGTGAAGCGTAAACGTCAAACAGCCCGCGGTCACCTGGACGTGTTTGAAACTTTAGAGGAAGCTCAGTGTCCGTGGACGAAAGCTCCGCAGTGTAAGGACGGTGATGGGGAGTTCGTTTCTTTTTAGGGAGTCGGATCATTCGACTCAGAGGAGCCGACAGAATTGATCAGATTTTTACGATTCCATTATCGATTCTGCTTAACGATTCGATTCTTTATCGATTCTCATTTGGGGGAAAAAGGAGAACGAACAGTTTGATCAGCATCAACTTTGTTTAGTTAAAAGTATCACGACCTGACAAACCAGCAGCGAGGTCAGCAGAGGCCACAGCCTGGATAACAGTAACGATGTGTAACTACCTTCAGTAGTAACCACAGAGGTTACAGCCTGGATAACAGTAACAATGTGTAACTACCTTCAGTAGTAACCACAGAGGTCACAGCCTGGATAACAGTAACAATGTGTAACTACCTTCAGTAGTAACCACAGAGGTCAGAGGTCACAGCCTGGATAACAGTAACAATGTGTAACTACCTTCAGTAGTAACCTCAGAGGTCAGAGGTCACAGCCTGGATAACAGTAACAATGTGTAACTACCTTCAGTAGTAACCACAGAGGTCACAGCCTGGATAACAGTAACAATGTGTAACTACCTTCAGTAGTAACCACAGAGGTCACAGCCTGGATAACAGTAACAATGTGTAACTACCTTCAGTAGTAACCTCAGAGGTCACAGCCTGGATAACAGTAACAATGTGTAACTACCTTCAGTAGTAACCTCAGAGGTCACAGCCTGGATAACAGTAACAATGTGTAACTACCTTCAGTAGTAACCTCAGAGGTCACAGCCTGGATAACAGTAACAATGTGTAACTACCTTCAGTAGTAACCTCAGAGGTCACAGCCTGGATAACAGTAACAATGTGTAACTACCTTCAGTAGTAACCTCAGAGGTCACAGCCTGGATAACAGTAACGATGTGTAACTACCTTCAGTAGTAACCACAGAGGTCAGAGGTCACAGCCTGGATAACAGTAACATGTGTAACTACCTTCAGTAGTAACCACAGAGGTCACAGCCTGGATAACAGTAACGGTGTAACTACCTTCAGTAGTAACCACAGAGGTCAGAGCCTGGATAACAGTAACGTGTGTAACTACCTTCAGTAGTAACCAGAGGTCAGAGGTCACAGCCTGGATAACAGTAACGATGTGTAACTACCTTCAGTAGTAACCACAGAGGTCAGAGGTCACAGCCTGGATAACAGTAACGATGTGTAACTACCTTCAGTAGTAACCACAGAGGGTCACACAGCCTGGATAACAGTAACGATGTGTAACTACCTTCAGTAGTAACCTCAGAGGTCAGAGGTCCTGGATAACAGTAACGATGTGTAACTACCTTCAGTAGTAACCTCAGAGGTCACAGCCTGGATAACAGTAACATGTGTAACTACCTTCAGTAGTAACCTCAGAGGTCAGAGGTCACAGCCTGGATAACAGTAACAATGTGTAACTACCTTCAGTAGTAACCTCAGAGGTCACATACAGTGGATACAGTAACATATGTGTAACTACCTTCAGTAGTAACCTCAGAGGTCACAGCCTGGATAACAGTAACAATGTGTAACTACCTTCAGTAGTAACCTCAGAGGTCACAGCCTGGATAACAGTAACAATGTGTAACTACCTTCAGTAGTAACCTCAGAGGTCAGGGGTCACAGCCTGGATAACAGTAACGATGTGTAACTACCTTCAGTAGTAACCTCAGAGGTCAGAGGTCACAGCCTGGATAACAGTAACAATGTGTAACTACCTTCAGTAGTAACCTCAGAGGTCAGAGGTCACAGCCTGGATAACAGTAACGATGTGTAACTACCTTTAGTAGTAACCTCAGAGGTCACAGCCTGGATAACAGTAACAATGTGTAACTACCTTCTGTAGTAACCTCAGAGGTCACAGCCTGGATAACAGTAACGATGTGTAACTACCTTCAGTAGTAACTACAGAGGTTACAGCCTGGATAACAGTAACGATGTGTAACTACCTTCAGTAGTAACCTCAGAGGCACAGCCTGGATAACAGTAACGATGTGTAACTACCTTCAGTAGTAACCTCAGAGGTCAGAGGTCACAGCCTGGATAACAGTAACGATGTGTAACTACCTTCAGTAGTAACCACAGAGGTCAGAGGTCACAGCCTGGATAACAGTAACGATGTGTAACTACCTTCAGTAGTAACCTCAGAGGTCACAGCCTGGATAACAGTAACGATGTGTAACTACCTTCAGTAGTAACCTCAGAGGTCACAGCCTGGATAACAGTAACGATGTGTAACTACCTTCAGTAGTAACCTCAGAGGTCACAGCCTGGATAACAGTAACGATGTGTAACTACCTTCAGTAGTAACCTCAGAGGTCACAGCCTGGATAACAGTAACAATGTGTAACTACCTTCAGTAGTAACCTCAGAGGTCACAGCCTGGATAACAGTAACGATGTGTAACTACCTTCAGTAGTAACCTCAGAGGTCACAGCCTGGATAACAGTAACGATGTGTAACTACCTTCAGTAGTAACCTCAGAGGTCACAGCCTGGATAACAGTAACGATGTGTAACTACCTTCAGTAGTAACCTCAGAGGTCACAGCCTGGATAACAGTAACAATGTGTAACTACCTTCAGTAGTAACCTCAGAGGTCACAGCCTGGATAACAGTAACAATGTGTAACTACCTTCAGTAGTAACCTCAGAGGTCACAGCCTGGATAACAGTAACGATGTGTAACTACCTTGAGATTACCCCTGAGATTCATCTCCAGTCTGAAGCGTGTCAGAAACACAACATTCATTTCAAAATATCGCATGTTGTGTTTGCTAATGTTTCTGCATGTTGGTCGTGTTCCTTCCCGACGCTGTTATCTCCACTTTGCAATGATTGCAAGTCGCCCTGTTGACGTCTGTTTTGGTGAAATGCAGCCAAACTTTGGAGCGTTTGAACCGAAGTGGGTGACTTTGTTTATACTGATGCACTGCAGGTGAGAAACTTGTGGAAGTTACGTGGTGTGATTCGTCGTGCTTTCTGGAATCGAGCGTGTGTAACTTCTTCTTTCTTTTTTTTTAAGTAGATTTTTTTGGACTTTTAATGGATAGGACAGCTGAGGAGAGACAGGAAGCAGAGAGAGGGGCAGTGACACGCAGTGAAGGGCCGTCCGATGCGGGATTCAAACCAGGGCCAGCTGCAGCGAGGACTGAAGCCTCCACACACGGGGCGCCGTGAGTAGAGGCTGAGGAGTAAGGAGGGACAGAGGCGGGTGATGTCGCGTAGGTGGAAACAGGCGGACCGGGTGATGTTGTTGATGCAGGCCCGGCGCTCGCTCTGTTATTGTTACTCGATGTCTCACAAATCAAACTTCTTCCTGTCATCATATTTTGTGGCCTAAGTTGTGACTCAGGTTTAGAAGCTGGTCCATGAAATAAACAAAGTGAGATCACACACACAGGCAGATGATCAGAGTTGAGTCCGTGAATACACCTGGACTGTCTCAGAGACAGTCTCAGAGACTCAGGTCTCAGGCTGTCTGTGGAGGTTTCAGTGCCTGATTGGCTTGCGGAGCGGGAAATGTGACATCCCAAAAGTTGGATCTGGATCAGCTTCTCTCCGCACGCTGGTGTGGTTTTTTGCTGACCCCCCCCTGCGTTGCGGACGAGCCTCGACTGAAATGAATGAAGAAACCTTAGTTTGAATTGACGCAGCACTGTTCATCATCCATCTAATACACCAAACATGACATGAGCCGTGTTTAAGAACGGGCCAGAACCTGTGTGTGAAACCTGCATCAAATCTTAGAGTAACTGAAGTTATAGGTGGCCCCATGAACACCTTCTTCTTCTTCTCTTTCCTTCGGGTTCTCAGACAGACTGAGGCTGTGCAGAGATGAGCGACGTGGCCGAGGAAGCGATGAACAGTTCTGCGGTGTCGGACGAAGAAGTGGAGGACCGGCAGGAGGCGTCACAGGAAGGCCGGTCGAGTCCGGACAAAAGCCGCAGCCAGATATCCGGTAAAGGAACGAGGAGGGTTTACTAACTGTGTTCGGTCTGAAATCTGTGTGTGGTGCTGAGACCTTTCATCTGCTCTCACTCTGCTGCTGCAGGTGCAGGTGAAATCATTGAAGGCAAGCGGGCCAAGAAGTCCGTGGAGAGACTCGATTTCCAGGCACCGAAACAAAAAGAGAAGCTCAAGATCGGAGATGGTAAATATTTCTTCAAATGTCAGGATGAAATTTGATTGTGTCCAGTGTTAATTTCATCAGATGAGACGAAATCTGTTCGTCAACGATTCTTTTCCCCTCGACTAAGGCGACACGATGACGAGGCGACACGATAGAGTTGCCCGATACACACGGTATACACGGTACCCCGCGGTGCCAAATCATAACGGTCGCTACTATACTAGAAGTTTTACACGACGGTACTAATGTGGATTACTATATTACCGGTGCCAGTCTCCGCTACATAGCGGCCGCCTCTGCTCTCCTCCCGGCTTCTCACTGCATGCTACTCCTTTGTAAACAAACCAACATGGAACCGCAACCGAACTACACAGCTGCTGAATGATTGGCTGTTTGCCTGTTACTGGTGACGTCCAGGGATATGATAGGCTGTTGCACGCTGGGTCCGCCCGTCTGTTAGCTGATTGGCTGTTCGTGTGTTTCTGCCGGCAAGCATGAACTCCATGAAGACAGCTCCGCTTCGATAGAAACTCGCTTCAAAACAAACAACAAGCTAAAGTTCTGTCTCGCCCAGACACGAGACAACACACTCACTGTGGCAGAAGCACCGGGCCCGAGCAGCGAGTCTGCCGTGGCGTCTTCGTCAGCGGCAACACAGATTTAGCTTAAATGTTGTTTCAAACTAACTTGTACAAATACATTGCAGTTTATAATAATAATTTAAAAAGGCTGCAGTATCGCGATAATACCCGGAACCGCGATACTTTGTCTGGTTATAGTATCGTGGTGACTCATTTTAGTATCGTGACAACTCTCGTTCTAAAGACACTGAGGAAAAATGTGCCACTGTGCGTTTTTGTTGACGAAAAAAACGAGACGAAAATGTCTCGCAAGAAATAAAAATGAACAAAAACGTCCTCCTTGTTTTCGTCTACGATATAAGAAACAAAGCAGCATCTGGTCCTGCTGTCATGTAATGTCATGGCCACAGGTTCGAATCCTCTGGCTGCTCTCGAACCTGTGGCTGGAAACGAACAGCATGCAGGAGAAACACAGCGTACGGACAGCACAGTCAGGCTTAAAGGGAAAAACAGACGTCCAGTCCCTGTGTGGTCCCATTCCATTATTTAGAAGCAGAGGAAAATAAAAGTGTGTATTGAAACAACAGACAAGACACTTAGCAAAGCTGCATTGAAGATGAATTCATTCAATTCAAACTGGCTGAAATCATTCTTAGTCCGATATTGAAGCAGAGCGCTGCAGCCCGGAGCTGTGAGACAGACTACAGACTAATCCGTAATCATACATGACCCGGTGAAGATCACAGGAGACTCCAGAGCTTTGCAGCTTTACAGGAAACGTTTGTGTAACGTCCTCAGACACTTCGAAGAACAACCGGAGCCGCTCGGGGACAAAAACAAACGCTTTGAATCAGAGTCGGATGCTGTTTAACACGTCAGACTGCTGGATGTGAATATTCATCAGTAACGTGTCGTCTTGTTCATTCCTCATGTTTTCAGGTAGCGGAGACAAGTTGGGAGATATTCCACGCACCGGCTACCAGATCAGCAAGATGAAGCCAGCTGACCTGAAACCTCTGTACACCATCCTGTTCGACAGGCCGGGAAAGGTACACACACCTGCAGAAGGTACCGGGTGTCATGGTAACGCCCTCCTGCTGTGAACAAAGTGAGCTCACATCAGCTGTCTGTGCGTTCTCTCATCAGATGGCCACGTTGAAGAAGAACCTGCGTCTGTTCAACGGCTTCCCTTTCGACGCCGACAGCCAACAGTACACGAAGAAACGAGAGAAACTGCTCAAGTGAGTTTCTCAGGTGCAGACGTTTGCAGCTTCGTTTGCTCGCGAGGCTTCAGAGTCTTCTTGTTTTTCTGGCCCGGTCTTCGTATCATCCTGAAGTCTGCGCTGTCACAGACGCTAAGCATCGCGTCGTCTTTGTTTTTCTATCCAGGAATTCAAATTTCACCAACACCAAGCTCAAAGTCGTCTGCAGCGTTTTGGATCTGGAGAAGAAAGGAACCCACTCGGACCTGGTCGACCGGATCCTGACGTTCCTCATCGCACCGAAAAACAGCGGGAAGGTGAGCGAGGCTCTGACTCTCGATCTGATTCTAGCTGAACGTTTGAGCTCATCCACTCACACACACACACACACACAGCTTGCTTCGCCTCTGCTGATTCTCCAACATCTCAGCAGAGACTCTTTCACGTCTCGTTGACTCTGTTTGTCTTCCGGCAGCGTCTGCCCGTCAAGAAAAAGAGGAAATCAAAGAAGAAGCTGTCGGGCGACGACTCGACGGCCAAGACCAAGAAGAAGAGCAAACCCAAACCCAGCAGCTCGTCGTCCAGTCCCAAGAAGTCCAAAACGGGAAGCAAGTCCAAAGCCATCGTCATGGACTCGAGCAGCGACGAGGACGACGACGAGGAAGACGAGAAGGCCGGAGCGTCAGCTGAGGCGGAGGGCTCCGAGACAGAAGACAAACCTTCAGAGAAGGACGAGGACCGCTCCGACAAGTCCGACGAGTCTGTGGACGACGAGGACGAGGAGGAGGAGGAGGTGAGAACCTGCGGATGTTTGCTTGTGTGGTGAAGGCGACATCTTCAACTGACTGATGACGAAATATTTAAAAACGTGTGTGTGTCTGTGTGTGTCTGTGTGTGTGTCAGTCTCCAAAATCAAAGTCGTCCAGAGGAAAGTCCAAAAAATCTGCGGCGGTCAAAAGACAGAGGACACCAGCGAAGAAGACGGGTCCTCCTAAGAAGAGAGTGAGGAAGGAAGTTTCAGACGAGTCAGACGCCGACAGTGAAGCCGACGAGAAGGTAACGCTCAAACAACGTATTCCAAACGTTCAGCGAGTCAGTTATTGTAACGTACGTCCGCCACGACCCGACAGATCTGTGACTTTTCTTCTTCTGTTTTCCAGCCCAAAAAAAAGAAAAGTGCTCTGATCAAACCTGCCGCCAAAACCAAGAAGGCCGACAGCAGCAGCAACAGCAAGAACACCAACACAGGTGAGCTCACACTAACCAACCAACACAGGTGAGCTCACACTAACCAACCAACACAGGTGAGCTCACACTAACCAACACCAACACAGGTGAGCTCACACTAACCAACACCAACACAGGTGAGCTCACACTAACCAACCAACACCAACACAGGTGAGCTCACACTAACCAACCAACACAGGTGAGCTCACACTAACCAACACCAACACAGGTGAGCTCACACTAACCAACACCAACACAGGTGAGCTCACACTAACCAACCAACACCAACACAGGTGAGCTCACACTAACCAACCAACACAGGTGAGCTCACACTAACCAACCAACACCAACACAGGTGAGCTCACACTAACCAACCAACACCAACACAGGTGAGCTCACACTAACCAACCAACACCAACACAGGTGAGCTCACACTAACCAACACCAACACAGGTGAGCTCACACTAACCAACACCAACACAGGTGAGCTCACACTAACCAACACCAACACAGGTGAGCTCACACTAACCAACCAACACCAACACAGGTGAGCTCACACTAACCAACACCAACACAGGTGAGCTCACACTAACCAACACCAACACAGGTGAGCTCACACTAACCAACACCAACACAGGTGAGCTCACACTAACCAACCAACACCAACACAGGTGAGCTCACACTAACCAAACCAACACAGGTGAGCTCACACTAACTAACACCAACACAGGTGAGCTCACACTAACCAACACCAACACAGGTGAGCTCACACTAACCAACACCAACACAGGTGAGCTCACACTAACCAACACCAACACAGGTGAGCTCACACTAACCAACCAACACCAACACAGGTGAGCTCACACTAACCAACCAACACCAACACAGAGTAGCTCACACTAACCAACACCAACACAGGTGAGCTCACACTAACCAACACCAACACAGGTGAGCTCACACTAACCAACACCAACACAGGTGAGCTCACACTAACCAACCAACACCAACACAGGTGAGCTCACACTAACCAACACCAACACAGGTGAGCTCACACTAACCAACACCAACACAGGTGAGCTCACACTAACCAACACCAACACAGGTGAGCTCACACTAACCAACCAACACAGGTGAGCTCACACTAACCAACACCAACACAGGTGAGCTCACACTAACTAACACCAACACAGGTGAGCTCACACTAACCAACCAACACCAACACAGGTGAGCTCACACTAACCAACACCAACACAGGTGAGCTCACACTAACTAACACCAACACAGGTGAGCTCACACTAACCAACACCAACACAGGTGAGCTCACACTAACCAACACCAACACAGGTGAGCTCACACTAACCAACACCAACACAGGTGAGCTCACACTAACCAACCAACACAGGTGAGCTCACACTAACCAACACCAACACAGGTGAGCTCACACTAACCAACACAGGTGAGCTCACACTAACCAACACAGGTGAGGCACCGCCAGTGATTCAGAATTATCTGTATTTGACACATAAGTGTTTCTCCATCAGTCTTTAAATTATTTGAATTAGTTTATGAACTGTGTGTGTGTGTGTGTGTGTGTGTGTGTGTGTGTGTGCAGCAGAGGACACTTCAGATGACGACGAGCCGCTCATCAGGATGGTAAAGAAAGCTCCGAGCGACGAGCAGCTGAAGGAGACGGTGCAGAGTCTGCTGAAGGAGGCCAACCTGGAGGAGATGACCATGAAGCAGATCTGCCAGAGGGTCAGCACAGATCTATCTAACACAGATCTATAACACACTTATTGTTTTTATTTATTCTGAAATGTTTGGTTAGGAAACGACGACTTCTCCTTGTTCTGTGTTTTCAGGTGTTTGACAGTTACCCTGAGCACGACCTGACCAGCAAGAAGGACTACATCAAACAGACAGTGAAGTCTGTGAGTGTGCGCACACACACACACACACACACACACACACACACACACACACACACACACACACACACACACAGCTGTCAGCTCCGAGCTCTGGCACTGATGACGCTCATGACTAGAGATGTAACGATACACTAACTCATGACTCGACGCGGTTCACGACTTTTTGTTCACGATACGGGAAGTTTTAAAAAAAAATCAAAATGAGCTACAAAGAAATTCTGACTAATTAAATTATCTTTTTATTTGTAGGGAAAAATCTTTCTTTACACAAACTGTCAAACTGTTTGTTTCTCTTATGAAAAGTGCAAATCACAGATTTCTGCTTTCTTTAGAAACAGTCTCACAGTAAACTGATGTTAGCTGCTGTGATGTGCAGGTTTCCTCTCTAGGCTCAACGTTACTTTGCTTCTCACTGTGGCTGATATGTTGCTGCATGTTGCTCGTGTTGCCCTCGTGTTGCCGCTGCATGTTGCTCGTGTTGCCGCTGCATGTTGCCCGTGTTGCCCTCGTGTTGCCGCTGCATGTTGCTCGTGTTGCCGCTGCATGTTGCCCTCGTGTTGCCGCTGCATGTTGCTCGTGTTGCCGCTGCATGTTGCTCGTGTTGCCCTCGTGTTGCCGCTGCATGTTGCCCTCGTGTTGCCGCTGCATGTTGCCCGTGTTGCCGCTGCATGTTGCTGGTGTTGCAGCTGCATGTTGCTGGTGTTGCATGTTGCTGGTGTTGCCGCTGCATGTTGCTTGTGTTGCCGCTGCATGTTGCTTGTGTTGATGCTGCATGTTGCTCGTGTTGCCGCTGCATGTTGCTCGTGTTGCCGCTGCATGTTGCTTGTGTTGATGCTGCATGTTGCTCGTGTTGCCGCTGCATGTTGCTCGTGTTGATGCTGCATGTTGCTCGTGTTGATGCTGCATGTTGCTCGTGTTGATGCTGCATGTTGCTCGTGTTGCCGCTGCATGTTGCCCTCGTGTTGCCGCTGCATGTTGCCCTCGTGTTGCCGCTGCATGTTGCTCGTGTTGCCGCTGCATGTTGCTCGTGTTGTTGCCGCTGCATGTTGCTGCATGTTGCTTGTGTTGCCGCTGCATGTTGCCCTCGTGTTGCCGCTGCATGTTGCCCTCGTGTTGCCGCTGCATGTTGCCCTCGTGTTGCCGCTGCATGTTGCTCGTGTTGTTGCCGCTGCATGTTGCTCGTGTTGTTGCAGCTGCATGTTGCTCGTGTTGTTGCCGCTGCGTGTTGAACAAATGAATCACCAGCCAGTGACTTTTTAATGTAACATTTCTAATTTTAAAAAAAGAACATATCCTACTTCTCTCGCATTCGCAAAGAACTGAGTCATTGTTTTTTTGCGAGTCGTCACATTTGTACCGATCTCTGACCGCGATGCATCGTCACGTCTCTACTCATGAGCTGTGAAGTTTTTGACACTTTCTGACATTTTCCAGCTTCAATGATTCGTTTAAAGATTCTCAGGTGAAGAAAAATCTTTTTCTAGTTTCAGCACGAAACGGTCAGACGTTCCAGAGAATTCATGAAAAGGACGCTTGTTGTTGATGAAGTTTACTTTGCTGTGTAACGAGCAGACGAGGAAGGAGCCGTGCAGTGAACTGAGTCAGCTCCTCTCATGTCTTCTTCTTCATGTGTCTCCTCTCAGCTCATCACATGAAGAAGAAGAAAGTTCCACCACCACAGAACGCGACGGAGGAAAACTTCAAAACTCCTTTTCATCAGTTCATTTGTTTTCATACAGTTTTCTACATGATTGTTTTTTATTAACGTGCTCGTGTATAGACTCTGTGTTCATCGTCAGCTTTTCTAAGAACTGTTCATTAACTTCACGTTCAGATTTGTACATATGTTTCTAATTAGGTAGGTGAAGCTATTTTTGATTAACACGTAAACGTTTATTTTTCTGGACCGGTTTGTTTCCTGTTTGTCGTTCCTGCTCTCAGACATTCTCTCTGCTTCATCATGCTCACTCATTAAAATTGTTCGTTTTTTCAATAAAACTGTCCAGGTTTGTTTTTGACACTTGAACGCATCACGACCCGACGTTCAGTCGTATCTGAATTAGAGTTGCACGATACCCACGGTATACCCGGTACCCCGCGGTACCAAATCATACCCGTCGCTACTATACTAGAAATTTTACACGACGGTACTACCGTGGATTACTATACTACCGGTGCCAGTCTCCGCTACATAGCGGCCGCCTCTGCTCTCCTCCCGGCTTCTCACTGCATGCTACTCACTCGTAAACAAACATGGCATGCGCTGCAACCGAACTACACAGCTGCTGAATGATTGGCTGTTTGCCTGTTACTGGTGACGTCCAGGGATGTGATAGGCTGTTGCACGCTGGGTCCGCCCGTCTGTTAGCTGATTGGCTGTTCGTGTGTTTCTGCCGGCAAGCATGAACTCCATGAAGACAGCTCCGCTTCGATAGAAACTCGCTTCAAAACAAACAACAAGCTAAAGTTCTGTCTCGCCCAGACACGAGACAACACACTCACCGTGGCAGAAGCACCGGGCCCGAGCAGCGAGTCTGCCGTGGCGTCTTCGTCAGTGGCAACACTAATTTTGCTTAAAAAACAAACGTTGTTGTTTCAAACTAACTTGTACAAATACATTGCAGTTTATAAAGATAATAATAATAAAAAAAAGGCCGCAGTATCGCGGTATTACCCGGAACCGTGATACTTTGTCTGGTATAGTATCGTGGTTACTCATTTTAGTATCGTGACAACTCTAATCTGAATAACGAAGTTATCGTCGTCAAAGTTCTGGAAGTCTTAAACAGCTGATTCCTCAGATGGAACTAGAAGAGTCCAAATAAAGTCGAGACGTTTCAGTCATCATGAACAATAACTCATGACCGCTGATTTTAAAATCAGTTTATTCACTAAATATTGATTTCTGAATTAGTTTTCTTTGATTTATTTGACGTGTGAACAAACGTTTACCTGATAATGAATCGATGTGACTGACGATGTTCTCCTCACACACTGAAGCTCGTCAGAATTATCTTTAATGAGTTTTATAAATTATCTCAAGATAAAAACATTTATTTCAATGACTTGGGAAAACAAATGAAATGAAATGTGTGAATGTTTGACCACTCAGGGCTTCCGTATTATTTTCCTCAGACAGACTGATGATGATGATGATGATGATGGAAGCGTCTACAATTAAAACTAGTGTAACATCAGCTGCTAACAAAGTCAAGGCTGCACACAGAGTTAAAAGTCTGAAGTCGCAGAGGAAGAGTCGAGACCTTTGTCACTGAGGAACAGTCGGGACCTTCGTGGCAGAGGAACAGTCGGGATCTTCGTGGCAGAGGAACAGTCGAGACCTTTGTCACTGAGGAAGAGTCGGGACCTTCGTCGCAGAGGAACAGTCGGGACCTTTGTCACTGAGGAAGAGTCGGGACCTTCGTCGCAGAGGAACAGTCGGGACCTTCGTCGCAGAGGAACAGTCGGGACCTTCGTCGCGGAGGAAGAGTCGGGACCTTCGTCGCGGAGGAAGAGTCGGGACCTTCGTCGCGGAGGAACAGTCGGGACCTTCGTCGCGGAGGAAGAGTCGGGACCTTCGTCGCGGAGGAAGAGTCGGGACCTTCGTCGCGGAGGAAGAGTCGGGACCTTCGTCGCGGAGGAACAGTCGGGACCTTCGTCGCGGAGGTAGAGTCGGGATCTTCGTGGCAGAGGAACAGTCGAGACCTTTGTCACTGAGGAAGAGTCGGGACCTTCGTCGCAGAGGAACAGTCGGGACCTTCGTCGCGGAGGAAGAGTCGGGACCTTCGTCGCGGAGGAAGAGTCGGGACCTTCGTCGCGGAGGAAGAGTCGGGACCTTCGTCGCGGAGGAACAGTCGGGACCTTCGTCGCGGAGGAAGAGTCGGGACCTTCGTCGCGGAGGAAGAGTCGGGACCTTCGTCGCGGAGGAAGAGTCGGGACCTTCGTCGCGGAGGAAGAGTCGGGACCTTCGTCGCGGAGGAAGAGTCGGGACCTTCGTCGCAGAGGAACAGTCGGGATCTTCGTGGCAGAGGAACAGTCGAGACCTTTGTCACTGAGGAAGAGTCGGGACCTTCGTCGCAGAGGAACAGTCGAGACCTTTGTCACTGAGGAAGAGTCGGGACCTTCGTCGCGGAGGAAGAGTCGGGACCTTCGTCGCGGAGGAAGAGTCGGGACCTTCGTCGCGGAGGTAGAGTCGGGACCTTCGTCGCGGAGGAACGGTCGGGACCTTCGTCGCGGAGGAACGGTCGGGACCTTCGTCGCGGAGGAACAGTCGGGACCTTCGTCGCGGAGGAACAGTCGGGACCTTCGTCGCGGGGGAACAGTCGGGACCTTCGTGGCGGGGGAACAGTCGGGATCTTCGTCGCTGAGGAAGAGTCGGGACCTTCGTGGCAGAGGAACAGTTCTCTGTGTTTTAGGCCTCTTCGTTTGAGTCATTCTCATATGTAAATAAAAACTTAAAATAACGTCTTGTGTGTTCAGAACCACCCTCAGTAATAAACACCAGGTGCAGCACGTGTGCTCTGTTTCACCCTTTGCATGTGACTTCTCTTCCTCTAACAACATTTTTACTGTTTGTCTGGACGATGAGCTTCACAGTATGATCTCACATGACATGTAATTTTCCTCAGATGTCACGCCATCAGCGTGTTTCCAGTACGGTCCTATGCAACATTCAGGGATTCAAGGAAGACTGTTTGGGTTCATGAGGAAGGTCTCGCTGCACTTACAGAGATTTTGGGCCTTCTTGGTGATCTGAGCAGTTCTAAGGGACATGGGTGGGTTGTTCATCACTTTCGTTGTAGGGGTTCGAAAGTTCTCTGTGAGTTTCAAGATTGTTCCCACTTGTGGATCAGCCTGAAAGTGTTCTTGAGAGCTTTGTATGATATCTTAGGGGTGTACCATGGACTCTTCAGTGTCTCCGCGAGTTCATCAGAGATCCTGGAGGGTCTTTTGCAGTTTCTTGTTGGGGTTCAGAGTTAAAGTGACATTTTGGGGTTTTCGATGAGGCGCAAAGAGTTAACGGGACGTTTCTAGCCTCTCTTGAGAATTCCTCCACTTCTTCAAGGAGTTCCCATGATCTTTTAAGGATTTCCAGAAGCTAGTATTGAAATAAGGATTGCGTAATTTAATAGTTTAATGCGCTGACACAGATGAGACAGAGAAAAGTTTATGTTTGAGTTAACTTTGACCTTTGGACGCTGAAGGTTCTAGATTTTCACAGCTACATAAAAAAAGATAAAGATCAGCGACATCATCAGAAACTTGTTCAGGTGTTTGGATGATTTGTGCAACGTCGGCGCTGTGAAGAATATCCTGTCATGTAAGTTTCATGTGTCTTTGTTTCAGTGCAGACAGATGCTCGGACTGTTCCAGGACCAGCAGCTGGACGGATCCTCCTCTGCTTTGTGAAGTCAGACACCACCAGGCCGAAACACAGGAGAGTTTCCCCATCAAAATAAAAGCATGCATTTTCATTCAAAGCAAATAAGAAGTGTGTGTGTGCCAACTCCTCTATGTCACTCATTAAAACAAAGCTTGACCAGCCGACCAAAAAATCAGATGATGAAGGAAAACACGTCACTGCAACAGTCATACGCTGACTTGAAGTACTTTATGTACTTTGACTTTAGTACGCCACTACTTGTAGTGGATTATTTTCACAATATTAGTACTTTCACCAGACATGGGGACTTGAGACTTAGTGACTTGGACTCGAGTCGACTCGAGTCGCCGTTTTTATGACTTGTGACTTGACAAAAAATGAAAAAGTTGAGACTTGACTCGGACTTGGATGTTTAAGACTTGAATGACTTGAATGTTATTGACATTGTTTTCAGTGTGAATATAAAACGTATTCATTATTCTAACTAATAATTACGTTATCACTGTTTTGTTTGGTTCCATAATGTATTTCACTGAACATGAGTATTTACAACACGAATATTTTTGAACAGGTCGGGCACGTTTGCCAGTGATGCTCACTTACTTATATTTTGCCTTTCACTTTATTAAGATCAGATTCTGCAGCTAAAATTACAACAATATGCCAAAGGTGACCTGACCAAGAAAAAAAAACTATGTCTGACTTTTACTTCAGAGAAATATCTGAATTAATAACACATGTGTTTCTTTTTTAATTGGCTGTGAGTTAATTACATGCTGCAACCTTTTACCGTGTGATCAACACGCAGGGTAAAAACTCGCAGCCTCAGAATTCATAAAAACATGATTTACCTGGTGCCAAAACGCAGCTTTTATTTTGAAAACAGGAAACGCGGCGTGTCGTTGTGACGTAACTGACAGCAGCTCCATCAGCTGATGGGAAACTGAGTCACCACTTCCCGGACGGCACCGAAACCGCACCGAGCCCAGAGAACAGCAGGACCGTGTGGGTCAGTCCGAACTGCGGATCCGGATTCAGGTACGAATCAGATTAATCACCGAGGGAGACTCCAACAGAGCCAGGTGCGGAAAGTTTCCTGAAAGTTTCAGGTTAAGAGGAAACACGTTTCTTTCTTTCCGTGAGAGGCGCCTCACTCTTCATCAACTTTATTTATCGATTCTTTATTTATTTATTTATTTATCGATTCTTTATTTATTTATCGATTCTTTATTTATTTATCGATTCTTTATTTATCAATTCTTTATTTATTTATCGATTCTTTATTTATCGATTCTTTATTTATCGATTCTTTATTTATTTATCGATTCTTTATTTATTTATCGATTCTTTATTTATCAATTCTTTATTAATTTATCGATTCTTTATTTATCGATTCTTTATTTATCGATTCTTTATTAATCGATTCTTTATTTATCGATTCTTTATTTATCGATTCTTTATTTATTTATCTACTCATTTTATTTTCTCTGATGTTAACTTTATTTTTTGTTTTTATTTATTTATCTATTAGATTTATTTGTTTCTCTGATTTTGCTTATTTAATTTTCGCTCATTTATAACGTTATTTTATTGATTCATTTATCTGATTTATTTTCTCTGATTCTTAAATTCTTCAGTAATTTCTAACTTTTTAACTTTTTTTATTTTGGCTCATTAAGAACTTTATTTATTTATTTATTTATTTATTCTTATTTGTTTAATTAATTTATTTGTTTAATTAATTTATTTTCTCTGATTCTTAATTTAGCCTTAACCCATTTCTAACTTTTTTATTTAAATGTTACTGTCGCTTATTAATAACGTTATTTATT
>CM014091.1:33821827-33856827 GCA_004119915.2 Collichthys lucidus
CGAATCATTTAAATGGTTTTGACTAATTATGCACTTCACTGTTTCAGCTGCTTTAAGCTGTTTTTTTTCTGCTTGCACCCGCCCTGCATGTGATCGCTGTTTACCTGTCCACCTTCATCTCAGGTGGTCGCTGAGCTCATTCTCAGTGTCCCCGTTAAACAAACATCAAACCTCTGCCGCGGTTTGTTGTCGCCGTGAGACAGATGTGAAAATCTGTGAATTCTTTTGCTTTTTTTCATTTGAAAAGAATCTGTCATTGGACGAGGCTGTGCAGACAGACACGATGAGCCGCTCGCACAGAACGTACTGCACTGAAACGTCTAAACAACGACACTATGAAATGTATTTTTGTAATTATGACTCTAAAGTCTTTGAACCAAAGTCATTTTAAGGACTGCTGTGCTGTCATATTTTCTATTGTGACGAATTAACATAAAATATTATAAATGGAGAACACTGATTTCATCTCTCGTCTTTATTGGAATAGTATTTTAACAAAGTGACGAGTTATATTCATATTTAGATTCCTGGATCAGGTTACCAGCTTACTTTTCTAACAGGTGATGAGTATCAGATTACATTTTGAAATGTATAATCCTCACACACTTTCTGATTTTACTTTTTCTGTTCATTACTATCAAAGTTTCTTTCAAACCTGATGAAGACTCTGTCCACGCTTTGTTTATTATGTGAAATTAATTCTTTTTATCACTTATGATATTCAAATTTGAGTTTGTCTCAGATGATTTTTAATAATTGAGCTTCATCGTCTTTAGAATGATGAATTGTGACTTTTTTCAATAAAGTCAAATTATTTTGTCATTTTTAACGATTTGTTGACTTGTTTTTTTTTACATCTTTATCAGGAAATAGATTTATTAACTTCTAATTAACACATTAATATGTTGTGCCCCTCCTCCATGACCTCTGACCTCATCGCACCTGCTCAGGTGTTGCAGGTGAAGAACTACATTTTGATCACGGCGCCATAATTAACAGGAAGTGTCTTCTTCTGCGGTGTGGCTCCTCCACCGCCAGAGGGCGCGCTGCCACCCTGTCCCAAACATCAAAGCTGGTTTGTGTTTAAACAGGATGACTCACTCGGTGGGTTTAAAAAAATAGTAATAACAAAACCAGATCCGCCCTCTGGTTTGTGAGAGTGGGCGTTCACACCTCCACCTTGTTCTTATTTGACCTCCACACACACACAAGCTGTTGCCATGGAGACCAAACTATACAGTGCATATGACAAATATAATTATGGACTACATGATTTATTTGCAGCTCTTCAGTCTTTTTCTATCAAACATTTAGCAGCTCAAATGAGCCTACTTTATTTTTTTCATTACTCCGTTTATTCTTTAAGTATGTTTCCACAGTATCATTAATAATACCTGTTTCTATCACACAGTTTATTGTCATTAAGGCTCTTTTAGCACCTAAAACTTGTTAAATCGAACAAATGTCAGATTTCTACTTATCATATTTAATCAAACTTCAAAGAACACGGAGTAAATATCCACGTTCACGCATATTTAATAAGATTTGGACCCGTCTCTTGACAGCGCAGCACTTGGCTGACATTTGTAGTCCTCGGCTGGAAGCAGCTGCAGAGTGAGAGCTCCTCGCGTTCCGCCGCCTCTGCTGAAAATCGTTCCACTACGTCAGGTCGTCCCGTCCGCTCGGTGAAGATGTCTGCGACGGGTACAGGCGGCTGTGGACCCGGACCCGGACCCACCTCTGGCTCCGGGTCCGGGGCTTCGAACCCCCGAAAGTTTAGCGAGAAGATAGCGCTGCATACCCAGCGACAGGCCGAGGAGACGGCGGCCTTTCAGGAGGTCATGATGGACATCACCTCGACCAGGGTGAGTCTAAGACGGGGAGGCAGCAGGAGAGCTGCCCGGAGGAAGAGAGGCCTTGCCCGGGCTCGTCGGGCTCCGCCGAGATAACGTTCTCCGCCGCCTCTACATGGCGCTCTGTCTGGAATCGGCGCATTCGGGGTGAATAACAACACACCGGGACGAAGTCAGCCGGTGCCCGTTAACGTGGAGCCGCAGAAAGTGTCGTCGCCTCGCGCCGCTGTCCATTTCCGATAACGTCGTTAGCGCAGTTAGCCGCGTTAGCCGCGCGGGCTAACTGGGCTTGTTTACTATGTGACGTGACGTCGCTGCCGCCGCTGTCAGCGCGCGAGCAGCGGGGAACCGGAGCCCGTTACCAAAAAACAACGGTCACTAATTATCACGCGGGGATTTAACATCAAAGACCGAAAATTAACATATTATGCAAATGTTGACGTTGTTCTTCAGACCGAGACACGTTATACCATAACGTTAGCTCGTGAGCTAACTTCTCTCTGAAGAGTGTCGCGCGTCTTCACGGCAGCTCGCGTTACGTTACTTTAAAATTAGTAACGGCAGTTCCTGGTAACTTTATATTAAAGTTAGTAACGTTACTTTACAGGTAGTAACGGCAGCTCCTGGTGACGTTACTTTACAGATAGTAACGGCAGCTCCTGGTGACGTTATATTAAAGTTAGTAACGTTACTTTACAGATAGTAACGGCAGCTCCTGGTGACGTTACTTTACAGATAGTAACGGCAGCTCCTGGTAACGTTATATTAAAGTTAGTAACGTTACTTTACAGATAGTAACGGCAGCTCCTGGTAACGTTACTTTAAAGTTAGTAACGGCAGCATACAATGAAACGTCACTCTTAACACGTAACAAGTCGTGATTATTTTTTTTTTAAGGACGTGATTATCAGGACTCGAACTTTATTTTAATTATCACAAATGCTGAGATACTTTATTAACCCTCAAAATACAAACAAAGAAAAAATAAAACACAGAATGGCAAGATGATAATATGATGGTAGTGTTATTGTCAATCAGTGTATAATAATAATAATAATATATAGATATAGATACACATAGAAATGTTTTATATTCAGCCTGTGCAAGGTGTGCATACATACATAACTGCAATATGTACAGTATATGTACACAGATATGATACATGATATATAGTACATGTATAATAAATACTTCACTGTACAGGATATACACCCTATAAAATACTATGAGTATAAATATGTAAATAGAACATTTTATAAATATGATATATCATTTTAAATACGGTTTATATGAACACATGTCACATATGATGTGAAGTGTATGTTCCAGTATTTGTTGAGGTACAGAGTGTAAAGGTGACAGGTAGACTTAGTCCAGGTGTGCTAGTGACAGAGGCAGATGACTCAGCTCTGTTGTTTACTTCTTTAGACGTATTAAGTCCAGTGTGCGATGGAAGTTTAATAGAAGTTTAATAAAATATTCATAAGCAACAATTCATAGAGCAGAGTCCGCCACGCTGGATGTCAGCTGTGTGTTGCCGTGGTAGCAGACGGCGCTCAGGTGTCGTCATATCGTCACTTTGTGTGTTTTGCTCCGGTGCATCAGGTGGAGGAAAGAAAGGTGAACTGTCTGGCCAATCACAGCCTGTGTTTGCTTCAGCTGGCTGTGATTGGCTGCTGGATGAGGCCTCAGGTCAGAGACGCGAGGCTGCGTTCGTGTTTGGATTGTTCTGAGTTATTTCTGTTGGTCTCTGAAGACTCGGAGTTCAGACTGTCATCAGTCATGCTTCCCTGCAGGTCGTGACGTGGTTTCACTACTTTTACGTGGGCGGCTGTTTTGTGGTAACGTTGTATTTTTACATGATCGTCGCGTTGACGTGATGGGGCGCTCGCTCTAGTTGTGTGAATATTTTCCAGTCTTACAGTAAGCTGAATATCTGTGTGCTTGGCGCTCGCTTGGCTGCTAACCAGCGCTGCAGCTGCCGTCCTGCTCTGCACGCAGACGTCCGAGATGAATCCAGCCAGCTGCTCGTTCGTCTGTTCTCGCTCAGATCTGATCAGGTTAGTCGAACTTTCATCTGGTTCTGTTTCCCAATATTTAAATATCATGTTCATTCATGGTTTCCTGTCCAAAGTGGTCACCACAGGCCAAGAGTTGGATGCTAGTTACATTACCCGCTTGCTGAGGTTCGGTTCTGGCACGACACCCGGACGAAACTTCTCTGATCAAAGCAAAAAAAGTGAACCGGGCTGGAAACCCGGAGCAGCAGAGCTGACTTCCAGCACCGCACCATGTTTCAGTCCTGAGGTCTCACCTGGCTCGTGATCCGAGTGACGAGTTATTGTTTTTAGTCATAAATCGTGCAGCGGTGTGTCACGCCACAGTTTGTGGTTTCCTCTCGGTGGTGCGAGCTGATGCTGGTATCTTCGTCACAGTGTTTGGCAAAAAAAATGGCGTGATGATGTTTTGATGTTGTATTTTTAAAAAATCCATCCAGAGCTCTTCTGCTCTGTGTATTCGCTGAGCGGCCGGTTTATCAAATCACAGAGGGCATAACGTTCAGTTTTGTTGGCTGCTCTGATGAAGCAGGCGACACAGTGGTGCAGTGGTTCACTGTGTCTGGGTGTCTGGATGCCGTTTGTTACCGTTGGTTCCCGTGGTTACCGTTTGTTACTGTTTGTTACGTTGGTTACCATTTGTTACGTTGGTTGCCGTTGGTTACCGTTTGTTACGTTGGTTACCGTTAGATACCGTTGGTTACCGTTGGTTACCGTTGGTTACGTTGGTTACCGTTAGATACCGTTGGTTACCGTTGGTTACCGTTTGTTACCGTTTGTTACCGTTTGTTACCGTTGGTTACCGTTTGTTACCGTTTGTTACGTTGGTTACCGTTTGTTACCGTTGGTTACCGTTAGATACCGTTGGTTACCGTTTGTTACTGTTTGTTATGTTGGTTACCATTTGTTACCGTTGGTTACCGTTTGTTACGTTGGTTGCCGTTTGTTACCGTTGGTTACCATTTGTTACTGTTTGTTACGTTGGTTACCGTTGGTTACCGTTTGTTACTGTTTGTTACGTTGGTTACCATTTGTTACCGTTGGTTACCATTTGTTACGTTGGTTGCCGTTGGTTACCATTTGTTACTGTTTGTTACGTTGGTTACCATTTGTTACCGTTGGTTACGGTTTGTTACTGTTTGTTACGTTGGTTACCATTTGTTACCGTTGGTTACTGTTGGTTACCGTTTGTTACGTTGGTTACTGTTTGTTACGTTGGTTACCGTTTGTTACGTTGGTTACTGTTTGTTACGTTGGTTACCGTTGGTTACCGTTTGTTACCGCTAGTTACCGTAATTTAGTGCTGTTGTTCTGTATCGGTATCGGCTGATACTAAACCTCAGATATGGGTGTCGGTGCATCCCTACACAGAACATAAGGTGGCTACATGATAAATAAATCTTCAGGATTTGTTTCCTTGACACACAAAGTAAATTTACAACGTGATCGATCAGCCGCTGAGCTGAATCAGACTCGTTATCATTGATGAGCAGTCAGCTGACTCTTCATGAAGTCAAACCTCCAACAGCAGTATATTTACCGACAGGACCGGCCGTTTGGGTTCAGTCTCCTGGGAAATATTGTGTGTGTGTGTGTGTGTGTGTCAGCAGGAGTGTGTGGGTGGTCCAATCAGCTAATAGCATCAGGGTGTGTGTGTTGGTAGCAGCAGTTTCTCCACGTCGATGCTGTTCAGTATTGATATGCTGTCTCTGTCATGGACACCGAGACACACAGTCGAGCATCAACTGGGTCGAAATACTCTATTACAAGTAAAAGTACAAAAGTATTTTAAAGACTCATGAATATCAGGATCAATAAAGTTTTATATATATTTTTTTTTTAATACTGTGACGTCCCCGCAGACTGTCTAAAACCTGGACGTAGACTCCGTGACGTCCCCGCAGACTGTCTAAAACCTGGACGTGGTCTCTGAGACGTCCCCGTGGACTGGTGGAAGCTGGACAGACTCTGTGTTTTCCCTCTGTGGATGAATAATTCGTCGTTTGGTGTTTGTCATTTGTTAAGTGTTGTGTTGCTTTATTACAGGTCTCCTCCGGCCTGCAAACAGTGGTTATCATCTGTTTGTTCAGTGAGTCAGGACAGGTTTTGTTTTTAAGATATTCTTAGACGTCGTTTTAAACTGAGCTGCAGAATAAAAGTCCAGCTGCGGCGTCTCACACTTCCTGAGACAAAGACAGATGTTTGTTGAGCATCATTAATCAGATGAAGTGGATAGGGTTGAACAAGCGACAGAGATGCCCTCGGCACAGATCCCATCATCGTTTTTATATTTGCAAATGTTCCACCACAGTCGTGACTCATGTGGCTCGTAACGACGATGGAGACGATGATGGAGCTGTTCAATAAATGACTCAGCGCCTGCAATTTGTCATTTTTCCCTCGTCATATCAAACGTCTGAGTCGGCGCTTTTCTGCACGCGCTCACTGAGAGCGGCTCTGCAGCTGAAAGTCTCGCTCGAGGAGAATGATTGACTGGCTGAGCGTTGTTCTCGTCTCTGGACAATGATTAGTTCACACTGAGGCTGTCGATGCTGAAGCCGCAAAGATCCAAGGACGGGAACAGATAGAGAACGAGGCCAGGACAGACAGATTAAATGAGTTCACCAACTTTACAAGAAACTGGGCCAGGGCCTCAGTGTGTGTGTGTGTGTGTAAATATATACTTTATATTTATAGGTTTGCAAACAGCAACCTTTTCTCATGTTTTATTTTTTTTGTCCTTTGAGGAGAATCTGGTTCACAGAAGCTTTAAAATAAACCTCACGGTGTGCAGGAGCTTTCATGTTGCAGAGGTCAGAGGTCAGCAGTGAAGCGTGTTTTAGGGTACGGTCGAATCGTCAAAGGAATCAGCTCCTAATTCCTTTCCTAACCACTTCTCTGAGAGGACATGAGGACAGATGTGAAGGAGAGGACATGAGGACAGATGTGAAGAAGAGGACATGAGGGCAGATGTGAAGGAGAGGTGATGAGGACAGATGTGAAGTAGAGGTGATGAGGACAGATGTGAAGTAGAGGTGATGAGGACAGATGTGAAGTAGAGGTGATGAGGACAGATGTGAAGTAGAGGTGATGAGGACAGATGTGAAAGAGTGGAGATGCGGACAGATGTGAAGGAGAGGTGATGAGGACAGATGTGAAGGAGAGGACATGAGGACAGATGTGAAGGAGAGGTGATGAGGACAGATGTGAAGGAGAGGTGATGAGGACAGATGTGAAGGAGAGGACATGAGGACAGATGTGAAGGAAGGACATGAGGACAGATGTGAAGGAGAGGACATGAGGACAGATGTGAAGGAGGGACATGAGGAAGATGTGAAGGAGAGGACATGAGGACAGATGTGAAGGAGAGGTGATGAGGACAGATGTGAAGGAGGTGATGAGGACAGATGTGAAGGAAGGACATGAGGACAGATGTGAGAGGAGAGACATGAGGACAGATGTGAAGGAGAGGTGAGGAGGACAGATGTGAAGGAGAGGCGATGAGGACAGATGTGAAGGAGAGGTGATGAGGACAGATGTGAAGGAGAGGTGATGAGGACAGATGTGAAGGAGAGGACATGAGGACAGATGTGAAGGAGAGGACATGAGGACAGATGTGAAGGAGAGGCGATGAGGACAGATGTGAAGGAGAGGCGATGAGGACAGATGTGAAGGAGAGGACATGAGGACAGATGTGAAGGAGAGGCGATGAGGACAGATGTGAAGGAGAGGACATGAGGACAGATGTGAAGGAGAGGCGATGAGGACAGATGTGAAGGAGAGGCGATGAGGACAGATGTGAAGGAGAGGACATGAGGACAGATGTGAAGGAGAGGACATGAGGACAGATGTGAAGGAGAGGACATGAGAACAGATGTGAAGGAGAGGCGATGAGGACAGATGTGAAGGAGAGGACATGAGGACAGATGTGAAGGAGAGGACATGAGGACAGATGTGAAGGAGAGGTGATGAGGACAGATGTGAAGGAGAGGTGATGGGGACAGATGTGAAGGAGGACATGAAGATGAAGGAGAGGACATGAGGACATGTGAAGGAGAGGACATGAGGACAGATGTGAAGGAGAGGACATGAGGACAGATGTGAAGGAGAGGACATGAGGACAGATGTGAAGGAGAGGTGATGTGGACAGATGTGAAGGAGAGGACATGAGGACAGATGTGAAGGAGAGGACATGAGGACAGATGTGAAGGAGAGGTGATGTGGACAGATGTGAAGGAGAGGACATGTGGACAGATGTGAAGGAGAGGACATGAGGACAGATGTGAAGGAGAGGACAATGGCTCCTTTGGGGCTTTTCCTCTTTCCCATTGGTCGATGTGTATCTATGATTCAAATGTTTGTGTGGTGATCGTCTGAGGAGTCTTCTGTCTGATGTTCAAAGGTTCAGAGCTACAGAAGACTCCAGCTGTCTGTACGATGACTAGACTTGAGATAAATCTCCTGGTTACCTGCAGAGCACTATGACTTTGACCCCTTCCTGTTCCTAGAAGCTGTTGTTTGTTACGTGATCCGTGTACAACGCGGCGTCCCGGGACTCGCGTGTCGAATCGTTAGCCTGGAGCTAACGTACGTTAGTGACTCCTGGAGTGACGCCTCTGATGACTAAAAAGTGAGCAATTACCAAACAATCATTTACTGCTGGGAGGTTTTTCTCCAGGTCAAGATGAGTGGCCTTCCAGTGCGTGCTGCGTTTAAGGAGCAGCGTATATTTCAGTGTGTAGTTACTTATTTTGGGGGATTACATGGTTTGGAATCATTTTTTATGCTCAGGTTGTTTTTCTGTGCAACACTGGCCTCACCAGATATTACTCAGGATCTGACATCATGCTAAACCAAAGCTATTACTGCAGCGTTATGGTCAACATGGTGTCACAGTAACGATAATCCTGCTGGATGTTTGTGTCTTTGTCCTCTTGTCAGCTCCAGGCCCAGAAGCTCCGTCTTGCCAGGAGTCAGGGTCCGTACTACAGCGGCTCGCTGCCCAACGTCAACCAGATCGGCAGGAACCCTCAGGACTTCCAGGTGACTGACGCCACCACGATGATTTAGACTTTTAGATTTAACAACAGCAGCAGCTGATATCAGCGACTAGTCCAGCAGCAGCTGATATCAGCGACTAGTCCAGCAGCAGCTGATATCAGGGACTAGTCCAGCAGCAGCTGATATCAGCGACTAGTCCAGCAGCAGCTGATATCAGAGACTAGTCCAGCAGCTGCTGATATCAGTGACTAGTCCAGCAGCAGCTGATATCAGGGACTAGTCCAGCAGCGGCTGATATCAGCGACTAGTCCAGCAGCAGCTGATATCAGGGACTAGTCCAGCAGCGGCTGATATCAGCGACTAGTCCAGCAGCAGCTGATATCAGAGACTAGTCCAGCAGCAGCTGATATCAGAGACTAGTCCAGCAGCAGCTGATATCAGCGACTAGTCCAGCAGCAGCTGATATCAGGGACTAGTCCAGCAGCGGCTGATATCAGCGACTAGTCCAGCAGCAGCTGATATCAGGGACTAGTCCAGCAGCGGCTGATATCAGCGACTAGTCCAGCAGCAGCTGATATCAGAGACTAGTCCAGCAGCGGCTGATATCAGGGACTAGTCCAGCAGCAGCTGATATCAGAGACTAGTCCAGCAGCGGCTGATATCAGAGACTAGTCCAGCAGCAGCTGATATCAGAGACTAGTCCAGCAGCGGCTGATATCAGAGACTAGTCCAGCAGCAGCTGATATCAGAGACTAGTCCAGCAGCAGTCAGTCCAGCTCGGCGTCTGTCTTTCAGTCTTTTATTTCACCAAGCTCTCACCAACCACTAAAAGTCAGTCCCACATTTACTCTTGTCCGGCGGCTTCTTGCTCGCTCACTCTCTCCTTTCCTCTTCTTAGCTTCCTCCGTCAGCGTCCTCTTCACTCTCTGCTCCTCTGCCATCATGTCCATAGAGGCTGCTGAGCCTGGTTACATTGCCTGATGGTCTAAAACTCCTGTGGTACAAACACTAACACTCCCCCTGTGCTCTGAGCTCACAGTCTGGGCAGCCCAGCTAACAAACTGAGCTAACAGAAGCTAACAAACTGAGCTAACAGCAGCTAACAAACTGAGCTAACAGCAGCTAACAAACTGAGCTAACAGCAGCTAACAAACTGAGCTAACTTTAGCTAACAGCAGCTAACACACTGAGCTAACATGAGCTAACAGCAACTAACAGACTGAGCTAACATGAGGTAACAGCAGCTAACAGTAGCTAACAGACTGAGCTAACATGAGCTAACAGCAGCTAACAAACTGAGCTAACAGCAGCTAACAGACTGAGCTAACAGCAGCTAACAGACTGAGCTAACATGAGCTAACAGCAGCTAACAGACTGAGCTAACATGAGCTAACAGACTGAGCTAACAGACTGAGCTAACATGAGCTAACAGCAGCTAACAGACTGAGCTAACAGCAGCTACAGCTGTCAGCAGTTTACTTCACTGTCCATCATAAGATTTCACCAGGATCAGTTGAATTTGAACCTGTGGTGTTCCTGTAGTTTGCTGTGTCACCTCGTCCTTCAGCTCTTCTCCTCTGAGTCATCAGTATTTCCCATCAGCTCTGCAGTGCCAACTCATCCTGTAATGGCTCAGTCTCATCCTTGATTTGTCTGCCTTCCTCCTCTTCCTCCTCTTCCTCCTCTGTCTCTGAGATCAGACCCAGATTAAATTCATTTGGCTGCAGGTAGTTAGTTGGATGAGCTCTACTAGGAGTTTGGAGGAATTCGGGAGGTTGAAGCCTCCGTAATGTCTCTGTAATGTGTAATCGTGTTTGCTCCAGGATTTGGTCTTCCAAGAAACTTTATGAAGCAACACAGATGTTGGATTATTTCACCATCACATAAACACGGCATAGACGTTTTGATTAAAGAACTCAGCCGTGGAGAGTTTCTGTACCAAACTTTAGCCAGATCTGTCCGTGTGTTTGAGATATTTCGCAGCTCTCTGGTCAGTGAAAAAGCTTCAACACAATCAGGATACTGTATGAACTATTATACAAGTCCTCCAAATTTAGTCTGACGTCCCCACAGCAGCTGGCAGCTGAAATTAGAGCTGCTTTCAGGGACACGATATAAATCACACGAGCAGCAGTCCTTGTTTTATAACTTCTCTGAACGCCCCAGAGTAAAAATAGTTTACCAATAGTTTACCAACCAAAAACACATCCGAGACAAACCAGCTCATTATCTGTAAAATTCATATAAAGTCAACCACAGACGTGCAGTGAAACCACCAGGACGTCCTTGAAAAAGTCCTGGAAACTCTTGAAAAGATTGAGAGCTCTGATAATAACGAGTAAAAAAGTGTTGTGGCATCAGAAAAGTTAAATTTATGATATATGATGAATCATGTCTCTCTCTCTGTCTCTCTCTCTGTCTCTCTCTGTCTCTGTCTCTCTCTCTCTCTCTCTCTCTGTCTCTGTCTCTCTCTCTCTCTGTCTCTCTCTCTCTCTGTCTCTCTCTCTCTGTCTCTCTCCTCTCTCTCTCTCTCTCTCTCTCTCTGTCTCTCTCTGTCTCTGTCTCTCTCTCTCTGTCTCTCTCTCTCTCGTCTCTCTCTCTGTCTCTTTCTCTCCTGTCTCTCTGTCTCTCTGTCTCTCTCTTGTCTCTCTCTCTTCTCTTGTTCTGTCTCTCTCTCTCTCTCTCTCTCTCTCTGTCTCTCTCTCTGTCTCTCTCTCTCTGTCTCTCTCGTCTCTCTTCTCTCTCTCTTTGTCTCTTCTCTCTGTCTCTCTCTCTCTCGGTCTCTCTCTCTCTGTCTCTTCTCTCTCTCTGTCTCTCTCTCTCTCTCTCTCTCTGTCTCTCTCTCTCTCGTCTCTCTCTGTGTCTCTCTCTCTCTGTCTCTCTCTCTCTCTGTCTCTGTCTCTCTTGTCTCTTTCTCTCTCTGTCTCTCTGTCTCTCTGTATCTCTCTCTGTCTCTCTCTCTCTCTCTGTCTCTGTTCTCTCTGTCTCTTTCTCTCTGCTCTCTGTCTTTCTCTCTCGTCTCTCCTCTCTGTTCTCTCCCTCTCTCTCTCTCTCTGTCTCTATCTCTCTGTCTTCTCTGTCTCTTTCTCTCTCTGTCTCTCTTCTCTGTCTCTCTGTCTCTCTCTCTCTTCTCTGTCTCTCTCCCTCTCTCTCTCTCTCTCTCTGTCTCTCTCTCTTCTCTCTCTCTCTCTCTCTCCTCTCCTCTCTCTCCTCTCTCTCTCTTTCAGGGCTCCTTCCCATCCACTCTTGAGTCTAATCGGTCTACTCGGCATCATGGTCTGGTGGAGCGAGTCCAGAGGGACCGCCGGTTCATCTCGCCGGTCAGACCGTACCGCAACCGACAAGTATCCTTTAGTCAAATGTAAATCTACAGGCCGTCATGGTAGCGGCTCTGTGGCACACACACAAGATATAAGGCATGTATTAAATATGATATCGGCTCTGATACTGGTTGGTGGTTTGGGTCTGCACGAGATTTACAGAGAAGAAGAAAAACATCAAACTTTCATGTAACATCTCTGAAACCTCAAACATGGGCAGCTGTAACAGCTCAGCAGCTTCAGTGTGTATTTTACGACAGTCTGTGAATTCCCCTGTCAGCTCTGTGTAAATCATCAAACAATGCACGGCTTTGAAACTTCACACCGAGATGTTCCATCTCATGTGAGGTTAGCTTTATGTCATCCTGTCAGTGGGACAGTTATTGTCTGTTTTTAGGTCACGGCAGCAACACGGCACGCTTTTGTTACAAAGATCCACTGAAGACTCGGCTTATGTAGCAGCAGTGCCGGGTGGTCTACAACCAGCTGATCTTCTAGTCCATCTACATTCCAACCGCTGCTGGTGGAACTACATCTCTGCTTAGGAACCAGGGTGTGAACCAGGAACCACAGGGTGGACTCAGGATTGTTCTGTGAAGTTCATGCATTCGAGTTTTTCGTCATTTCGAGTTCACAGGGGCCGTTTATGAGATCAATGTATATCTGAGGAGGGCAGTGATGTTTTTGCTGGCAGGTTGTCACACAGCCAATGGCGTGTGGACTCGTCACAGAGCGTGACGTCAGTGAGTGTGGACTCGTCACAGAGCGTGACGTAGGTGAGTGTGGACTCGTCAGTGAGTGTGGACTCGTCACAGAGCGTGACGTAGGTGAGTGTGGACTCGTCACAGAGCGCGACGTCAGTGAGTGTGGACTCGTCACAGAGCGTGACGTCAGTGAGTGTGGACTCGTCACAGAGCGTGACGTCAGTGAGTGTGGACTCGTCACAGAGCGTGACGTCAGTGAGTGTGGACTCGTCACAGAGCGTGACGTCAGTGAGTGTGGACTCGTCACAGAGCGCGACGTCAGTGAGTGTGGACTCGTCACAGAGCGCGACGTCAGAGAGTGTGGACTCGTCACAGAGCGCGACGTCAGTGAGTGTGGACTCGTCACAGAGCGCGACGTCAGTGAGTGTGGACTCGTCACAGAGCGCGACGTCAGTGAGTGTGGACACGTCACAGAGTGTGGACTCGTCACAGAGCGTGACGTCAGTGAGTGTGGACTCGTCACAGAGCGTGACGTCAGTGAGTGTGGACTCGTCACAGAGCGTGACGTCAGTGAGTGTGGACTCGTCACAGAGCGTGACGTCAGTGAGTGTGGACTCGTCACAGAGCGTGACGTCAGTGAGTGTGGACTCGTCACAGAGCGCGACGTCAGTGAGACTCGGTTCGTAAAGTTTAGTCAACGTGTGAGAACTCGTCAGACACGGAGAGTCTCCTGTTGTTGCTTCATGTGTGAAACAACGACTCTGCTCTGGAGTGTGTCCAGATTTTATCGTGTAAAAACGACCGGCACCATGGTTACCATGGTTACGGGAACGCCCTGAAACTTTGTAGCGAGTCTCAATAAGAAGTTTGTGGTTAGTGTGACGGTGCGACATCACTGAATACTGAGAAGTTCTCTGCATGTTTGATTGCTGGAGTGAAACCTGAAACAGTTTTGATTTCATCGACTGAAAATGACATCGAGAAGACAAAAAAGAAAAGTGTGAATAGATCAGCTGTTCAGATCATCCTGTAGAACTCTGCTGGTCGAGTATACTCGGTCTTCATTAGAGAACGTGGTGCTGAACTCTCCATGCTTGCACGTTGACTTCACTTCACAGACCTGGAGGCTCCGTCCACACTACGTCAAAGTTCAGCTTGTGGCTTTAATCTCGTCCTCCGTCCAGACCGTCCAGTTCCAGCTCCACCACAGAGCCGGCCTTTTGTTGAGCCTGCTGGCCTCTCGAGCCACCACAGCACACCACAGTAAAGAGCAGAGCGCTGGCTTTTGTAGAGTGGTAGAAGATGTTTCACACGCTGAAGGAAGAACAGTCTGCTCTGTCCGGTCTACTTTTTTTATTTGGACTGCGAGGTACTCTCCACTTCCTCTCTGGATGGTGACTGTGGTCCAACACCTGAGGAGTAAACTGGACTTAAAGCCGATGTCTGAAGTGTCTATAATGAAAAAAACAAAACCATGTCCCAGTTCAGATTGTTCAATGCGTTTTGTAGAAAGGAGTTTGATTTGAAGCCGTCAGCAGTCTGCATGTTAAGGAAGTGAAAGCGTACTCAAACTGTGATGCTTCGTTAAACGATCTTTCTTTTTCACAGGAAGTCGATACAGAAAGAGAAAGCATGTTTAAAATAAACAAAAAGAGAAGCAGTGTTAGTCCAAACAGAAAGTGAAATCAGCGTCACGTGTTTCCTTAACCAGTCGTCTCCTCAGGTGGACAGTTCACCGTATAACTCCGCCTACCTGTCCCCGCCTCCTGACCCCAGCTGGAGAAGGTACCGTCTGTCTGTCTGTCTCCATGGAGACCTGTCTGTCTGTCTGTCTCCATGCAGACCTGTCTGTCTGTTTGTCTGTCTCCATGGAGACCTGTCTGTCTGTCTGTCTGTCTGTCTGTCTGTCTGTCTGTCTGTCTGTTAATTGTCACAGCATCTTGTCTTGAGTCTGCTCTGCTCGGAAACCTTTCTGAAGTTTTCGTGACACATCAGATGTGATATGATCATGTGATGTGATGTCACACCATAAAAAAGTGATGAAAAAACTATTCCAGCCTTGAAAAACTCGACTAAACCTTGTTGAAATATCTTAAATCTCTGCAGATCATGGTGTACTTTTACTCTCCACATACCTTTTCCTGAGGTTTGACTTCATAACTCATAAATATCGTTTAGATTTTCAATATTATCACAAACAAGATGTAGTTTCAGTACAAATTTGATTTTTGATAATCTTAATTCAAAGTTCAGAAAACATTGGATAAAATACAGACCTAAACAGGTCAGAGGAAGTTCATACATTTTCTCTGTCATGATTATCTGCTTTGTAGTTTGTAGAGTTTCAAACTCGAGGTCCTCTTACCTTAACTTTTTACATCCAACACTAAGAGCATCTACACACACACATACACACACCACACACACACACACCACACACACACACACACACACACACAACACACACACCACACACAACACACAGCACTCTGTGAAATGTGGGCTAACATTTACAATGGGTGTGTGTTGGTAGAATGTTCCAAAACTAGAGTGGAGAGGGAGACAAACATTTGTCAAAAAATACATTTACAAGCGGCTCTCGTGGCCACAAATGTCACTCTACAGAAATAATTTCTACATAGAAACGTAGGAAAATTCGTGAGCCACGCAGCGATATCACTGCTGAAGCTGTCAGACTTATAGTTTTGGCGGGAGACGCACTGATGCTCCAGGATCACCCACCGACAGCCCCATCTACTCCCATGTAAACTGGAGAGGAGAAATGTCCCAGAGGAGCACGGGGCACCTGTTCTTTCTCTCTCTGCCCAGGTCACAGTTTTTAACTTCACACACTGAAACTCAGCATCCACATGGTCGACAAGATGAGGATGCTCACGCTCATTTGGGCTTTTTGATACCACCTACCGTTTGGCATCAGCGTCCACTAGTTGGAGGGGCTTCATTTAGAGATTTTCTGTGTCTCTCAGCAGTCACTCACACACAGACAGAGCACAGCTGCAGTTAACTGCTCTGACCTGCAGCTGACCCTGGTTGCTCGGCAACCTCAAGCTGCCTTTGACTTTGTTGAGTCTCTGTGCTGCTGCAGTGTCAGTGATAATGTCTGTCAGACACACTCTACATTTATTTACACAGTTTTTACACAGAGTTTAGAGTTACAACATAACTATTTAAAATTCTGTTTGTGGTTTATTAATTTTATAGTTGCTTTAATTCATCACAGAAATTTCCAATTTCCTTGTCTTAGAATATAAAATGTTGAAGTTGCAGAAAAAAACAAACAAATTTCAGCACTGAGGTGCAGTTACTCAAAAGGCAAGTGTCCTTCAGCTGAGGTTCACCTCCTGCCTCCTCACTAAAGTCGCTTCTCCACTGGCTGGTACCAGGTCGACTCGGTTCGACTCTACTCGGCTTTTTTGCTTTTCCACTACTAAAACTTGGTACCTGGTACCCGGTACCATTTCTAGTACCACCTTTGCCGAGGTTCCAAACGGGCTGAGCCGATACTAAATGGTGACGTAGTCATTATTGCCAAGTGTCGCTTCCGAGTCACTCCCTCACACGATAAAACGACCTCCCAAACTCTTCGTCTTTTTTCTGCGGTCCGCCGCCTTGCTGCTTTCAGCCTTGCTCGATAAGCCACTTGCCGTTGAAATGTGGCAAACAGCCAAAGGCCAAGAATCAGAAATATAATACTTTCGTCCATCTTTCTCTTAAACATATAAACATCTAGTGCTCTCCTCTCTGCGCGCGCGTTAAAGTCAGATACTTCCTGTGTGTGTGTGTTCCGGTCACCATAGCAACTGGTACCTCAACTATTTTGTAGTGGAGAACGGTAGCTCCCAAACCAAACCGTGTCGAGTCGAGTAGAGTCGAACCGAGTCAAGCTGGTACCAGCCAGTGGAGAAGCGCCATAAGTGTCCTTGGTGCCTCCTCACTAAGTGTCCTTGGTGCCTCCTCACTAAGTGTCCTTGGTGCCTCCTCACTAAGCGTCCTTGGTGTCTCCTCACTAAGCGTCCTTGGTGCCTCCTCACTAAGCGTCCTTGGTGCCTCCTCACTAAGTGTCCTTGGTGCCTCCTCACTAAGTGCCTCCTCACTAAGTGTCCTTGGTGCCTCCTCACTAAGTGTCCTTGGTGCCTCCTCACTAAGTGTCCTTGGTGCCTCCTCACTAAGTGTCCTTGGTGCCTCCTCACTAAGTGTCCTTGGTGTCTCCTCACTAAGTGTCCTTGGTGCCTCCTCACTAAGTGTCCTTGGTGCCTCCTCACTAAGTGTCCTTGGTGCCTCCTCACTAAGCGTCCTTGGTGCCTCCTCACTAAGTGTCCTTGGTGCCTCCTCACTAAGTGTCCTTGGTGCCTCCTCACTAAGTGTCCTTGGTGCCTCCTCACTAAGTGTCCTTGGTGCCTCCTCACTAAGTGTCCTTGGTGTCTCCTCACTAAGTGTCCTTGGTGCCTCCTCACTAAGTGTCCTTGGTGCCTCCTCACTAAGTGTCCTTGGTGCCTCCTCAGGGCTGTTTCCTCTCATCAGAATCACATGAGGTGACACTGGAGCTTCACAAAGGTTTCATCAGTAACACTAACCTCTAGACAACTAACAGTAAACGGTTGGTTTTTTTGCCGGCGTCTCTCCAAACCTGAGTTGTTTCTGAAGAGCTCTCACTTCTTTTTTTCTCTCTTTTTTTTGTCCTTCTGGGAATCTGCTTTTTTTTTTGGCTTTTTCTTCTGTTTTCTGCAAAGTTCCAGTCATTTCATTTTCGCCTGCCTGCCTGCCTGCCCGCGTCCTTTCTGGTTTTCTTCTAACAAGACGACAATTACCCTTCAGAGAGAGACTGGCCTCAGTCCACTGCACATTAAAACACACACCAGGCTGGCAAATGACCTCCAGCCGTTTCCTAAAGTCTGACGAGTGAACACTGTTCGGGTTCAAATCCTCCAGCAGCCGATTCATCCCACCTGCACTTTGGCTTCAGTCGGCCGGGAGGAGAGTTAACTTGTCGCTTGTTTAGTTTTAGTTCATTGAGGCTCAAACTGTCGAATTTCAAGAGTAGCAGAGTCTGTAGACAGAAAGTGTGTTTATTCAATAGAGATTTGGTCGTCCTGCCAGGACGGAGGTTTCTGGTCCAGTTCTTGTAACTGCAGCTGTGCAGGATGGAGTTTGTCTGTGGTCTCCAAGTCTGGAGTTATTCCACAGTTTTTAGTCATTTTAAACAGCGCCATGAAAAGTGTGAGTTTTCTTACATTATATGAAACACCCGGCGAACACGGAGGTCTCTGATTAGAGGAAACAATTCTAATCTCAAATAAAGTCCGCAGTCTGTTTTCTTCCTCGTGTTTCCTATCTAAGCTTGTTGGGGATATTGATCTGTGTTAAAGTAGACAGGAGTCAGCGTTATATCTTCCAATGAGCATGCCTGCACCGAACACAACCTCTGAAACCAGCGGTGTCTAGGGTTGCAAAATTCTGGGAATTTGCAAAGTTGGAAACTTTCCATGGGAATTTATGTGAATAAACTGGGAATTTACAACATTGAAGGTCGGCCCTTTAACTGGGAACTTAAATATAGTTGGTGAAAAAATATTTTAGCATCATCTTGACTAAAACAAACAGATTTCCTGCAGGTACACTTGAATATCTGCTCTTCCTCAGTCACATGCACACAGCACACTGCTTACTGCAGGGCTGCTGAGGCCACGCCCCCTACCTGCACAGGTGATCTCTGTACCTGGACCACACTTTCAAAATAAAGTAAACTGAAGCCGGTTTGCTGCTCTTAATAAAGTTTGTGTTGTTCAGACGCTGAGCCCTCGTGATGTCATCAAACAAGCTCGGACTGATCACAGATAATCAGATATTGATCACGGCTTCCTGTCACGTCATGTGACACGCCAGCCTCCCTCTGTCCTCCATCGTCCTCCTTTCTTCGCCTGCGTTTGCTTTGCGAGCTCACGCTCTCCTCCTTCTCCTCCTTCTCCTCCTTCTTCTTTTCCTCGTTATTTTTTTTTTTAACCTCCTCTCTTTAATGTTCTTGCTCGGTGGAGGAAAATAACTTTGTTCTTGTCGATCATGAAAAGGAATTGGTCCGGAAACTTCCCCGGGGATAAAAGCCAGTTGTTTCGTCTCCCCACCACTGCACTCAACAGGTGAATCCTCCTCATCCTCTTTTTTTTCTCTTTACCTCCTTTCACCTCCTTCTTTTCTCCCTCCAGCTCCCACCTCGTCTTCAAAACATGTGGGTGAAACTGAGAATGTATCAGACTTTTTCTTGGCTGACTTTGATTTAGAGATTTCCGGCCTTTCAAACCATCACAGATCCTCTCTTCCTGTCCTGTAATTTACTGTCATCACTGTCGAGCTCTCTCTGTTTTAGTCCACTCTCTCACCTGCATCACCTGAGCTCCTGTTAGGTGAATGCATCTGTAAAGACTCACAGTAAACCGAGTCATGTCAGGTATCGGCTCACTTCGTGACGTCACACGTCTGTCTGGACTAGTCTGATGTCTGTGTGAATAACTACACATAGAAATATAAAAGTCAGTGTTCAGTATTTTCAGTTTTCTTTCTGAAGAAATCGTGGGAAGATTAAATGTTGCGTGTAAGAAGAAGCAACAAGCTGAGGCTGAGTTTTACCTGAACTTCTTTCTCCCTCTCTGTCTCCCCACGTCCCCTAACACTCTGTCTCTCTCACCTCCCCTCAGGACCAACTCTGACTCAGCCCTCCACACCAGCGTGATGAACCCTCCCACAGGAGACCCCTTCACCACGGGAGGACCCACCCTCACCCCACAGAGCAACAGACGCACGGGTGAGGCCACACTCCCAACGGAGTCCCACTGACACACAAAACAGTCTGAATGCGTCTAATAATACAAGATATCATCCGTTTGGATATACAAGTGGTGTGATTGTATATGATATGATATGATTGAGTACTTTGGTTGCTACGTTGAAGATCTTTGTTGTTAAAAAGATGCCAGAGAATAATTCACGTTTCAGTCGGTTCAGAAGTGTGTGCAAGAATTAACATCGAATCAGAGACAACGGCCTAAACATCTGTTCTTAGTCTTGACTTTGATTTTAGATTTTTAGATCGATTTCTGAGCTCCCACTTTATCAGATCAACAGTCAGCTTATATCATTTTTATTCATAAACATAATACAAATCTCCATTTTTACGCAGACCGTACTCCGATCTATCTAAACCGTGACCCACTGTTAGATCACCTCCATGATGTCGACACAGTTTAAAGATGCAGTCTGTAAGATTTGGAGCCTTTATTAAATATACTTGAAAATGTTTTTATGCATTCATAATCACCTGAAAATAAGAATATTTTTATTTGTATATCCACAGTGGGAGCGGGTCCTCTTTATTTACCGGTATATGAAATGATGAAAGCATGTTTGCACCAATGAACAACATGTTTCTCTTCCCTTGTATGAAAATCTGTTTTTATTCCTCCAGTGAGGCTGGAAGCAGAATTTAGTTTGAACTGACGTGATGATTTATGATTTATTAACGTCTAAATTCAGCATTGTTACACAAACCTTTAAGAATCTGTGTTTCATCTGCAAAGGGAAGATTAGATTTTACTTTGAAAATCAGGAGCGTCGACCAATCAGAGCCCACCAGGTGCTTTGTTCATCAGGAAAGGTTTGACCGTCTGACTCATATGAGATGTGGTGACACCTGCTCGATGTTAAACACGTTTCCTCTGGATGCACATCTCTGAAGTCTGAACAGGTTTTCCTCCAACTGCCTGCAGCGTCAGTGTAAACTCTAACAAACCTGTCTGTCTGTCTGTCTGTCTGTCTGTCTGTCTGTCTGTCTGTCTGTCTGTCTGTCTGTCTGTCTGTCTGTCTGTCTGTCTGTGGTCCTGCAGGTCAGAGTGATGGAGAGGGCAGAAGAAGTGAGTTATACACACACACACACACACTTGTCCAGCGGCTTCCTGCTCGACGGGTACCCCTCGCTCTGAGCTCACCGCCAAGCTGACGAACTGAGCTAACATGAGCTAACAGCAGCTAACAGACTGAGCTAACAGCAGCTAACAGACTGAGCTAACATGAGCTAACAGCAGCTAACAGACAGAGCTAACATGAGCTAACATGAGCTAACAGACTGAGCTAACATGGGCTAACAGCAGCTAACAGACTGAGCTAACAGGAGCTAACAGCAGCTAACAAACTGAGCTAACATGAGCTACCGGCAGCTGACGAACTGAGCTAACATGAGCTAACAGCAGCTAACAGACTGAGCTAACATGAGCTAACAGCAGCTAACAGACTGAGCTAACATGAGCTAACAGCAGCTAACAGACTGAGCTAACATGAGCTAACAGACTGAGCTAACATGAGCTAACAGCAGCTAACAGACTGAGCTAACATGAGCTAACAGCAGCTAACAGACTAAGCTAACGTGAGCTAACAGCAGCTAACAAACTGAGCTAACGTGAGCTAACGGCAGCTGACGAACTGAGCTAACATGAGCTAACAGCAGCTAACAGACTGAGCTAACATGAGTTAACAGCAGCTAACAGACTGAGCTAACATGAGCTAACATGAGCTAACAGACTGAGCTAACATGAGCTAACAGACTGAGCTAACATGAGCTAACAGCAGCTAACAGACTGAGCTAACTCGAGTTAACAGCAGCTAACAGACTGAGCTAACATGAGCTAACAGCAGCTACAGCTGCTTCTTGCTCGCTCACTCTCTCCTTTTCTCTTCTTAGCTTTCTCCCTCAGCGTCCTCTTCACTCTCTTCTCCTCTGCCATCATGTCCATAGAGGCTGCTGAGCCTGGTTATGAGAACAGCTTTTCTGTAGATTTTCTATAGCTCAGGATGATACAGGAACAGTCCAAACCTCAGAGATTTTCTGTCATTTATGAAACACAGAAAATATTTCAGATGGTTTGAAAAATAAATGATTAAAACTGCCTTTAGTTTAATTTAAGTTAAAGGTTTGAATGTGAAGCTCCAACAGTCGGTCGTACTTTTAACTGTAACGTGTAAAAACTCCCTGATGTCATCATAGCAGCAGAGCTGTGAGCGTGAGCCCTGCAGGGACTCATCATTCATCCCGGCCTCCGCTCGCCACAGTCACATGTTGTAAAAAGCACGCGATAACAAGCAACGACATTTAGTCTGTGCAGGATTCAGAATCTTTCGTGGAAGCTCAGCACGTGACAACATGTTTGATTTCACAGGTTGAGCATCGTTGATCTGACATGCTAAACATGAGATTTTCTCTGGATCATATCACTGAAGCTGAAGTTGTTTTGGACTCCAGTCGGACCGACAGAAACATTTCTGCAGTCGTTACTCACACAAAGTTTCTTATTTCACCTCTTAAGAGTGATGAACAGTGTCGATACTGGACCCAGAAAAAGTGACGGATCGTTTATTTCTTTTAAATCTGCAGCATGTGGTGACAGAGTGACTTCTGCACCCACAAACATTTAGAGCTACACGTCTGCAGGCTTTGTGTTATGATCACTTCAGCTTCAGGTCTTGATGTGATGATGAACACTCGACCATCATGCAGAGGAGGTTGAACATATTAACACACTTCCTATGTTTTGTCCTTCAGTGTTTCCGTACCCCGTCCCACCCATCGAAGAGAACGTGTTGGACGAGGGCAAACTGCTCAAACCCTGGGACACCAAGAAGGTACAGACATGAAGATCCCTCTGTTCACATATCTACTGTTATAGTTATTTATATTTATATGTATTTATATTTATATATATTTGTGTACGATACAAATCCGTAAACGTGAATGTGTGTGCAGCGTACATAACTTCATATGAGCTGTTTCCCCTTTTATTTTATTTTTTTAATTCTCAGATTAATATCGTCTGGTTTTTTTGTTCTTTAAAAAGTTCTTCATGGTGTGTTCAAAGTTTTT
Organism: Collichthys lucidus; assembly: GCA_004119915.2. Taxonomy (NCBI): domain Eukaryota; kingdom Metazoa; phylum Chordata; class Actinopteri; family Sciaenidae; genus Collichthys; species Collichthys lucidus. The sequence continues at coordinate 33,844,685 of CM014091.1, forward strand.
ATTTAACCTCGAACTTATAATACCAAAGCTGAATGGAACAAAATGATTTTATTATCCAGCATCTCAACATTTGAGGCTCACAGTGATTTTTTTTCTCTGTCTAGTTGCCTCTGTTGTCGTCCCGCCCAAAGTCTTGTGAAGTCCCTGGTATCAAGTAAGTCTGACACACACACACACACACACACACACACACACACACACACACACACACACACATACATTGCATTATGTCATAACCACTATGCTTTCAACAATGGCTGTGTTTAAAGACAGGATCTTTTTACTCCGGCCTCCCTGCAGGCAGTAATCGGTTCCTCTGCTGCGTATGTTGCTTTGTGTTCCTCATCTTGAACTCAGAAGTCGCCACAAAACCAAAATCGGCATCAGATATCAAAAGTTCTCTTCAGACTTTAACCAGAGAGAATCAGAATACTGGGAATACTTCGAGGGACAGGAAGTTAAACAGACAGAAGTTTAGTTATGAAGTCAAAGTTTTGGAGAACTGAGCTTCAAGATTTCTGAAGCACACGATCACATTTTGCTCACTATGATACCAGAATTATACGTAAATATATTTTTAAATGTTCTGTCGTTCCCTCTCAGTATCTTTACGTCCCCGGAGCAGCCGTCCACGCCGGCTCACGGCGTCCCGTCGGCACTCAACACCGGCGGCTCGCTGCCCGACCTGTCCAGCCTCCACTTCCCCTCCCCGCTGCCTACGCCGCTCGACCAGGACGAGCCTGGCTACCCAGGATCTTCCTCTCTGAGCGGGGGGAGCAGCACGGGGAACCTGGCCTCCACCCTCACCCAACTGGGCATCAACGCCGCCAACGCGCAGGGAGGCAATGGCAACTTCCACCACCACACACAAGGTACGTACAGGCGGCACTTTAAGATGCTCGGTCTGATTCTACAGTGAAAAACTGCCCAACCGCGACAGTAAAAGACGTAAAATATACTATGAAGTATGACTGTGTCTTCCTGTGTACAGTAAAGCTTTATTTACTGGACATTTTGAAGTGAACTTATACACAATAAAGCTGTATTTTAGATTAGAGACTGTTATACAGTAAAACACTGTAATATTTCCCAGCATACTGTCGTGCTTTGGCAGCTTTCACCATGAAATCTACAGACATTTTAAAATATGGAATAAAACACCAACTTTAAACGTGAAATCAACTGCACTAACATTGTATTATCGTAATATTAGAAAATATTATAGAGTTTGTTTATTACGGTAATATTCTGGTAACCACAGCTGTTTCTTTTTTTACGGTCATATTTTATGGCAAAGTCTTTATCGATACGTTATTTTCAGAACAGAATAAAATCGTATTTTAAATTAGAGACTGTTAATTATACAGTAAAACACCGTAATATTTATTAATAGCTTAATTTACTGTCATGGTTTGCCAGTTTTTCACCATAAAATCTTCAGACACTTTAAAATGTGGAACAAAACACCAACTTTAAACCGTAAAATTAAAAGTTAGAAAAAAAAAAGTTTATTACCGTAAAATCTGCACTCTCTTTCTAATATTTAATATTTCTTGTTTTATGATTGCAGCGTTAATCACCTCCACTTACAAAGTTAACGTAAAACTTTAGCTCATAACTAATCACTGATGAAGAACAACCACAGGCAGGTCACGTGCCACCGCGTAGAAAGAGCGCTCTAAACTTTCAGCATTTGAAGAAAACAAATACATAAATGACAGAGAGCTGAGCTGCAGCTCTTTCAGATGGTGTAAACACAGAAGGCTGGAGTGCAAGAGGTTAATTTAACGGAGTGTTTCTGTGTCCGGACGTCACTCCACATGTGTAATGTGTTTGTAAAGAGTTCAGCTCCTCCTGCTGAAGTGTCTTTGGGCAAATCTGTCTGGATCAAACGCTCAGCAAAGTGACTAATGTGAAGGTTAGCGGAGGAAGTATGTGGGCGAATCAGATGAAGCGAAGGGGGATGTACGGCGGGCAGCGCTCTAAATTTAACCTCAGAGAGACAAAAGGGAGGAGGGGGTTTTCTGTGGGTCGGAAAATGTGTGTTTTACCGTTTATGAGGTGACTGTACCCGACCGCAGACAGGAAGCTGCTGTCAGCTCAGAGTTAAACCAGGTGAACGGATGAAGTCTTACCTGGAACCAGGAGGAGCAGTTTTCAGCCTCACCAGCAGCGCAGATTCAGTTAAAGGGATCTCTGCCATGTTAAAGGGTTTTACCTGAGTCTAAAGACAGAGGCTGGAGGATGTTGGACAGATTGTAAACCCCCCTGAGATAATTGACTAATGAGTTTGGTGATCCCCTGACATTTAGTTCACGGTGTTTCCGTGGTTATCCAGTGATTCATTAATTTAGTTTCTCCGCCCACCACAGCTCCATATGAGAGATATCAGATTAATTTATGAATCTATAACAGAAGTTTGAAGCAGATCAGGTCTACACTGTACCTTTATGATATCATTATATGGACCATGGTGGACCATGGTGGGTCATGGTGGGTCATGGTGGGTCATGGTGGACCATGGTGGGTCATGTTGGATCCTGGTGGGTCATGGTGGGTCATGTTGGATCCTGATGGGTCATGGTGGGTCATGTTGGATCCTGATGGGTCATGGTGGGTCATGGTGGGTCATGTTGGATCCTGGTGGATCCTGGTGGGTCATGTTGGATCCTGGTGGGTCATGGTGGGTCATGGTGGACCATGGTGGGTCATGGTGGACCATGGTGGGTCATGTTGGATCCTGGTGGGTCATGGTGGACCATGGTGGGTCATGTTGGATCCTGGTTGGTCATGGTGGACCATGGTGGGTCATGTTGGATCCTGGTCGGTCATGGTGGACCATGGTGGGTCATGGTGGACCATGGTGGGTCATGTTGGATCCTCGTGGGTCATGTTGGATCCTGGTGGGTCATGGTGGGTCATGTTGTATCCTGGTGGGTCATGTTGGATCCTGGTGGGTCATGGTGGGTCATGGTGGATCCTGGTGGGTCATGGTGGGTCATGTTGGATCCTGGTGGGTCATGTTGGATCCTGGTGGGTCATGGTGGGTCATGGTGGATCCTGGTGGGTCATGTTGGATCCTGGTGGGTCATGGTGGGTCATGGTGGATCCTGGTGGGTCATGGTGGATCCTGGTGGGTCATGGTGGGTCATGTTGGATCCTGGTGGGTCATGGTGGATCATTTTGCTTTGTTAAATATGATTGTGGAAAAACATCATGCAGCATTTCATTGAAGCTTCCATGAAAACGATTGTTGGTTTATTATGGTAACATTCTGGAAACCATAGCTGACAGTGTGTTTCTTTTTTACGGCCATAATTTATGGCAAAAACCTAAACAAACATTTCATCAGGTTTTATTATCAAAGATTAATTTGAGCTCTTTAGTTTGGGCTGGAGACGAGCAGTCAGACCTGCTATAGACGATCACATCTGCGTTTGTCTGTGTTTACTCATGAATGTATATTATAGATGAACCTACTGAGTTTATATAAACAGAAGGAAAGAGGGGCAGTACGGTCAGGCAGCCTGTAACGAGGTGTGTGTTTGGGGACAGAGCTGATGTTTACACCTGCTGAGGTCACCTGGGGAGGAGCTGACTCCCCGAACAGACGCTGTGTTTGAAACTGAAGCCACAGAGACGAGGACAGATTGTGTTTGTACTTTGTTACCAGTTAACAAACTGAGCTAACAAACTGAGCTAACAGCAGCTAACAAACTGAGCTAACTTTAGCTAACAGCAGCTAACAAACTGAGCTAACAGCAGCTAACAAACTGAGCTAACAGCAGCTAACAAACTGAGCTAACAGCAGCTAACAAACTGAGCTAGCAGCAGCTAACGAACTGAGCTAACAGCAGCTAACAAACTGAGCTAACTTTAGCTAACAGCAGCTAACAAACTGAGCTAACAGAAGCTAACAAACTGAGCTAACAAACTGAGCTAACAGCAGCTAACAAACTGAGCTAACAAACTGAGCTAACAGCAGCTAACAAACTGAGCCAACAGCAGCTAACAAACTGAGCTAACAGCAGCTAACAAACTGAGCTAACAGCAGCTAACAAACTGAGCTAACTTTAGCTAACAGCAGCTAACAAACTGAGCTAACAGAAGCTAACAAACTGAGCTAACAGCAGCTAACAAACTGAGCTAACAAACTGAGCTAACAGCAGCTAACAAACTGAGCTAACAGCAGCTAACAAACTGAGCTAACTTTAGCTAACAGCAGCTAACAAACTGAGCTAACAGAAGCTAACAAACTGAGCTAACAGCAGCTAACAAACTGAGTTAACTTCAGTTAACAGCAGCTAACAGACTGAGCTAACATGAGCTAACAGCAGCTAACAGACTGAGCTAACATGAGCTAACAGCAGCTAACAGACTGAGCTAACATGAGCTAACAACAGCTAACAGACTGAGCTAACATGAGCTAACAGCAGCTAACAAATTGAGCTAACATTATCTAACAGCAGCTAACAGACTGAGCTAACATTATCTAACAGCAGCTATCAGACTGAGCTAACATGAGTTAACAGCAGTTAACAGACTGAGCTAACATGAGCTAACAGCAGCTAACAGACTGAGCTAACTGTATGTACATTTCATTCATGTCTCTGAGTGTCTGTCTTGTGTTCATCCTGTTTTGTTTTGTCTCCTCAGGTCTCCTGGCGTCTCTACAGAGCACGCTCAGTAACCCCTCCCTGCAGTCATCGCTAAGCAACCCCAACATCCAGTCATCTCTCAGCAGCCACTCCTTCTCCAACTCTCTGAGCTCTGCCTCTCTGCACTCGTCGCTCAGCAACCCTTCGCTGCAGTCGTCCCTCAGCTCCTCCCCCTCCCTGCAGTCCTCCCTCAGCAGCCAATCGCTGCACTCCTCCCTCAGTAACTCTTCCCTCCAGTCGGTGTCCAGCAGTAACCCGAGCTACAGCAGCGGAGTGGGCGGCTCCAGCTCCTGCTCCTCCTCCTACCCACCACTGCTGAGTGGACAGGGCCAGCCGCCGCTCAGCACGTCGCCACGGAGACGAGCGCAACTCTCGCCACTCATCCTGCCCATGGGAGGGGAGCCACGGAGGCATCACTCCAAACAGTTCTCCCCCACCATCTCCCCCACCCTGTCCTCCATCACACAGGTAACACAGTGCACACAGCAGAGGGGCAGTTTGGGTTATTAAAGCTTTGGACGTAGTCTCCGTGATGTCCCCGCAGACTGTCTAAAACCTGGACGTAGTCTCAGTGACATCCCTGCAGACTGTCTAAAACCTGGACGTAGTCTCCGTGACGTACAATAACCTGAACTGTCCTTCTCACTGCATCATCGTGTGTTTGCCTTTTTGATAAATCATGTTTGGTTCAGGTGTCTCTCTGACGTGTTCTGTATGTGTGTGAGGGACACGGTCCTGCCAGATTCTGACTCTGATCCGTCTTGGACTCGATGTGAACCTGTTAGACTGAATGTTTTGTGTCCCGTCTCGCAGGGCGTCCCTCTGGACACCAGCAAACTGCCACTGGACCAGAGGCTTCCTCCGTATCCGCTCAGCCAGTCCCACCAGCCTCTCCCCGGTCTGCAGGGCTCCCAGCCAGGCCAGCAACCGTCTCCGCTGGGCCAACAACACCACCACCAACAGCTGCACCGCCTCCAGCAGCAACGGCCCAACGCTCAGCAGCAGCAGCAGCAGCAGCAGCAGCAGCAGCAGCAGCAGCAGCAGCAGCTCCACCTGCAGAACCTACGCAACACACACAACCAGCACATGCAGCAGCAGCACTTTGGAACGGTAATGAGAGCGGATGAGATGGTCCAGGTTGGTGGATTACGCGTATTGGGCACGTGATTTACGGTGTGTTTGTCCGCAGCAGCAGCAGCAGCAGCAGCAGCAGCAGCAGAGGCCCATGGGGCAGCAGGTGAACACGGCGAACACGCAGCTCATAAAGAACGAGCGGGCGATGGATCAGTGCGGCCTCCAGAGCTCGTCCTCGCAGTGTCACGTCAAACAGGAAGTGGACGGCCTCCCTCAGCTGCAGCAGATCAGCCACAACCTGGCCACAGACCTCTACAACGTGAGTCACTGCAACACCGTCACAGACACTCACAGCCATGCAACGAGTCCTGACAGCGCCCCCTACAGGCAGCAGTGTTTACTACAGCCATGATATCCGTTCTTACATCTTGATGTTTAGATTAGCTTGATTTAAGGTTGAGGACACAGATATGGACGTCAAAGAATCAGCAGAGACAGATGCTGGTTCTGTTTGTGGTCTGTAAGAAATCAAAATAAAAAATACATGACAGGTATTAATACACTCCACCAGAGCTCTGAGCTCACAGGCCAGACAGCCCGGCTAACAGACTGAGCTAACATGAGCTAACAGCAGCTAACAAACTGAGCTAACAGCAGCTAACAGACTGAGCTAACAGCAGCTAACAAACTGAGCTAACAGCAGCTAACAAACTGAGCTAACAGCAGCTAACAAACTGAGCTAACAGCAGCTAACAAACTGGGCTAACACCAGCTAACAAACTGAGCTAACAGCAGCGAACAAACTGAGCTAACAGCAGCTAACAAACTGAGCTAACAGCAGCTAACAGACTGAGCTAACAGCAGCTAACAGACTGAGCTAACAGCAGCTAACAAACTGAGCTAACAGCAGCTAACAAACTGAGCTAACAGCAGCTAACAAACTGAGCTAACAGCAGCTAACAAACCGAGCTAACAGCAGCTAACAGCAGCTAACAAACTGAGCTAACAGCAGCTAACAAACTGAGCTAACAGCAGCTAACAAACCGAGCTAACAGCAGCTAACAAACCGAGCTAACAGCAGCTAACAAACCGAGCTAACAGCAGCTAACAAACCGAGCTAACAGCAGCTAACAGCAGCTAACAAACTGAGCTAACAGCAGCTAACAAACTGAGCTAACAGCAGCTAACAAACTGAGCTAACAGCAGCTAACAAACTGAGCTAACAGCAGCTAACAAACTGAGCTAACAGCAGCTAACAAACTGAGCTAACAGCAGCTAACAAACCGAGCTAACAGCAGCTAACATTAGCTAACAAACTGAGCTAACAGCAGCTAACAAACTGAGCTAACAACAGCTAACAGCAGCTAACAAACCGAGCTAACAGCAGCTAACAGACTGAGCTAACAGCAGCTAACAAACTGAGCTAACAGCAGCTAACAAACTGAGCTAACAGCAGCTAACAAACTGAGCTAACAGCAGCTAACAAACCGAGCTAACAGCAGCTAACAGACTGAGCTAACAGCAGCTACTGTTTCTCTCTAAAATAAGCTTCTTGGTGGATCAGATACAGAAATAAACGTCACAGGATTTTAGTTTTCTGCTGTTACCAGAGTCAGAAACACTTCATTAATCCCTGCAGGGAAACTGTTTTTGTTAGTAAGAAAACAAAACTTTGACCCAATATTCGCCTATACGATATCCTATTTTAACATTATATACACATTTATGAATAACAGGTAAATAAAGCCAAGTAACACTGAACTATGCAATATGTAAATATAAAACCTTCTAAAGAATTTAGTCTTTGAGAGACGCTCTGAGAGAGACGGTCTGATCTGTGGTAAATCCCTGAGGTTGGAACATTAGAGGCCAGGATGCCGCCGTCTGTCCGTCTGTTTGCTGAACAGATGATCAGATATCACAAATAAAGACTGAGTCAGCAAACCAGCAGAATCGGATGGATGCTCACACACAGAGAACATGACACGTGATGCTGGGAGGCCTGTTAATGAACGTCTCTTTAAAACCTTTAATGTGGATACAGACATTTTATTTTCAGACTCGGCTCAATAAAAACATGCGCTCACATCACTGAGTGGCACCTGCAGAGGCGTGCTCGTGTAAATACTGGTCTGAACTTGTGCTCGACATCGACTGTGACGTTAGATAGGACGAACCAGACGAGGAGTGACCGTGTTAACAGCAGAGACAACACTGAGCGTGCCCAGATGAATCAAAGTGATTGAATCAGCTGATCTGATCAGACATTTCCACTCACTGAAAATAAAGTTTGTCCTCTGACCCGCATGACTCATCAGTGTAACACTGACTGCACGCTTGATGCTAATTGGTTAAATTGGAGCTTGTGAAGTTTGTAGTGACGGACTCAGTTAAACTGGACTTAAAGACTTTCCAGGTCTTCTCGTAACCGAGTCTTGTTTCTGTTTCCCAGGATGCCTTGTTCAACTCTCTCCTGGACGACCCGTACCTGAGTCTGCAGCTCACGGGCAAATCCAACCAGCAGGTAACGTTCAGATGATGCGATCATAAACTGGCTGTTCGCTGTTCAGCCTCTTCATCATTCCTCACATGTCGTCTCTCTACCGTCCGCGTTACCATTTATTTATTTATTTCCTTTCCTTTGGCTCATCTCTGTGTTTTCTCCTCCGCTTCAGTTCACAGCAGACAACCAGGGCGACTGTCTGTCTCTGAACCACGGCGGGCTGAGCTGCGGCAGCACTGACAAGAACCAGTTCCCCTCCAACACCCACGGGCCCCTGGACATGCAGGACCCCGGAGACCAGCAGCTCCTCAACAACCAGAACCAGAACTACAGCGGCGGGGACGGACGACTCAACGTGCCCAACATCATCCTCACTGGTGAGCGCCGACTCGTTAACGGATATCGTTACGTCCGTACTGATGCCAAAACTGGAGGAGGAGTTTCAAAGTAAAAAAGTAAGGAGTGAAGGGCAAAGACCAAAACACGGAGATCGTACAGCTAAGCTCCACCAGCAGCGTTCCAGAGTGTTTATCCCTCCAGACTTTGTCAACTTGCTCAGATTTGGTCATTTTTCTGGTTTATGTGCTTCTAAATATGTAAATATGCTGCATAGGTGATCTGAAGTTTGCACATGGTGTTTTATTTTGAAAATTAACAGGATTCCCTATGCTGTTTCTGTCTGACTTCCTGCTCGCGATGTCCGGCAAAAATCGAACAGCCGAGCAGAGAGATGCTTCGGAAGCGGACAGCAGCTTTTCCCGGTCGGGTTTGAAACGTTGAGCGGCTGCGACGACAATCTAAAATTTAGAAACCCTGACTGGAGTGAGATGTTTACGGTGTAGGACTGAGGAGTGAACATCCCACAGCTCCTCTGAGCCTCCTCCCAAGATAGTGTAAGAGTGTTCAGGTCTGAATGTTAGCGGTACTTCTTGAAACACACAGTCACACAACACGGATTTCTAAGAACTGAAAGAGGACGTGATTTATCTGCTTCCTCAGAATCGACCTGCCAAGGTTGTTTGGGGAAGTGAAGACGAGATGACTCGAGTTAAAGAGAAGTGGATCTTCTAATCGAAAAGTTCCCCCTGAACTGTTTCTGTGAATCGACCCTGCTGAGCGTACAGTGGATTCAGCTGAACGTAGATTCATCCACTGCTGAAAATAGTCCCCAACAAACTGGAGCTGGGAGCTGCAGGCAGGAAGTCAGAAAGTTGAGAGACGGGCCGACGCGTTTGCGTTCACGTCTTGGGTTGGATGTCAGTTAATTAGTCCGGCTGGTTCCAACGTTTGCTCTTTCGTCTCATTGTTGATCGGATGTTGATGTTGTGGCTGCTCGTCCATGTCTGCTTGTCTAACACGTCCAATCTTCTTCTGTCCCTGCAGGCGACTCACCGCCGGGTCTGTCTAAAGAGATCGCCAGCGCTCTGTCTCACGTCCCCGGCTTCGAGATGGATCCCTTCTCTCTGGACGACCCGCTCAGGATGGACCCGCTGGCTCTGGACATGCTGGACGGCGACCTGATGCTCGCCGACCCGGCAGTGGAGGACTCCTTCCGATCCGACCGGCTGAAGTGACACCCCGCGCCCCTCCCTCTGCTTCAGGAGCTCGGTGGGAATCGGCGAAGAGACGGGCCACCCGGATGGAGGTGGAGAGGACCGACCCACCACCTTACCACTCCCCCACCCTTACTCCCCCCTCCAACCGGACGGTCTGCAGAGCGAGGTTTGAAAGAAACTCCGGCGATGAGACGAGTCGGACCTGAGATTTCTGAACAAACCGAAGGAGGGAGAATTCTCCGTCAAAGGCACTTAACTGAAAAAACGCTCTCGCAATGCTTGAAGTCAAGAAGACGCTTCTCTTTTTTTAGGCATTAGCTTGTACGAGTCTTATCTGCATGTTAATGGAAAATGCACTCGCGTTAATGCAACACGCAGGAATAAAAAATGCTCACGTCAACGTCGCCTTTACGTAACAAACCGTCTATAAGAACCAGCAACGCTCGGAAGAACCCGAACAGCAGCATTATGCAGCCCGATAACGTGTGGACCTGTTCTCTGCTCCACGCCACGGGAAAGACAACGTGTCATCAGGTTAGGAAAAAAACCAACCAATCAGAGGTTCCCTCTGCTTTGACAGGAACTCAGCCATGACTCAAACAAGGAGCTAGACCAAACAGATGCACTCGTCAATCAAAGCATGGTCGTACGCAGCTCAAACGTCCTCTCAGGAGTGCGGTGAATCGTGATGTTGTGTCAAGTTTAAATCATCCTGTGATCATGTCGGACGCTTTCGCCTCGTTTACATGCTCCGAATATTCCCCCCGAAAAAGACAGACAGTATTCACCGAGCTGTTTGCGGCTCAGTTTAACACGCCTGGACGTCGTCTCTGTGACGCCCCCTACAGGTTTCAGTCAAAGCGTCCACGCTCTTAATTCTGCATGAGGAAACAAGCGTCCGGTCTGATCACTGGTGATCATATTTTAGTTTATGTGACGGAGGCTGAAACATGCTGCCAACAACAACAACCACGGCTTCACGCTTCGACGCTTTGAGCAGATCTCCGACATCTTCCGGTCAAGTGTCGATCATGTTTCATCTCCCGTGAACACGTGTGCGTTCGCAGCATCGTGTTTCAGCCTCGTCCTGACGTGTTCGTGTGCCTGCTGCTGTCTTTAGATTTCACTGCCTCGTCCACATTCCCTCCAACGGACAAAAGTCTTTGGTGAATGCGCTGACGATGCATCGGATGCACTTGCCTGTGGTCACGTGTGATTGGCTGCATTTCTAACAGAGAATTATGCATTTCAACGATGAGACTGACTGTGTTGAAAGAGAAACAGAGGTTTGCAGCGGCTTCTCTCAGTTACTGAATCCAAACGTTTGAACATGTGCAGGAACGCCCCTCAGGCTTCAGCTTCATCGCTTTCAGGTCCAAGTTTTAAAGGGCGATTCCACCAACGCTCATGCTGTTTCATCCAAACAAGCTGCATCTAATCATTACCATATTACAGATTAGTTATTTTATCATATCTGAGCAGGAAACGCAGGATGACCGAGGCTTGCTCAAGTACGATTGGAGCACAGACCGAAAAGAGGCGGGACTTAGGAAGAGTTTTCAACATTTCATCTGCAGATTTTATCGCTAACCATCCTCATTTGTTTACGAGCTTTGTCACTACGCCCAGCAGTGATGTCACGGCGTCCTGGAGTACGTCATGTTCTGTTGTTGGTGGGATTGCCCTTTAAATCCCAGTCACTGTGATTGACAGCCCTTAGCCCCGCCCTTTCTGCCTGCACTTTGCTGCACCTGTTTTTCAAGCCCCGCCCAGGGGGGTGGAGCATAGCAACGTATTTTTATGTAACAAAGGTAAAAAAAAAAAAAAAATCTTATTATTCTAATTATTCTGACTATAAAGAAGTTTTATTTTTTAATCCAAAGTGGTTGAAATCTGTATGTAAATAATTTCTCAGATAATTAAAAAAAATAAAACGTATAAAAGTGTATTTAAGAAGAAGAAGAAAAAAAAACAGCTTGTACAAGTTTGAAGTCGCTCGCGGTCGGAGAGAACAAACAAACAGCGTGTGAGAGAATTCAGAGTCCGTGTAGTTTTGAAATGTTGTCTGGTCACGCCTGACGTCAGACCAGGTCCTGGCCCAGGTCCTGATCCAAGTCCTGGTCTTGTTTTTAGAGCTTCAGGAAGCTTTGCCAATGCCGTCAGTTCAACCATGATCTCGACCATTTAATCTTTAATTTCACATCCTGCATCATCAATAATCCGTTTTCTACAATAATATTTTTATACATCATCAAGTAGATTCTCCTCTGATGCCATTGGTTGACTGAGAGCTCACCTGGGGGGGGCGGGACCTCCCGTTAAAGGTTGCAAAGATGATTGACAGAAAAAATT
>CM014091.1:33861827-33956827 GCA_004119915.2 Collichthys lucidus
GTCGTGTTCTGACTTGGTTTGATGAAGCAGCTTCTGACTCCGAGTCTGACGCCGTGACACAGAAACAAAGTTTAGGTTAGGCGACATCGACTGTGAGTGAGAGCGAGCGTCCTCTCCTGCTCTGTAACAACTCTGATCTGTTCTCAAGCTTTCCGTTGAGATTGTTGGCAGACAACACACACACACACACACACACACACTGCAGGTGAACATGAAACCGTATCACTGCTGGGTGAGATAATATCGTCAGGACGTGTCGCCTCTTGTTGTGTCGCTGCAGACTGAAAACTGTGACGATTCTTCAGAGTTCGTGAGAATCCGTTTGTTTAACGTATCGAATGTTTAAATGTTTTTTCCTTCATGGAGGCTGATCTCGTGTTTCCCTCCGGACTGTAACGTAACATTATGTCAGTGACCAGAACAGTGTTCAGGTGTTTCCATCGTGGTCCGTCAGTCCTGCACTGAACCTCACAGCTGATGAACAGATGGTTCTGTTCAGGGTCGCAGGAAGCTGCAGCATGTCCCAGCATGCAACTGGGAGAGAGGCAGCATTGGTGAACAGATTTTCCAGGTTCAGCTCGTGCATGTCTGCGCTCTGTGCGAGGAAACAAACTCGTGAGATCAACAGTGAGATCAACAGTGTGGCCTGCCGACTCGCTGCTCTGCATTCCTGCTGCGCTGCGTTCACTGACTCTTGTTTTCAGGAGGTTACGCAACATCCTGGATGGACACGAGCAGTGCTATCGTCCATTTAGACAAACGGGGGCTCCTCCGAGTTCACGACACTCTCAGGTCCCCAACACGCCCTTTTACACATTTCTAATACTTGATGTCATGAATACTTGAAGGGTGTGACGGTGTTTTTCATGTTGTTGGACGCGGGAGGAGTTTGTTTAGATGATTAATGTGATTTAAAGCAACGCTGAGTTCAATGTTTCAGTGTTTTCATCACGTTAGACCGTCTCTAAGTCGAGTTTTTGTGGAAGTTAGCGTCGCCATGGTTCCTCCAAAAATAACACTTTATGAAATATAACACCAGAAACTTTCCATGGGAAGTTAAGCTGGGGAATTTTGGAAATATTCCAAATCGGAAACTCCATGGGAATTAACTGTAAACTGTGGGTAATTTAAACAAACATAAATATGAATATTTAGTTTTATTTGTATGTAGAACTTTATCAAGTCTGAATTATTTTACTGAACAATATTCTGTAGTCCACGAGCTCACATGTGTCTTCAACAGTCTCTGTGCTCTGGGCTCTAAAGTGTGGTCCAGGTACAGAGATCACCTGTGCAGGTAGGGGGCGTGGCCTCAGCAGCCCTGCAGTAAGCAGTGTGCTGTTTGCATGTGACTGAGGAAGAGCAGATATTCAAGTGGACCTGCAGGAAATCTGTTTGTTTTAGATTATTCCCTTTAATTTCCCTGTTAGGACCAGCCTTTCATTTTATAAATTCCCAGTTAACTCCTGAAAATGGATCTGATGTTTGTTTTGATCACTAACCTGACAGAAATGTTGTTACAGTCATAGATTAAATTGTGACCTCTGACCTGTGCACAGTCAGGCACTGTTGTCGGTGTCGATGTGTGTGTGTGTTGTCGGTGTGTGTGTTGTCGGTGTGTGTGTCATCGGTGTGTGTGTGTGTGTTGACGGTGTGTGTGTGTTGACGGTGTGTGTGTGTGTTGTCGATGTGTGTGTGTGTTGTCGGTGTGTGTGTGTGTGTTGACTGTGTGTGTTGTCGGTGTGTGTGTGTGTGTGTGTGTGTGTGTGTTGACGGTGTGTGTGTGTGTGTGTGTGTGTGTGTGTGTGTTGACGGTGTGTGTGTGTGTTGTGTTTTGCTTTGATTTAAGATCGTCTGCAAAACGTGTGTGTGTGTGCACTTGTAAACCTGTCTAAGTGTGGACGTTGTAACACACACTGACCAGCAGGAAGCCGTGAAGCTAACCGGGGACATTTTTAGGACCTCTTGTTGGATGATATTTAAATCCTCCTAAAATCATCTCTGGAACGTTCTGGTAATGTTTTTTTAATGTTGGCCAAGATGGGACCTGTGAGTGTTCAGGTCAGTGCTCAGTACTGCCCCTGCTGGCTGGAGCAGAGAATTGAATGACCCACTTCACACACGTCCATTTTGTCGTTCAGACTGTAGACGAGCCTTTAAACTGTGTGTGTGTGTGTGTGTGTGTGTGTGTGGTGTGTGTGTGTGGTGTGTGTGTGTGTGTGTGTGTGTGTGTGTGTGTGTGTGTGTCTCCGTGTGTGTCTCCGTCCTCGGCCACCATCTGTGACAGAAAGCTGCTCAGTATTTTCTTCCCGCTCTGCCAAACTCGCTCACACACACACACGTTTCATGAGGACATAATTTACGTGTAAATCAAATCGATCAATAAAGTTTAATGTCATAAAAAACATAAATTTGTTTTTGTAATGTTAAAGGTTTAAAGCGAACATCGTGAAGGTGTCACTGTGGCCTTCTGGGTAATGTTCAGTGGATTAAAGGAGAACATTAGATTATTTTATATGAATGTGTCGCAGTTTAAACACATTATACTGAGTGTTCTTCAGTGTAGTACTTCCTCCCCGCCCTGCAGCGTATTGCTGATCGTGCAAACCTCCACAAGCCACCTTGACCTGCGTCCACACACACACACACACACACACACACACACACACACACACACTGGGTTTATTTGCTGATATCCAGTTTCAGGATGCTCATTGTAATCCCTCTGCAGTCGGACTCTTCTTTCCTGCAGTAATAATTGGTACTGAGACACAGAGCTGCAGACGTGTGTTCGTCACGTTCACGTGTGCGAATGATCCGTGTGCACGACCTCGTCAAACATGTCTGATGTTATCAGAACAGGAAGCCGGCCTGTGAGTATCTGATCCACCAATCAGCTCTCACTGTCGAGCAACCATGAAACTGTTCACCTCGTTCCTACATAGCTAACGCTAAAATAACGCTGGACTAACGTTAAAATAACGTTGGACTAACATTAAAGTAACAATGGACTAACATTACATTACATTACATTACATTGCATTTAGCAGACGCTTTTATCCAAAGCGACTTACAGAGGAGGACTAACGTTAAAGTAACGTTGGACTAACGTTAAAATACGTTCAAGTAGCGCAGTAGTTGTTGTTCAGTCTCCACAGCAGCACGTGTCAGCCTGTCTGTCAGCCTGTCTGTCAGCCTGTCTGTCAGCCTGTCTGTCAGCCTGTCTGTCAGCCTGTCTGTCAGCCTGTCTGTCAGCGTGCTGTCGCTCTGCCTGTTGTTTACATCGTCACATGTGAGTTGGTTTGGAAGCGGCTGTGTGTCGTCTCAGTCCTCTCAGTCCTCTGTCGTCTCAGTCCTCTCAGTCCTCTGTCGTCTCAGTCCTCTCAGTCCTCTGTCGTCTCAGTTGTCTCAGTCCTCAGTCCTCAGTCCTCAGTCCTCAGTCCTCTGTCGTCTCAGTCCTCAGTCCTCTGTCGTCTCAGTCCTCTCAGTCGTCTCAGTCCTCAGTCGTCTCAGTCCTCCTCATGCTGCTTTCATATAGTGAGGCGGTGCTCTAAATATAGACTCCAGATATTTAAATCTCCTTCAGGAGTCTGCAGCCGTGCAGCTCCTCCACTTTCAGCTCTGCTCGCCGTGTCCGTCTGTAATAATCCAGGTCCTCCGCTCGCTTCTCAGTGATTACGTTTGGTTTCCAGGAGCTCAGTCTGAGTTTAGAGATCAGCAGAGATCTGCAGACTGTCCCAGAGCTCAGCAGAGCTCAGCAGAGATCTGCAGACTGTCCCAGAGCTCAGCAGACTGTCCCAGAGCTCAGCAGACTGTCCCAGAGATCAGCAGAGCTCAGCAGAGATCTGCAGACTGTCCCAGAGATCAGCAGAGATCTGCAGACTGTCCCAGAGATCAGCAGAGATCTGCAGACTGTCCCAGAGATCAGCAGAGATCTGCAGACTGTCCCAGAGATCAGCAGAGATCAGCAGAGATCTGCAGACTGTCCCAGAGATCAGCAGAGATCAGCAGAGATCTGCAGACTGTCCCAGAGATCTGCAGACTGTCCCAGAGATCTGCAGACTGTCCCAGAGATCAGCAGACTGTCCCAGAGATCAGCAGAAATCTGCAGACTGTCCCAGAGATCAGCAGACTGTCCCAGAGATCAGCAGAGATCAGCAGTCTGTCCCAGAGATCTGCAGACTGTCCCAGAGATCAGCAGACTGTCCCAGAGATCAGCAGAGATCTGCAGACTGTCCCAGAGATCAGCAGAGATCTGCAGACTGTCCCAGAGATCAGCAGACTGTCCCAGAGATCTGCAGAGATCAGCAGACTGTCCCAGAGATCTGCAGAGATCAGCAGACTGTCCCAGAGATCTGCAGAGATCAGCAGACTGTCCCAGAGATCTGCAGAGATCTGCAGACTGTCCCAGAGGTCGGCAGAGATCTGCAGACTGTCCCAGAGATCTGCAGACTGTCCCAGAGATCAGCAGACTGTCCCAGAGATCAGCAGAGATCTGCAGACTGTCCCAGAGATCAGCAGAGATCTGCAGACTGTCCCAGAGATCAGCAGAGATCTGCAGACTGTCCCAGAGATCAGCAGACTGTCCCAGAGATCTGCAGAGATCTGCAGACTGTCCCAGAGGTCGGCAGAGATCTGCAGACTGTCCCAGAGATCTGCAGACTGTCCCAGAGATCTGCAGACTGTCCCAGAGATCTGCAGAGATCTGCAGACTGTCCCAGAGGTCGGCAGAGATCTGCAGACCGTCCCAGAGATCTGCAGACCGTCCCAGAGATCTGCAGACCGTCCCAGAGATCTGCAGACCGTCCCAGAGATCTGCAGACCGTCCCAGAGATCTGCAGAGATCAGCAGACTGTCCCAGAGATCTGCAGAGATCTGCAGACTGTCCCAGAGGTCGGCAGAGATCTGCAGACTGTCCCAGAGATCTGCAGACTGTCCCAGAGATCAGCAGACTGTCCCAGAGATCAGCAGAGATCTGCAGACTGTCCCAGAGATCAGCAGAGATCTGCAGACTGTCCCAGAGATCAGCAGAGATCTGCAGACTGTCCCAGAGATCAGCAGAGATCTGCAGACTGTCCCAGAGATCAGCAGACTGTCCCAGAGATCTGCAGAGATCTGCAGACTGTCCCAGAGGTCGGCAGAGATCTGCAGACTGTCCCAGAGATCTGCAGACTGTCCCAGAGATCTGCAGACTGTCCCAGAGATCTGCAGAGATCTGCAGACTGTCCCAGAGGTCGGCAGAGATCTGCAGACTGTCCCAGAGATCTGCAGACTGTCCCAGAGATCTGCAGACTGTCCCAGAGATCTGCAGACCGTCCCAGAGATCTGCAGACCGTCCCAGAGATCTGCAGACCGTCCCAGAGATCTGCAGAGATCTGCAGACTGTCCCAGAGATCAGCAGACTGTCCCAGAGGTCAGAGTTCACAGAGGAGGCTTTAAATAGCAGAACATGACTTGAGCATTTCTGCAGACCTCCAGTCACGTCTGAGTACAGACACAGCCTGCAGCATACGTTATTTCGTTTATTCTATGTAACATGATGTTTTATAATCTGAAGGTAAAGTCACAACATTTTGAACGTGACTTAAATCTGAATTGAATGAAGCCACACACACACACACACACACACACACACACACACACACACACACACAGATGAAGTGTGCAGTTTGGACGAGGCCATGAATGCATCAGTGTCTTAATGTGTGGGCTCGTTGTTTAAAGTGAAACCAGCTGAAGAGTGTCTGTGTCTGCAGTGAACGCCTCACTGAACAACAACAAGAGCGTCGACAGATATCGAAACTAACCCGAGTTTCTAAGTGTCAGTGTCAGTGACGTGTCAGTGTCAGTGACGTGTCAGTGTCGTGCCAGTGACGTGTCAGTGACGTGTCAGTGTCAGTGACGTGTCAGTGTCAGTGACGTGTCAGTGATGTGCCAGTGTCGTGCCAGTGACGTGTCAGTGACGTGTCAGTGACGTGTCGGTGACGTGTCGGTGACGTGTCAGTGACGTGTCAGTGACGTGTCAGTGACGTGTCAGTGACGTGTCAGTGTCAGTGACGTGTCAGTGTCAGTGACGTGTCAGTGTCAGTGACGTGTCAGTGACGTGTCAGTGTCAGTGACGTGTCAGTGACGTGTCAGTGACGTGTCAGTGACGTGTCAGTGTCAGTGACGTGTCAGTGACGTGTCAGTGTCAGTGACGTGTCAGTGACGTGTCAGTGTCAGTGACGTGTCAGTGTCAGTGACGTGTCAGTGACGTGTCAGTGACAGTGACGTGTCAGTGTCAGTGACGTGTCAGTGACGTGTCAGTGTCAGTGACGTGTCAGTGACGTGTCAGTGACGTGTCAGTGACGTGTCAGTGACGTGTCAGTGTCAGTGACGTGTCAGTGTCAGTGACGTGTCAGTGACGTGTCAGTGTCAGTGACGTGTCAGTGACGTGTCAGTGACGTGTCAGTGACGTGTCAGTGTCAGTGACGTGTCAGTGACGTGTCAGTGTCAGTGACGTGTCAGTGACGTGTCAGTGACGTGTCAGTGTCAGTGACGTGTCAGTGACGTGTCAGTGACGTGTGCTCAGCCACATTTCTTAATCAGGCTGCACCTGGAAAGTCTGCGACCCGGTTTCCACACTCGGTTAGCGCGACATGTCCGGTGTTACCAGCAGAAAGGTGGATGGTGGATGGAGCTGTGCGGGTTTCAGCAGCTGTTTTTCGCTCACTTAATTTGACAGAGTTGAGAAAGACTTCCTCTCAGGCTTTCTCGCTTCCTCTTTACGACAACCCGAGTGAGCAGTTTGAAACTATTTCAGTGCTTCTGCTTTGACTTCAGGTGTCGTTGACCAAACTACCTCCAACGTGGCCGAGCTTCCTGCTGGAAGACGCTGATGTCGATGCAGCTGTTAACATGGAAATGTTTGGCATTTAAACTCCTCTGTACATGGATGGTGTGTATGTGGTACTGAAAACGTCCCGTAGAAAACAGAAGTTTGTCATCAAACCACATTATAATATTTGTCTTTGTCCCTCTGATAAAGAGTGACAGTAAACACAGCACACGTCAGAACGAGTCCAGATGTTTTTAAATTTTACAGGTATTTTTTTAAAGGAAACATTAAACTTTGGACCTGATGATGGCCCTGGAGTCACCAGAGTCATCCGGGTTCATCCTCTGGAGACCTTGAATCTATTAAGACTGACCAAGTCGGATATTGCGGCTAATATAATATTCAGTGTGCTGCTATGTTGGACGTATTTATCACGAGTCTCTTGATTTGAATATTTACTGTGGTTAATATAAAATGAAGAGTCGGAGGTTTGTGGGTCGGTTCAGGGTAACTGATACCTCGCACGTTTTCTCTGACCTGTTGGTGGAAAATGACGTTTTTTCCGAACAGCCACGTCGTCAAACATTCTTCGTTTTCATTGTTGTCTGTGAGCAGATCAGCGTCTCAGTGTGACTGTCAGATGTGTCACAGAGACGAGCTGAGCTTCAGTATGACGTAAACCGACCGGTGGAAGGAAAACCCTCCAAACCACGGAGACTCTGACGTTACATCACATCAGTTTGCTGTGATGATGTCGTCGTTAGCTGGGCGGTGAAATGTGACGAGCTCGGAGTTTCTGTTTCCTCCAAAACATCTGGATGGAGGAGGAAAGAGTTCAGCACTCGAGGTGCATCTCTGACTTTATTTTCTGTTTCTCGTGGAGCTGAATTGAATCATTTGTTTGAAATTGTTTCAGTGGAGAAAGTTTCTGCTTCTCAGATCTGAGGATTTCCTGTCGGCATGTGAAGGCAGAACCTATCACCGTCATGAAAGTAACCGCCGATTTGTTCTGAACGCTCGTCGCCGTTAAAAGGTTTGTCGACGACCTTTTGTTCACGATGAAGACGAAGATGTTGGTTCAATTGAAATAACGCTGCGTGACATCTTCCCAAAGGAAGTCTGAGGACGCGGAGGTGTCGTGATGAGCAGGTGAGTCTCTGATATCCAACGCTCTGAGCTGCAGACCTCCGTCTTTCTGCATCGGGATCTGATGAGGCTGAATGTTGTTGATGAATGTTCTTGAATGTTGAACAGCAGCTGAAACAAACTAACTGTTCATTGAAGACGTGAACTCACAAACACGTTGATAAAAACGACTCTAAAGTCTGCAGACTGAATCTAACCCGGGCCGTCAGCCGCAGCGTAAACTGAAGTGAACTCTGTCAGTGAGGAAATCTGCTGCACTTCTCTGGGCTTTCCAGTGTGTATTTAAAGGTGTGTGTGTGTGTGTGTGTGTGTGTGTGTGTGTGTGTGTGTGTGTGTGTGTGTGTGTGTGTGTGTGTGTGTGTGTGTGTGTGTGTGTGTGTGTGTTTTCCATTATTGCACACCGGCCTTTGAAAGGGGAAGTGATTGTGATGACATCAGCTGTTTCAGCTGAAATAGTTTTTACATTTCTGCAGACTGGAGCATGAAGTGAGCGTTGGTGCTGGAGGACGGAGGAGCGTCCGTCTTCACGCTGACCTCTCACCTTCTTATCTTCAGTCGACTCACGAAGGATCCGTCCTTAGTCACTCTGGACGAGAGCGTCAATGTGAAGTGAATGAATTCATCATTGTACGAGTCTGTGTCCGGCTGCTCAGCTTCAACTCTCTGAGATTTACACACTTCATGATGGACACGTAGCTTTAGCATAAAGTAGCTAACCGTTAATTAGCTGCTGCTAACTGAATCTGCCATTAGCATGCTAACAGAACCGGGCAGAACAGCAGCCGGACCGTGTTGGAGCACAGAGACCAGCAGGGAATAACGTGACAGCACTGTTAGACTGGACACTGCTGGTTCAGAGGTTCTGTTACTGTGTTCACTGTTAGACTGGACACTGCTGGTTCAGAGGTTCTGTCGCTGTGTTCACTGTTAGACTGGACACTGCTGGTTCAGAGGTTCTGTTACTGTGTTCACTGTTAGACTGGACACTGCCGGTTCAGAGGTTCTGTTGCTGTGTTCACTGTTAGACTGGACACTGCCGGTTCAGAGGTTCTGTCTCTGTGTTCACTGTTAGACTGGACACTGCTGGTTCAGAGGTTCTGTCGCTGT
Source organism: Collichthys lucidus (assembly GCA_004119915.2). NCBI lineage: Eukaryota > Metazoa > Chordata > Actinopteri > Sciaenidae > Collichthys > Collichthys lucidus. Next base: position 33,870,898 of record CM014091.1, read on the forward strand.
GTTCACTGTTAGACTGGACACTGCTGGTTCAGAGGTTCTGTCGCTGTGTTCACTGTTAGACTGGACACTGCCGGTTCAGAGGTTCTGTCGCTGTGTTCACTGTTAGACTGGACACTGCTGGTTCAGAGGTTCTGTCCCTGTGTTCACTGTTAGACTGGACACTGCTGGTTCAGAGGTTCTGTCTCTGTGTTCACTGTTAGACTGGACACTGCTGGTTCAGAGGTTCTGTCGCCGTGTTCGCTGTTAGACTGGACACTGCTGGTTCAGAGGTTCTGTCCCTGTGTTCACTGTTAGACTGGACACTGCTGGTTCAGAGGTTCTGTCTCTGTGTTCACTGTTAGACTGGACACTGCCGGTTCAGAGGTTCTGTCGCCGTGTTCGCTGTTAGACTGGACACTGCCGGTTCAGAGGTTCTGTCGCCGTGTTCGCTGTTAGACTGGACACTGCCAGTTCAGAGGTTCTGCTGCTGTGTTCACTGTTAGACTGGACACTGCTGGTTCAGAGGTTCTGTCTCTGTGTTCACTGTTAGACTGGACACTGCTGGTTCAGAGGTTCTGCTGCTGTGTTCACTGTTAGACTGGACACTGATGGTTCAGAGGTTCTGTCTCTGTGTTCACTGTTAGACTGGACACTGACGGTTCAGAGGTTCTGTCTCTGTGTTCACTGTTAGACTGGACACTGACGGTTCAGAGGTTCTGTCGCTGTGTTCACTGTTAGACTGGACACTGATGGTTCAGAGGTTCTGTCTCTGTGTTCACTGTTAGACTGGACACTGCCGGTTCAGAGGTTCTGTCGCTGTGTTCACTGTTAGACTGGACACTGCTGGTTCAGAGGTTCTACTACTGAATACTGAAATTCACTGCTTGATTTACAGTAAATGATTGTACATGCAAAGATCTGTTGCAGACGGACAGGTTCAGCAGATTTATGTCGTTAAACAGTTCAGGGAGTTGCCGTGTTGTCACATGCGTTGCCGTGTTACCAGGAAGTCATTGATGAACAGGAAACAGGCTGCTAATCTTCTTCCTGTTTGCCCGCTGACCTCTGACCCCCACGTTGATTCCTTCCACTTCCTTTCGAACGTGTCTCTCTCACTTTCACCGAGTGATGACGGACAGTGAACATTTAGTCTGTCCGACTTTATTTGATTTACATTTAGTCATTTAGCTTTTATCCAAAGCGGTCTATGTTGTAATACAGATTTTTTTTTTTCAGCCTGGTGAATGTGTGTGAGCTGCAGGGACTTACCCATCATACATCTGTAACATGACACGGAGGCGCTCTGTAGGGATTAATGGATGAAGACAGAAGCTGTTAATACATGAAGGACGTCCATGTAAAGTCTCCTGTCCTGGCAGACATTGAGATTGATCCAACTCGCAGCCCTCTCATGTAATGTAGTGTATATAAACAATGTGTAGTTTTGTAATATATCAGACTTTGTGTGAAGGCTTCTCCACCCTCCAGTCTCTGTAGTTTTCTGATGGAGGCGTGCAGAAAGTCGGATGCAGGGACATTTACAGTTACATAAGAGTTCTTTCAACGTGTCGCAGCGTCACTGCACGGACTATTTTTATAACACAGCGCATCCTCTGCACGTCCGTTAAACCACATATTTGATTTAGTAAATAAACACCCAGAAATATGGAAGCATGTCGTCGAGGGTCAACAGAAAGTATAAACTGTGTAAATAAATGTAGAGTGTATCTGACAGACATTATCACTGACACTGCAGCAGCACAGAGACTCAACAAAGTCAGTCAAAGGCAGCTTGAGGTTGCCGAGCAACCAGGGTCAGCTGCAGGTCAGAGCAGTTAACTGCAGCTGTGCTCTGTCTGTGTGTGAGTGACTGCTGAGAGACACAGAAAATCTCTAAATGAAGCCCCTCCAACTAGTGGACGCTGATGCCAAACGGTAGGTGGTATCAAAAAGCCCAAATGAGCGTGAGCATCCTCATCTTGTCGACCATGTGGATGCTGAATTTCAGTGTGTGAAGTTAAAAACTGTGACCTGGGCAGAGAGAGAAAGAACAGGTGCCCCGTGCTCCTCTGGGACATTTCTCCTCTCCAGTTTACATGGGAGTAGATGGGGCTGTCGGTGGGTGATCCTGGAGCATCAGTGCGTCTCCCGCCAAAACTATAAGTCTGACAGCTTCAGCAGTGATATCGCTGCGTAGCCCACGAATTTTCCTACGTTTCTATGTAGAAATTATTTCTGTAGAGTGACATTTGTGGCCACGAGAGCCGTTTGCAAATGTATTTTTTGACAAATGTTTCTCTCCCTCTCCTCTCTAGCTCTGGAACATTCTACCAACACACACCCATTGTAAACTTTGTCGTGGTTTTTGGTGATTTTTGGTGAAACCGTTTGGTGAAACTCTGAGAAAAGTCACAGCTTAACATTCCCGGTTCAGCCGGTCGTTTTGATACCTTTTTTGTGTATGTGTGAACAAAACTGTGGGAGGAGTGGCGCGCTGAACTTCTTGCAATACGTCAGAATAATCAGCATGAACAGTGTTCAGTGGCCTGAATGTTTGAAAATGTCGTGACCTCTGTTTGTCTCCATGTGACCTTCAGATAATAACCTGACTCTCTGTGTCTCTGCAGTGGAGGGCAGACAGACGGCATGACAGAGGAGAAATGTCCCCAGCTGGTGGACTACTTTGTAGTGGCGGGTCTCGACCCTGCAGGACCCTGGAGGCCCCTGGATGAGGATGGCAGGACCTCCGCCAACTCCTCCTCGACACCCTCCTCGTCATCTTCATCGGGCCGAGCGGTGGAGTCGGTGACGGACCTGGCGGTGATCGCCCGGGGGCTCGGGGAGGAAGTGCCGGAGGGCTTCACCTGCATCGAGAAGACGCTGGGCGGACACTCAGCCGAGCTGAGCGCCGGCCTCATCAACAACCCGCACCTTTACCTGTGCTACCGCCGAGGGCGAGACAAGCCGCCCATCCTGGACCTCGGGTGAGTCTGACGAGTACACGGCCGACACAACGGGAGGGTTATTTAATTTATTTAAATGTTGAAGAATATGTCAATTTAAAGAGGTAAAAGCATCAAATGTTGACTTCAGTGTTGTTGCTGATTATTTTTCTGACAGCTTGTCGCAGCTTTGTTTTTATTTCACATGAACAGACGATGAAATGAGCTGCAAACCGTCGACAGGACTGAAGTGACAGGCACTGGAGCCTCAGCATCGCTCGCTCACTTTAACTTTGGCCGATGTTGTAATGATGATGTGATGCTCCGAGAATAATCCGAGCTCGCTGGCTCCAAAGTCACTCGTGGCTGCAGATGTCGACACTTTGTCCTCAGTGAGATTAAACTACTCCTGCAGGAAACATGACACGCGTGTGCCCGCAAGAGCTTAATTAAGGACTACATCTCCCACAATGCCTCCTGACACTAGATTGCAGTGTTGCACTAAGTATCTACGAATAATCCCAAAATGTCCAAGAAGAGGAAAAAGTGACGGAGTAAAACAAACGGAGCGAGGCTGAATTTAAAAACCATGAATCCTCTGCAGTCGCAGCTCGATGTGTTCACAGAAAGTCAGTCGGTCAGTCGGACAGTCAGTCAGTCGGACAGTCAGTCGGACAGTCAGTCGGACAGTCAGTCGGACAGTCAGTCAGTCAGTCAGTCAGTCAGTCAGTCACAGTTTGACCTTTGATTGATGGAGTACCGTGAGTGAAATGACCACAGCAACATGCTTCTATATATTTCTACACATGCAGTCTGACAGTGAAGCTGACGTGAAGAACTGAGCTGCGAGTCTAATGAATAATAAACACGTGGACTCAAAGCTCTGCTTCAGATTTAGTTCATGTTCCATCTTATGTAATCCAGAGATGATGTAATGCAAAATCGTCTGTTTCTGTCACTGTTTAATTAATGTGGATTACACTTAACAAAGCTAATCCTCTAAATAATCAGATTACATCTTTCTGTTCCTGTCATGAGTAAAGAACCACAGACTGTCCAAAACCTGGACGTAGTCTCTGTGACGTCCCCGCAGACTGTCTAAAACCTGGACGTAGTCTCCGTGACGTCCCCGCAGACTGTCTAAAACCTGGACGTAGTCTCCGTGACGTCCCCGCAGACTGTCTAAAACCTGGACGTAGTCTCTGTGACGTCCTCGCAGACTGTCTAAAACCTGGACGTAGTCTCCGTGACGTCCCCGCAGACTGTCTAAAACCTGGACGTAGTATCTGTGACGTCCCCGCAGACTGTCTAAAACCTGGACGTAGTCTCCGTGACGTCCCCGCAGACTGTCTAAAACCTGGACGTAGTCTCTGTGACGTCCCCGCAGACTGTCTAAACCTGGACGTAGTCTCCGTGACGTCCCCGCAGACTGTCTAAACCTGGACGTAGTCTCTGTGACGTCCCCGCAGACTGTCTAAACCTGGACGTAGTCTCCGTGACGTCCCCGCAGACTGTCTAAAACCTGGACGTAGTCTCTGTGACGTCCCCGCAGACTGTCTAAACCTGGACGTAGTCTCCGTGACGTCCCCGCAGACTGTCTAAACCTGGACGTAGTCTCCGTGACGTCCCCGCAGACTGTCTAAAACCTGGACGTAGTCTCCGTGACGTCCCCGCAGACTGTCTAAACCTGGACGTAGTCTCCGTGACGTCCCCGCAGACTGTCTAAACCTGGACGTAGTCTCTGTGACGTCCCCGCAGACTGTCTAAAACCTGGACGTAGTCTCCGTGACGTCCCCGCAGACTGTCTAAACCTGAACGTAGTCTCTCTGTACCAGGCTGTAAACATGTTTATTTCTGCTGTTGGACATTTGGACATGGGGACTTATGGACACTGACTCCATGCTAACACACTCAGCTAAGACGCTGACTTCATGTCTCGACGGTGTCTCTCTCCGCAGGGTTCTGTATGAAGGGAAGGAGCAGCTGAAGCAGGGCTGGTACGTCATCGAGACGACGCCCTACAGCCGCTCGGCCAGCCTGAGCGCCGGCGGCGCTCCGACGGCTCACCGGGTGTTCCTGACGTACCGGCGTGCTCTGGACTCTCAGGGCCTCCACACGCTGGGTGTCACCGACATCGCCCTGCTGCTGCCCAGCAAAGGAGAGGTCGCCCCGCACACCTTCTGCCGGGTCGACAAGAACCTCAACACCGGCATGGTGAGCACCGGGCGGGGCAAACGTACCATGATGTGGGGTAACGGCGTTTTGTCAAACTCTGACTAAAGGGTAAAATATAAGAAAGAAACCAGAAACACAGAAATTTAAACTTTTGATTCAGTCGTATCCTCTATCAGATTATGGCCCCCTGTTTCGATCAAAGAATGAATTTCAATGAAGTATACTTGAGTTTTTTGAGTTCATGGATGTTGTTGTGTGTTTGTTTGTCTCCAGTGGGGTCCAGCTCTGTATGTGTGCTACAAGAGAGCTGTGGCCAAAGCCAACGCCTTGGTCTACAAAGCCAGTGAGTATCTGTCGCTCTGCTACATAACTGGGATGTTACGGGAGCTCCCACAGCCTGGACCAAGCTACCAAACATGAATGTTCAGTCAAACTATACGACAATGACTGAAAACATGATGTGTCTCAAAACAGTACAGAAGCAAGCTGAAGGATCCATAATTTAAATATTTCCCTGCACGTAATGAACTATGTTTCTCTAAAACTGTTTACGATTCAAATGTTTTAGTATTCTCATGTCTATTTCTTGTGTTCGCATCGAGTCGGTACAAAAAAACTACGGCAGCCAAATCTACAGCCTTCCACACAAAACTCCAAAAACGGACCGGACGAAGTTAAATCAATTTCAGAATCCTGAGAAATATTTGTATTTCAAACACTCACCAACTCTCTCACTCACCTGTAGCACTTCACAGGGGCTAGCTGTGCGTGACTGAACCATAAAGCCAGATTAAAACGTTACCTGAGGAATCCAAAATGTTTCTGGGAGAACGTCCTGTGGACAGATGAGACTAAAGCTGAGGGTTCACGGTTCCCTACAGCCAAACATGGTGGAGGTTCGCTGATGCTTTGGGGTTCAGGCTCTGAACGTCTTCACTGTGTGCATGAAATCTGAAGACTCTGGGTCTTACAGCAGGACAATGAGCCTAACAGAGCTGGACTGAGTCCAAATCTACATCGGCCCATCCATCCAAGAACCCATCGAGTCTGAAAGACCTGGACTGGGCTGGAACTCACTGATGGTTTCAGGAAGCGACCGAGTTCAGTTATTTATTTATCGTGCCACCAAATATTAAGTTAGGGTGTCAATAATTCTGGAGTTTTGTGTAAAATATCTTGGATTTGGATTTTTTTAATGGTTCCTCTTGACTGCACATTAAAAGTGATTATTCAGTTGTAAACAGATGAACTGCTGTGTGCTGCAGATCTGATCAGCCGGTACCCAGAGGAGGACCTGGAGGCGTTTCCTCTGCCGGAGTCGGTTCCGGTCTTCTGTCTGCCGATGGGCGTCACTGTGGAGAGCTGGCCGCTGAACACCAAGTACCAGCTGCCCGTCTTCTCCACCTTCGTTCTCACCTCCGCCTCCGGGGACAAGGTTGGAGGAGCAGCATCATCTGTACACAGAGATCAGATTGGCTCTGATGGGCGTGTTTGCTTGATAAGTCGGCCTCCTGCTCTCCCTGCAGGTTTACGGAGCCGCCATCCAATTCTACGAGTCGTTCTCCCGGGAGCTGCTGTCGGAGCGGCAGAGCGTGAGGCTCGGGCTGCTCAGCGTGGTCGACCGGCGGCCGATCACCAACCGCAGCCTGCAGGTGAAGAAGAGCATCTGCGTCCTCTCGCACTGGCCCTTCTTCAACGTCTTCCAGAAGTTCCTCACCTTCGTCTACAGATACTCCATCTCCGGACCTCACGTCCTGCCGCTCGAAAAGTCAGCGCACCATAAAAGTTGTTTCTTCTGTTTTTTGGCCTCGATCGGCTCTGCTGCAGTCTTGATGTGTTTTCTCTCCCTGCAGACACATCTCCAGCTTCATGCACAACGTCCCGTTTCCCTCCCCGCAGAGGCCTCGCATCCTCGTCCAGGTACAGACCGGGACTCGATCCTGCAACATGCAATGTGATCACGGCTTTAAAAGTAATATGTTGGATTGATAACATGACAAAAAAACGTCACACAGAGAGACGGAGAGGTTTGATTTCGAGGTCAAAGGTCAGATGTTTACAGCATATCTTAAAGCTGGTGTGTTTTCGTATATTTGCATTTTTCAGCAGCCGCGTGTCCGTCAACGTATTTGGATTAATTTTGTAGCGTTGCATTAGAAAAGTTCGGCATGGCTTCGGCTCTCTCCAGGTGGTTTTTCAGGTTTTTCACACAGTTGTGACGTCGTGAGCGTTGAAGTCACATGACACACACAGATCTGAAACAAACAAATGTCTTATTTACTTCCTGTTTCCTGTTTGTTTCACACCTTTTAATGACATCGTCTTCTTCTGGTTTTCTGACCGGAGAATTGGCGCCACCTACTGTTCCTCTTGTAAATCGACTGCTAATATTCAACATAATGTTAGTGCACGGAAACGAGCGTTCATTCATGTTTTCTTTAAAAGGATTTTTGAGACTCTTCAGATTTTGTGTTGGATGGAAACACGACGTGTGTTTCTGACTTCCTGTCTGTGGCTGAAGACGTAAATCTTTAGAAACACGTCACAGATGTGAAGTTTAGTTTTTAAGAAGGGCTCAGTTAGTTAGTAAATGAGGGTCGATAAGACTCTGTGCAGAACGTTAAAAAACAAAAATCATGTATAATTCTAAAACTACAAATCTGTTCTAAACTTTTGATTCAGTTTTATTGTCTCTTATTTGGTTTAATGGCGTCACGGAAGCAAATAAAAGGGGACCGAGGATTGAGCCCTGAGGAACTCCTCACACCATGTTAGTCTGCTCGGAGCTGTGAAGTGTGACCAGATTCAAGCACTTATTATTAGACAGTATTGGGTAGTTTGTGGGCAGCAGTGATTAATCCTTCACTTCCTCCTTCAACAGGATGTTGGTGCTGATCCGGTGTCAACCTCAGCTGGGTAAAGGTGCCCGATCAGAAGTAGTTAATTTATTTGTTAATCGTTTCCAATTAATTGACGTAATTCTTTGAATTAGAAATGAGTCTGTGACGATCTTTATGATGACACCCGCTTGATCATCGAGTTAATTCTGCGTTCCTCTGAATGTTTGACAGATTAAATTAATTGCTTTAATGACTTTTAAAGAAATTTTGGTCGTTGTTCAGCGACGGCGACAATTTACTCACCAACTTTACAACGACTGAAACAAGAGTCGGCTTCAGTCGGATGATTTATTGTTTATTGAAACTGTCTGACAGCTCGTGGTGTTCTTCCTCAGGACACGTTTGTTTCTTTTAAGAATAAAGTTGGAGAGTAAAATCTCATAACTGAATCAACTGTTGCCAAACCTGTGAAAACTGAAACCCCCTTAAAAACTAAATATCCACCCTCCGTGTGTTTATGTACATCGTGTGTAACGTCGACTGTCTCTCGCAGCTCTCTCCGTACGACAACCTGCTGCTCTGCCAGCCGGTCTCCTCTCCACTGCCGCTCAGGTCAGTTCACTGTCGAGCAGAAACGATGTTTGAAATAAACCATGAGCTGTTGATGAACCTGTTCACGTTTGTGTGTGACAGCGGCGCGAGCTTCCTGAAGCTGCTGCAGAACCTCGGCCCGGAGAACGCCTGCACGCTGCTGCTCGCCGTCCTCACCGAACACAAACTGCTGCTGCACTCGCTCCGGCCCGACGTCCTGACCTCCGTCAGCGAGGCGCTCGTCTCCGTAAGACTCGCACACACTCGCGTTGACCGAATGAGGTCTGTACAATAATAATTAGAATAATAATGTCTCTCTCTCTGTGTCGAACAGATGAGTTTCCCTCTGCGCTGGCTCTGTCCGTACATCCCTCTGTGTCCGCTGCAGATGGCCGACGTGCTGCTCGCTCCGATGCCGTTCATCGTGGGCGTCCACTCCAGCTACTTCGACCTGTACGACCCCCCCACCGACGTGGTGTGTGTCGACCTGGACACCAACACCATCTTTCAGTGAGTCCGTCGCCGTGCCGACCCCTGAAGCTGAGTCTGTGTCGAACGTTAAACGTGACGTGTCCTGATTTCTCCTCGCGTGTCTCAGGTCAGAGGACAAGAAGCCGTTGTCATGGCGATCGTTACCCAGGAAGCACGGCAAGACTCTGTTCAACACCCTCACCAACCTGCACAAGACCCTGGAGAAGAGTGAGTGTCACATGACTGACTTTTCAAAATAAAATCTCTCAAGCTGTATGTCCGACTCAGAGTCTGATGAAGAAATGAGCCGAGCTCTCAGTGAGTTTTATGGACTCGGGTCTTCTTCCACACAGCGTGATGTTTGTTAAATTATGTTTCATCGTCTGCCCAGCTGGTGTTTTAGTCGTGGCTGCCGCGTTGAGTCCATCCAGCTCGACTCACCGGGCTTATGAGATCAGATCAAACTTCCTCTGAGCACTTTCACAGACCCGTGTTTTCTCCTCGACGATGCAGTTTGCACTCCCGGTCAGGAGGAGGCGACGTTGGAGTTCCTGCTGACGGACTACGATCAGATCTACAGGAGTCAGAAGCAGCTGGAGTTAGAGATCCAGGAGGCGTTCCTTCGCTTCATGAGCTGCCTGCTGCGAGGGTACCGGACGTTCCTGCTGCCCATCACCCAGGCGCCGTCCGACACCACCACCGACTGCAGCTCGCTGTTCAACCTGCAGGGTGAGCGCCGGTTGTTGGATTCAAACACATGGACCAGCCACAGTGACGGCCATCGCTGGATGATCATCTTCTTCTTCTTCCTGCAGGTTTCCTGAAATCTCGCGATCGGACGCAGCAGAAGTTTTACAGCCAGCTGACGAGGACTCAGATGTTCACTCAGTTCATCGAGGAGTGTTCGTTTGTGAGCGACCGACACGCCTGCCTCGAGTTCTTCGATGAGTGCGTCCAAAAGGTCAGCACCGTCTGAGTGTCGCTCGCAGCGATCCAAACTGTGATCAGGACCGAGTGTTAACGTCATGTTTGTCACCAGGTGGACGTGGAGAAGCCGGAGGAGGTGAGGCTGATCGATCTGGATGAGACTCACAGCGGGGAACACACGGTCTTCATCATGCCTCCTGAAGAACCTCAAGAACCGGACGGGTCCGAGTGCCCCGCCCTCTACAGGTAAGGAGAATATGAATGTTTGTGTTTGTAGTTTCTGCTTCATGCTGTAAAGGAGAGAGTGACGCGTGTCTGTGTTTGACGTTACGTGTTTCCTTCCTTGTGTCCAGCTATGAAACCTTCCCCACGCTGAGGCTGGAGCTCTTTGACCGGCCCCAGGATCAGCTCCGGGTCCCGGCTAAGGGCAGCGCTCCGAGTAGCCCCGCCCCCAGACGCACAAAACAGGTACATTGACAGAAACTGTGGTCACGTGATCAAAGTTTGATCTGAAACTCAGAGATCGAGCTTCTACTCGTCTCTTACCTCCACAGGAGATCAAGTTGGCCCAGAAGCGAGCCCAGAAGTACTCGGCGGTGGCGGACATGTGGTCCAAGTGTCTGCTGGGTCACTGTTACGGCCTCTGGTTCATCTACCTGCCCACCTTCGTCAAGGCGGAGAGCGCGAAGGTGCGCGCGCTGCACACGGCCTACGACGTCCTCAAACACATGGAGAACCGCAAGGTGGTGCTGCCGGACGAGGTGAGACTCTGAGCAGGTCCAACAGTCACATGTTAGCAGGTTTGGTTCATACTGACCAATCAGAGGCTGACCACGGATTGTAAACAAGTCACGTGTGTGTGTGTGTGTGTGTGTGTGTGTGTGTGTGTGTGTGTGTGTGTGTGTGTGTGTGTGTCAGGTGTGTTACAGGATCCTGATGCAGCTCTGTGGTCAGTACGGTCAGCCAGTCCTCGCTGTTCGAGTCCTGCTGGAGATGAAGAAGGCTGGAATCACCCCCAACACCATCACCTACGGATACTACAACAAGGTACACACACACACACACACACACACACATACATCCTGTCCAATCCCTGACCTGGACCAAGCCAACACCAGGAAGTACCACAAGCTGCAGTTCCTCTAACGTCCACTTGAGGCTGGCTCCAGAAGTGAGTCAGTCTCCATAAGTCCCCATGTTTCACAGCAGAAATAAACATGTTTACAGCCTGGTACAAAAAACAGTTTTGGTCTCTGTAGCTAATTTCCCCGTTCATGACAACTGTACTGAGGGTGAATTTATATACAACTCACCTGTTCACATTATATTAAGGCTTAAAGTTATGCAGGATTAAGAGCAGGGATGCTTTGATTGACAGGTGGGCGTGGTTACAGGTGGCTTGTTTGAGCACCCAGGCGTCATTCAGCCGCCTCAGGAAGCAGGACTACAAACATGGCGGTGTAATGAGGAAAACTGTAACAAAACAAACAAACAAAGTTTAGTGTAATAAAGTTTTTACAGTCAGTTTGATTTGAAGAAAACATAATGTGATTTCCCACCTCAGTATTCAGCTAAATATCCGACTAAACAACCTAAAATATTCTGACACGTCTTTATCACATGTCTGTCACCGTGTTTCTCAGTCGTTGTAACTTCTGGTATCAAAGATCATCTCCGGTTTGATCTTTTTATTTTACTATTCACTTCTTGATGTTCTTCACTGCGCCGCCTTTTGTCACTGTCGGGCCTCCGTACTTTCATGTCTGCGTGCGTGTTGGTTTTTATCGGCCGTCCTCTGTCCTCAGGCTGTCCTGGAGAGCAAGTGGCCGTCCACCAGTCAGGGCGGACGTCTCCGCTGGGCCAAGCTGAGGAACGTCCTATTGGCTGTGGCTCAGTTCAGACAGCCAATCAAACGGCGCCAGAAGAGCGGCTCGGTGGGATCGCGAGGAGGTCAGGAAATACTTTGTTTCTTCAAATGTTTATCGGTAAAAGAATCGAGCCGAGCTGTAACAGTCAATTCTATTTTAAAGAAGCAATGATGGATGACCAGAGGCTCCGCCCACACTCGACTCTGATTCGTCAGTCCAGCTGGAGCGGCCTGTCTGAGAGCTCCAGTCACGAGTCTCTGACGGGTTCGCTGGTGAAGAGCAACAGTCTGAGCAGCATGAAGACGCCGAGCGACAGTAAGACACAAACGGTCTTTGTCTTTGTCTTTGTCGAGCGAAACTCTCTGACGTCCTGTCGTGTCCCTTCCCGTCCCACAGAGGTCCGTCTCTGCAAGAACACCGCCCTCCGTAACGCAGCGACCAACGGCTGCGACGACCCCGTCTCCCGCAAACCTCCCATAGGACGCAGAGACACCTCCACACCGCCTCCGGCGCCCCCTGGTGGTGTTCTGGTCCAGAGGAGTCAGGTCTGCCTCTCCACCTTCTACAAAGACTGTGCCGAGTCGGCCGACTCCGAGTCAGACTGCAGCTGCCAGCCGGCGGAGAGAGACGGCAGGTTGGTCATGGTGGGAAAAACAACTCAACTGTTTCTTTAGTGGATCCAAACTAATGTTTGATCTTCCGTCATCTCTGACCTCCAGACCCGCAGGAACTCGAGACACGGCCGGCAGAAATAAAGTCGTGGACGAGAACTACAACAACGTCGCCTCCCCGAGCCGAGGAGGTCTGGCAGGAAAACTCCAGCAGCTCCTCACTCCGACCAGACACCGAGTGTCTGTTCGACGAGCCGCCAGCGTGGACGACCGGCGACCAGGAGGAGGAGCAGGGATCGGACGCCGGGTGTCTGAACAGAGACAGTCGAGGAAAGCTCAGGTGGCTGAAACGCTGCTGAGAGCCAAAGAGAGGCTGGTCAGCGCTACCTCCGAGGTTTGTTATCAAGGTTTCAGTCTGTTCATGACGTCAGCGTTTATAACTTTGGTCTGACAAACTGTTTACACAGACTTTAACGTAGACGGCAGAAGGTTGTTTTTTAGTTCCCGCTCTGTGTCGACTCGTGTGTTCGATGCTCCGCTGAGTTTAGTCACCTGTGTTCCCAAAGTACTTCACCTTTGTCCAACATCGTCTTGTTCTTCCACTAACCTGGACCCGTGTCATCTTTCCTCAGAGTTCATTGTCTGTAGGAAGTGACCTCGACTTGACGGACACGCCCAGTCCAGCCTATCCTCTGCGCCGGTCCTGGGACGCCAATCAAGAGGCGACAGGCCTGGAGGTAAACGGGTCGACTACAGCGACGTCTCCTCTGAGTCTCCGTCAGTGTTAACCCCGTCCCCCTCTGTCTCTCTGTCTGTCCAGGTGTTGATGTCCAGCTGCTCTCTGTGTCGCAGCTGTAACTCGTTAGTTTACGACGAGGAGATCATGGCCGGCTGGACGTCGGACGACTCCAACCTGAACTCGTCCTGCCCGTTCTGCTGCGCCTCCTTCGTCCCCTTCCTGAACGCCGAGATCTGTGACTTCGGACCTGTCAGCAGGTACAGAACCAGAACCAGGTCTGTTATGACAGGCTGTGATGAACCAGGACTAGATGAACCAGGACTAGATGAACCAGGGTTAGATGAACCAGGGTTAGATGAACCAGGACTAGATGAACCAGGACTAGATGAACCAGGACTAGATGAACCAGGACTAGATAGCTCAGGATTAGATGAACCAGGATTAGATGAACCACGATTAGATCAATCAGGATTAGATAACCCAGGACTAGATGAACCAGGACTAGATGAACCAGGACTAGATGAACCAGGACTAGATGAACCAGGACTAGATGAACCAGGGTTAGATGAACCAGGACTAGATAGCTCAGGATTAGATGAACCAGGATTAGATGAACCAGGACTAGATGAACCAGGGTTAGATGAACCAGGTTTAGATGAACCAGGACTAGATGAACCAGGGTTAGATGAACCAGGGTTAGATGAACCAGGACTAGATGAACCAGGACTAGATGAACCAGGATTACACATGTAACATCGTGCCCTCTCTTGTGTCACCCTCAGAGTCCAGAGTTGTTCCAGATGACGATGCTAAGCTAGATTAATCGAGCGAGCTAACGTCCGTCCATGTTAAGTCGTCCTCTTTGTCCTTTTCTCTCAGCACGGAGCGCAGCAACTGGAACATGGAGGACGAGGTGGAGAGCGCCGTGAGGCCCCCCAGTGGTCAGGAGGCCTCGCTGCGACACCAGTGTAATGGTTTGAGTGAAGACTCCAGCTCCGAGACCAGCAGCTACTCCGAGAACAGCAGGACGACCATGGTATCACGTTTTGTTCCAGTTCAAGTTTCTGTTCTTTCACATCCTGTCGTCCCCCTGGCGGTCTCTGACCCCCCTCCCCTCCCTCAGGGTTCCTCAGTGGGCGGGGCTCCACAGGTGACGGTGGCCTACCTGAGCCCTTTGGTTCTCAGGAAGGAGCTGGAGAGTCTGCTGGAGAACGAGGGCGAGGCGGTGCTGGCTCAGCCTCAGTTCCTAGACAACCACTCCATCATCTTCTGGAACCTGGTCTGGTACTTTCAGCGCCTCGGACTGCCCAACAACCTGCTGCAACTGGTCAGAGCATCGCCACTGGTCAGCCAGTTCACACAGGTAACACAGAACAAGACGTTTATTTTAACACCCCAAATAACACATACAACTACATAAACCAGGACTAGAAAAAACTGGACTAGACGAACCAGGATTAGAAAAAACTGGACTAGACGAACTAGGACTAGACGAACCAGGACTAGAAAAAACTGGACTAGACGAACCAGGACTAGACGAACCAGGATTAGAAAAAACTGGACTAGACGAACCAGGACTAGACGAACCAGGATTAGAAAAAACTGGACTAGACGAACCAGGACTAGACGAACCAGGACTAGACGAACCAGCATTAGACGAACTAGGGCTAGACGAACCAGGATTAGACGAACCAGGATTAGACGAACCAGGTCTAGACGAACCAGCATTAGACGAACCAGGTCTAGACGAACCAGCATTAGACGAACCAGGGCTAGACGAACCAGGGCTAGACGAACCAGGACTAGACGAACCAGCATTAGACGAACCAGGACTAGACTAACCAGGTCTAGACGAACCAGCATTAGACGAACTAGGGCTAGACGAACCAGGGCTAGACGAACCAGGTCTAGACGAACCAGCATTAGACGAACTAGGGCTAGACGAACCAGGTCTAGACGAACCAGCATTAGACGAACCAGGTCTAGACGAACCAGGATTAGACGAACCAGCATTAGACGAACCAGGGCAAGACGAACCAGGTCTAGACGAACCAGGATTAGACGAACCAGCATTAGACGAACCAGGACTAGATGAACCAGGACCCAATGTCGTGTCTTCTGTCAACATTTGTGGGAATGACGCTGAGATTAAAGTCATGTGATCCAAAGACCTGGTCTGGTCTCTCGTCACACTTGTTGTTTGTTTCCCAGTCTGAGAACTCGGCGGTGAGGGTGAGGCTCCTCTGGGACACCCTGACCCCTGACGTGGACCAGTGGCCGCCCCTCTACATCCTGTGGAGGATCCACAGTAAGACACCGCCTCTCACACACACACACACACACACACACACACACACACACACACACACACACACACACACACACACACACACACACACTCTGATGCTCACACTGTGTTTGAACTGACGGCTGCTCCTTCCACCAGGTGGCGTCCCGATGAGGAGCTACAGCTGGCGGAGGCACAACCACCCGTTCACTCTGTCCTTCCTGGAGGAGGTGCTGCGGTGGGTCGGCATGAACGAGGTGCACAAAGCCGTCACCCTGTTCCTCGACACGCTGGCCAAGCAGCCGGGCTCGGCCTGGACTCAGAGGTGGTGATTAAAGCCTAAAAATAAATCCTTCAAATCCACGAGGAAAGATCCGAGCAGTTGTTAAACATGTTGGATGTTTTGTTCTGACAGGAGTTTGTACAGAGAGTTCCTCTTCCTCACCCTGGCAGCTATGGGCAAAGATCACGTCGGTAAGTGACACGAAATGTTACAGCTCCAGTTCTCAGCCGCCGTGTTTGGATCCTGAATGTCGGGGTCGGGGTTTCCTCCACGTGGTTTTTGTCTCTCTCTAAGACTCTAACAGGAGCTG
This sequence comes from Collichthys lucidus, assembly GCA_004119915.2. Lineage (NCBI taxonomy): Eukaryota > Metazoa > Chordata > Actinopteri > Sciaenidae > Collichthys > Collichthys lucidus. The sequence continues at coordinate 33,886,921 of CM014091.1, forward strand.
AGTTGAGTCGTAACATAGCGAACGCCGACGTCGGCTCCACACAGATCTGATGAAACCTTCGTCACATTAACACGCGAAACAAACACAAATGTCTGAGTCACTTCCTGTTTTCTGTTACCAAGGTTTACTGTCACTCAATAGTTAACCCAGGATTAGATGAACCAGGATTAGATGAACCAGGATTAAATGAACCAGGACTAGATGAACCAGGACTAGATAAACCAGGATTAGACAGACCAGGACTAGATGAACCAGGACTAGATAAACCAGGATTAGACGAACCAGGATTAGACGAACCAGGATTAAATGAACCAGGATTAAATGAACCAGGAATTCTTTAATATTATTTTTACATTTTCATAATTTCAGGCCACATTTCTTCGACTTTATCAATGGTCACGGCTGAAGCTTCAGACTGAATGCAGAGAGAAATAAACCTGATATTAACTTTTCTGTCTGTCTCTCTCTATTTCTCTCTGTCTCTCTGTCTGTCTGTGTCTCTCTCTGTCTCTCTCTGTCTGTCTCTCTGTGTCTCTGTGTCTCTCTCTGTCTGTCTGTCTCTCTGTGTCTCTGTCTCTGTGTCTCTCTCTGTCTCTGTCTGTCTGTCTCTCTGTCTCTCTCTCTCTCTCTCTCTCTGTCTCTCTCTGTCTGTCTCTCTGTCTCTGTCTCTCTCTCTCTGTCTCTCTCTGTCTGTCTCTCTGTCTCTCTCTCTCTCTCTCTCTCTGTCTGTGTCTCTGTCTCTGTCTGTCTGTCTGTCTCTCTGTGTCTCTGTCTCTGTGTCTCTCTCTGTGTCTCTGTCTCTGTGTCTCTCTCTGTCTCTGTCTCTCTCTTCTTTTGCAGCTGCGTTTGATAAGAAGTACAAGGCGGCGTACACTCGGCTGAGCGGCACTCTGGGTCGGGAGGAGCTCCGGAAGAAGCGAGCTCAGCCTCCCAGCCCCAAAGCCGTCGACTGCAGACGCAGCTTCCACCCGCCGCTCGAATGCTGATGACCCGGGAACAAAGCGTCCCCGAGGACTTGTTCGGCGGCGTTCATCCCTCTGAGGGGATACCCACAATCCCCTGCTGCCTTCACCTGCTTGTATTCTTCACCTTTGTGCTGCCTCCTGGTGGATGTCGGAGCGACGCGCTCCTTCCTGTCCTCTGTAGCTCTGTTTGCCTCGTCGATGTGAATCCAGCAGCTCTTTGTCGCCATTGAAGCTCCGAGCGGAGCCGGACTGAAGAGCTCGTACGCGACTTTCAACGCGCAGAGCCAAGATCTATGCATCAGTCTGTAGCGAGACGTCCTGCATCGTCGTCTGAAGGCAGGAAACCCGGTCGAGGCACGTCCAGAGGGATCCGCTGTGTCGGCGTAAACTTCCTGTTATCCCAGTTTTTTAAAATACAAAACCGCACGATTCAAATCTGACCTCAAATTTCCTGAAGAGCTCGGACGTGGGTGCTGTGTGAACGTTTTAACCTCGAGTTTTTACCCGTGTGACCGAGGAAGAGTTAAAGACGCAGAAAGAAAAACTAAGCTTCAGACGTGGAGAAGACTCCAGGAAAGTCTCGCCGTGAACGTCATTGGAGGAGGCGAGGTTTGGTTCGTTATCGAGCAGTCGAGGAAACAAGAGGCTGAGACTGTCGGATCCATCCATCGTTCAGCTGTCACACAGTGAAGCTACTTCACATGTAGAAATCAAACAAGAAGCTCGGAGCGTTTCTGCAGAATCATCCAGAACTCTCACGAAAGTCTTAAAAAACGTGTTGGACGTCCGCGATGGAGGTCGTCCGTCCGTCCGTCCGTCCACTGAAGGACACCAGCAGACACGGTTTTGAAGAGTCTTTGTTTGAAGCAGCGTCTTCACGGGTTGAGAAGATTTTAACCACTGAAAACTTCTTTGGTTGTTTCAGTCTTTCATAAGTCCCACCCCTTTTCTGCTCTGCTCCAATCACAGCTGAGCAAGCCTCGGCCAACTTCCTCCTTTCTTTTTCATGCTACATGCTAGCTCATCTTTAGGCGTAGGTTAAATAACTAACGATTGATTTTAATTATCAGCTAATATGCAACAAAGACGAGCTAACACGTAGCACATAGTCCCGGAAAGGAGGAAGCTGATTGGTTTGAAGAACGGCGTCTTCGTCTTTGCGTGATGTTTGATGGTTTCAGAGTTGTTGTCCCGTCGTCTCAGTGTTTCCTTTATTTCCCTCCTGGTAGAACAGAGGTCCGAACCCAACGAGCAGATTTGACTGTACCGAGGCGTTTAGCAGCTGGAGACGTCATGACTCCTGAATAATGTAATAATTTAATTTTAACACATTATGGCATTCACTGCTGATTATTCTGACCCATACTGTAAAATCTGTATTATAGGAAAGTGTAGATAGAATTATTTATGACGTCTTTAAACGCAGAGTTTGTGTAATAATGTTTTTCTGATCGCGTTACGCAGCAGCTACGACGTCCTCAGCTGCTAAATGGTGACAGAGACGACTATATTCATTTTTCATAAGTTTGTTTGTTTTCAAAGTGATTTCATGTTTAAAACTTCAGGGAGAAGAAACTTTACAAGAGAATGAATATTAGAAAAGAAAAACACAACGTTCTCAGCTCCGAGTGTCTCGTTTGCTAAACACTCGATTCAGTTTTTAAGAGCCGCAGACTGTCTGAAACCTGGACGTAGTCTTTGTGATGTCCCTGCAGACTGTCTAAAACCTGGACGTAGTCTCTGTGACGTCCCCGCAGACTGTCTAAAACCTGGACGTAGTCTCTGTGACGTCCCTGCAGACTGTCTAAAACCTGGACGTAGTCTCTGTGACGTCCCCGCAGACTGTCTAAAACCTGGACGTAGTCTCTGTGACGTCCCCGCAGACTGTCTAAAACCTGGACGTAGTCTCCGTGACGTCCCCGCAGACTGTCTAAAACCTGGACGTAGTCTCCGTGACGTCCCCGCAGACTGTCTAAAACCTGGACGTAGTCTCCGTGACGTCCCCGCAGACTGTCTAAAACCTGGACGTAGTCTCCGTGACGTCCCTGCAGACTGTCTAAAAATTCGACGTAGTCTCCGTGACGTCCCCGCAGACTGTCTAAAACCTGGACGTAGTCTCTGTGACGTCCCCGCAGACTGTCTAAAACCTGGACGTAGTCTCTGTGACGTCCCCGCAGACTGTCTAAAACCTGGACGTAGTTTCGTGACGTCTGTGCAGACTGTCTAAAACCTGGACGTAGTCTCTGTGACGTCCCTGCAGACTGTCTAAAACCTAAATTCACCCTCAGTACAGTTGTCATGAACGGGGAAATTAGCTACAGAGACCAAAACTGTTTTTTGTACCAGGCTGTAAACATGTTTGTTTCTGCTGTTGGACATTTGGACATGGGGACTTGGAGACTGACTGTTGTTGGCTTCACAGTTAGAGTTCAGACTTTGTCTCAGTGGTTTGAAAAACTGTTGGTTGTCTCAAACCAGACACTCGGCAGCGACGTGGTCGTGTTTGCGCGTCGTGTGGAGCATGCTCAGTTTGTGTTCAGTCTGACCTGATCTGATGCACGTTCACTTGTCCGTCTGTCCGTCTGTCTGACTGGGAGACGTCCAGTCTGTCAGCTGACCAGTGCGGCCTCCTGCTGTCCGTCACTGAGCAGCAGCTCCACCAACTGACTTTGCTTCAGGGCATCCGGCAGGTATCAGCAGGGATTTGAACCTGCAACCTTCCATCCTCCTCAGACATGCAAACATTACACTTATTAATTAATAACTTTGTTTATTGATTGTTTTACCCTCATAATTGACCCTTCCTAAGCTCCGCCCATGTTCACTCTGTGCACCAATCACCGTTGAGCAAACCTTGGTCATCTCCCTCCTCCGTGTGTTTCCGTGCTACCTTCTGCCTCATCTGTTTTTCTAGTTACGTCTGATGGCTAACGTTAACTGGCAAGCTAATTTACCTCAGTTGTTAGTTAACTACTGTAACAACTTAATACCTTTATGTATTTATACAGAACCTTCAAAATAAAGTTACAAAGGGATTTACAGTAAAAACAAAAGCTATAAAATCATTTAAACAATTACAGCAAACATCAGTTAGTTGATCTCCTCGCACAGTTTCATTCATAGATCACAGAAATGTTCCTGATCGATCAGTTTAGATTGACTTACTATGAGGCTGCAGCCAGCTGCCCTGAAGCAAACCAAAACCTTGTTTTGTGTGAAAATATCGACTCAAACTTAAAAAGTGGAAGTTTACTGTTGGAAAAGAGATTTTATTGTTTTAAATGTGACAGCTGAGGCGTGGACGCTGCGTGATCACACCTCACTGCTTTCAATGCAGCGGACTGCACTTTGAATTGAAGGGACTTGTTTGTGTTGCAGGTTGTTTTATCGATTCACAGTCAGCAGAGGAGTGTATTTAAAATAGATAAACTGTTGTTTGCTGTTTGTTGTAATTTATATCTGGCTGTGATTTCAGTTGTAAATGTTTTTTTGTTTTTTTAAGAAAACACAAAAATAAAAGCCCGGGACAAGCCCCAAAATGTTTGTGCTGTTTCGTCGTTTGTAAAGAATCAAAACAACATTTTATTATTTTATATCTAATTATTTAAATTAATAAGTTTCAGTTTTTAAACCGATAAGATATTACATAATTTAAGGTTAATTAACAGTACTAAGTACAGTATTAATACCACAAGAGAAGAAGCAACAATATGGCCGACATTTACAATGTAGCTATGACTATCAATGAAGATACACAGAGACTTCAGTTCAGCCAATCACAGTCAGCACGGCTGCCAGCGCCACTGCAGTCGACCAATCAGAGCAGAGCAACGGTCAGTTGACGCTGCTGAGAGAGAGAAAGTCTCGAAAGTTCAGCTTCATTATAAGAGACAGTGATGGTCGCATCAATGAACGTAGTGGATTATAAGAATCCTGAGGTCTTGCTGAACGTGCTGATGTATAATTTGTGTGGCTAAAGTTAAAAATGCGACTGTTGGAGCGAGTTAAAAAAAAACGATGCATCTGTGCTCCTCCGGGAAATTTCTGCTCTGTTAATATGGGAGTAAATAGGGCAGGTGATGGGTGATCCTGACACATCTGAGCCAACAGAGCCAAAACTATCAGTCTGACAGCTTCAGCAGTTTAATGTGAGCGAGCAGCACAAATTTTCAAACAATTTGATGTTGAAATTATTTCTGTAGAGTGAAATTTGTGCCGCTGGGAGGAGCTTAAAAATAAATTTGTGGTACAGATTTTCCTCTCGGCCATGTGACTCACTCGAGCTGTCAACATTCCGTCCATTAGCGCCAATGTTAAATTTTCCCGCTCTTTTTTCCCGCTCTTTTTGGCACCATTCCTGGCAGAGCCGCCATTTTGATTTATTTTTGTGAATACAGGCGTGTTTGTCATTATTAACTCTCTATTTTTTTATCTACCAAATATTATTGTGTACTTTAATTATACAGATTATCAGATCAGATTTTATTTGTACAGTCCAAAGTCACAAAGTCCATTTTCCTCTGAGGCTTTACAATCTGTACAGGGAGTGACCCCCTCTGTGCTTAGACCCTCGGAGAGAGTGACACAAAAAACCTTTAACAGGGAAAAAATGTGGAAGAAACCTCAGGAAGATCCACAGAGAAGGGCCTGAGCACACATGCACACATGGGGCCTGTGTTCAGTGTGATGGTGCCGACCTGAACCGCCTTCAGGTCCGGAAGTCCAACAACCACCTGCAGAGTGGCTGTTCAGTCCTGGACAGTCCAGTTTCTGAGTCAGGGATGGTTGTGCTCAAGCTGAACTAACATATATTCTAATAATATATTATTATTGTATGTCATAGGTCATTTGTAAAGGGTGAATATAGTATAAATATAACAGGAATTTACCTTGACATGCAGCTGGACACGTGGTGTCCTCAGAATAAGGTTAGACACAGGATACTCGTTTTATTTTGAAAATCAATGACCGGATATCGTGTGTTGCTGCTGACTCGACCCTGCTCGGGTTCCCTCGGCTCGAAGTCCGGCACCGCCCGCGGGACCAATTAAACCGCCCCCGGCATGTCACCTGTGGGACGGGCTGGACTCACCGCCCGGAACCAGAACCGGTAAAAGAGAGCCACACTGGGAGAACTGGAGGAGGAGGGAGTGGACCGGTACCGGGTGAGTTATTCGTGTGTTTTAACGTTTAACCGGACACCGAGGACACCGAGGACCGGTTTAATGGACTCGAGCCGCGGCAGCGTTGGCGCCTTTTGACCTCAGAGCGGGAAAATAATCAACAAAATGTCGGCGTCAGTCACCGTCCTCCTCCTCTTCCTCCTCCTCCTCCTCCTCCTCCGCGGTGCGTCACTCCCGCCAGACTCCGCTCACAAACCCGCTGATTTAACGTCAGGATGCGGGACGCGCGAGTCGTTAAAAAGACGGTTTCCACCGTGAATTATTCAGATTTCTTTATTTACTTCATGTTGTTTTACGTCTCACCGACGTGCCCGGACGTGATGACACCGAATCCCCGGTTTGAAGCGGCTCTGCTCCGCTGAGGATGAAGAAGTAGTCCCGCCGGTGCCACAGTCTGAGCTGCTGACAAAGTTAAAGTTTTACATTTTAAATGTGTTTTTTAGTGTCATCGATGTGTGCCGAATGTAACAGAGGTGTACACAGATGTGGAAACTGTTCAAATTAATATGACATTAATTATATATATTTGATAATAAGCGAGAACTTTTTAAATGACTGTGATTTTAAACGGAGTTCGGTGGAGGGCGACCTGCGCATCATTTGGACACAGACGAGCCGTAAACGTGTTTATATGTAAATCAGGTGTAAACGCTCCATCACGGCTCGCTGTCATAAATCAGGTTTGTGTTTGCGGTGACTGCGGGATGGAGGTGCGTTTATTTTCAGACACCGAGCTGCTGCTGGGCGGGGCTCCGTGTGGCGCTGTCCGGCAGCGTGGTGCTGAAACTCACACACACAGAGACACACACACACACACACAGACTCACACAGAGACACACACACACACACTCTTTCATACAGCAGTGCATCATCATCTATAATTTCGAGCTTTGATTGACGTCACTCTCTTCTCAGACGCAGCGACCATGTGGGAGAAAACGCTGCTGCTGCTCCACAGTGTCCAAGGTAAAGTCTGACTGATTACTGAACAGAACCAGAACCACAGAACTTTATTCAGACTGGATCAGATTTTATTCACAATATATTTGACCCGCAGGTGTCCCACAGGTGTCCTTAACGACCTACAGGTGTCCCGCAGGTGTCCTTATTGACCCGCAGGTGTCCTTAACGACACGCAGGTGTCCTTATTGACCCGCAGGTGTCCTTAACGACCCGCGGGTGTCCTTATTGACCCGCAGGTGTCCTTATTGACCCGCAGGTGTCCTTAACGACCCACAGGTGTCCTTATTGACCCACAGGTGTCCTTAACGACCCGCAGGTGTCCTTAACAATCCGCAGGTGTCCTTAACGACCCGCAGGTGTCCCACAGGTGTCCTTATTGACCCGCAGGTGTCCTTAACGACCTACAGGTGTCCCGCAGGTGTCCTTATTGACCCGCAGGTGTCCTTATTGACCCGCAGGTGTCCTTATTGACCCGCAGGTGTCCTTATTGACCCGCAGGTGTCCTTATTGACCCGCAGGTGTCCTTAACGACCTACAGGTGTCCCGCAGGTGTCCTTATTGACCCGCAGGTGTCCTTATTGACCCGCAGGTGTCCTTATTGACCCGCAGGTGTACTTATTGACCCGCAGGTGTACTTAACGACCCACAGGTGTCCTTATTGACCCGCAGGTGTCCTTAACGACCTACAGGTGTCCCGCAGGTGTCCTTATTGACCCGCAGGTGTCCTTATTGACCCGCAGGTGTCCTTATTGACCCGCAGGTGTCCTTAACGACCCACAGGTGTCCTTATTGACCCGCAGGTGTCCTTAACGACCCACAGGTGTCTTTATTGACCCACAGGTGTCCTTAACGACCCGCAGGTGTCCATAACAATCCGCAGGTGTCCTTAACGACCTACAGGTGTCCCGCAGGTGTCCTTATTGACCCGCAGGTGTCCTTAACGACCTACAGGTGTCCCGCAGGTGTCCTTATTGACCCGCAGGTGTCCATAACGACCTACAGGTGTCCCGCAGGTGTCCTTATTGACCCGCAGGTGTCCTTATTGACCCGCAGGTGTCCTTAACGACCCGCAGGTGTCCTTAATGACCTACAGGTGTCCCGCAGGTGTCCTTATTGACCCGCAGGTGTCCTTATTGACCCGCAGGTGTCCTTAACAACTTACAGGTGTCCTTAAGAACTTACAGGTGTCCCGCAGGTGTCCTTAACAACTTACAGGTGTCCCGCAGGTTCTTAACGACCCGCAGGTGGTCTCTGTTATTTACACACTTCACTGTTGGACTGGACACTGCTGGTTCAGAGGTTCATGAAGTGTTTGTTTGCGTTGCAGCTGTAATGGCGTCTCAGTGCTGGCAGGGGGCGACCTTCTCCGAGGCAGTGGTGTCTCCGGCGGTGGAGAGCAGCGGTATCTTGCGGGTACCCGGCGTGGCGTCTCTGCCGCAGTGCGTGGCGGCGTGCTGCGACTTGCCGGGTTACGACCTGGCCTGGCTGTTTGAGGGTCGCTGCTACATCCTGAACTGCCAGCAGAGAGAGAACTGCCAGCCCCGAGAGAGACCCGGGGCCGACTCGGTCCTCGCCTTCCTGCGCAGAGCGTCACCGCAGACGCTGGTGCTGCAGTCTTTGGTGAGAGGAGAGCCGTACGGCGGCCGCTGGAGACCCCTGTCGCGGTCCTCTGAGGCCCCCGGAGACCTGGAGGCCCTGAAGGACCTCGCCCTGTTCGACGGGCCCCGGCAGGACTTCTCCGATCCCGGCATGTTGGATGTGGAATATTCAGAGGGAAGCCAGGAGAAGGGAGGGCCCGGCTCGGAGCTGGAGATGACGACAGATCGGCCGTCCTTGAAAGGAGGAGACGGCTTTAACCAATCAGAAGCAGAGGGCGGTCCAGAGAGGACGCTGACAGGAAGCAGCGTGGCCCAGAATAGAGCCACCTCTGGGGGGAACATCAGTCAGGAAGACGAGGACGAAACCAGGAGACCAACTGATCCAGCTGCAGCCGAGAAAACAGTGAGTGAGAAGTTCATCAAGTCAATGAGGTTACTACACCTGTGACAGACATGTGACAGAGACAGACTAAAACCTGGACGTAGTCTCTGTGACGTCCCCGCAGACTGTCTAAAACCTGGACGTAGTCTCCGTGACGTCCCCGCAGATTGTCTAAAACCTGAACGTAGTCTCCGTGACGTCCCCACAGACTGTCTAAAACCTGGACGTAGTCTCCGTGACGTCCCTGCAGACTGTCTAAAACCTGGACGTAGTCTCTGTGACATCCCCACAGACTGTCTAAAACCTGGATGTAGTCTCTGTGACGTCCCCGCAGACTGTCTAAAACCTGGACGTAGTCTCTGAGACGTCCCCGCAGACTGTCTAAAACCTGGACGTAGTCTCTGTGACGTCCCCGCAGACTGTCTAAAACCTGGACGTAGTCTCTGTGACGTTTTCACAGACTGTCTAAAACCTGGACGTAGTCTCTGTGACATCCCCACAGACTGTCTAAAACCTGGATGTAGTCTCTGTGACGTCCCCGCAGACTGTCTAAAACCTGGACGTAGTCTCCGTGATGTAAAAATGTTTTCATTGTTTTATTTACAGACCAGAACAGGAAGTAGCACTGACTCATCATCACTGACACTCCAGAAACCAACAACTGACTCCGCCCGACACGACCACAGATGGACTTCACTTCCCACTCGTGCCACAACCCGTCGACCAATCAGCACGTCCATACAGACAGGTACACCTGAAGGTAACAGGAACAGGAAGTGCAGGAAGTCTGTACATGGTCTGAAACTGAAGCTGTCGTCACTTCTTCACCTGCAGATCGACCCCTGCTGGCGTCTCTCGGAGACCCTGTAGAACAGACGCCATCCACAGTGAAAGATTCTGAAACCACAACTGGTACTGACATACACACACACTCACACACACACACACACACACTTATTACCTCTCCATGCTCTGCAGTCTTGTTGCAGATGTTCCAGTCAGCAGCTCCTCCGACCAACACCGACCCTCCAGCCAGAGACGTGACGGCTGACCCCCTCACCACCTCCATCACCTCCACCTCATCTGTCAGCACCAGCCCTCCGACCACGCCCTCTGCTCCGCCCTCTGCTCCGCCCTCTGCAGCTCCTGGTAGATACATGAGCACAGTGATAGTTTGTGTCTGTGCTGATGTGCAGCCTCACGGCCTCTGTCCGTCCTCTGTGTCCCCTCCTTCAGGATCAGAGGGCAGGGGGTCAAACCGCGGCCCAGTGGCCGTCGTGGGTCCGGACAGGAAGTTGTTTCTCCCGGTGAGCAGCTTGTTGCTCGACGGCGGGGGAAGCACCGATGACCGTGGCATCGTCAGCTACCACTGGGACGCCATCAGGTAGAGACGAGGGTCAGACAGCAGAAATCTGTAGTACCAGCTCAGATGAGGAACACGGCGTCCTCACGTCTTCACACTCGCTCGTGGTTTCTCCGTCATGTTTTCTGCAGCGGTCCTCCGGGACTAAAGCTGGAGGGAGCAGACCAGGCAGTAGCCACGGCGACAGGCCTTCGAGTGGGACGCTACACCTTCAGACTGACCGTCTCTGACCAGGAGGGGGCGTCGGACAGCGCGTCGCTGACTGCCAGGGTCCAGGAAGGTGAGCGGGTTTGTGACCCGGAGCTGACTCACCTGTGTGTTCCTTCAAACCCCTTTTTTTTTTTCTGTCGTCCGTCCTGCAGCCAGAAGTCTTCCTCCCGTCGCTCACGCCAGCGGCAGCCACACTCTCACTCTGCCCAACAACTCGCTGGTGCTGCGAGGCTCTGTGACCGACGGAGACCAGACAGAGGTCCACTACGCATGGGTCAGAGACAGCCAGAGTCCTGCTGCTGGGGTCAGTACAGACACGACACCCGATCTGGACTTCACAGTGCATCAGACTTTAATGGACTCTCTCTGCAGGAAGTGCTGTACGGCTCGGACACTCAGGCGTCTCTGTACCTGTCCAACCTGGTCGAGGGGACCTACCTGTTCCAGCTGAGGGTGACCGACGCTCAGGGGCGGTCCAGCGCCGCCATGGCAACCGTGGAGGTCCGACCAGGTAGGACGGGAACAGAAACACGTGGACCTGCCTCCTTGTTGATGCCCAGTAGGAAGCCGTGAAGTTTGTCCCTGCTGTGTCTCCGTAGAGCCTGGGGGTGGGGAGGAGGTGGAGCTGGAGATGTTGGTGTCGGTGTCTCAGGTCAGCATGGCTCAGAGGGACACGGTGGTCCGACAGCTTGCCGCTCTGTTCCACGTCCTCGACAGCGACATCCAGGTCCGAGCGCTGCAGGGACACTCACACCTCAGGTACAGGTCTACTGACGGCCCGGCTCACCGCCCGACTGGATTCGTCTGTTAGGACATGACGTTAAATAACGTGTGTGTTTGTGTTTGTGTAGCACGGTGCTGAGGTTCTCCGTGCAGGGCCCCTCGGGGCCGGTCTCCGGCTCCAGGCTGGTCGGTCTGCTGAGAAACCAGCTGCTCAGAGAGAAGAGTGACTACCTGCTGTTCAGAGTCCTGAGGGTCGACACCGTCCGTGAGTTCAGACCCGACATCCACGACGCTCCACACACAGACCATCGTCATGTGACGCTACACAGCCAAAGAAATTATTCAGAGAAAAGGTCACATGATGTGAAACAGCATCACAAACATCCATCCTTTAACTGTAACCGCTCATCCTCACCGAGGCGAGAGGCGAGAGGCGAGAGGCGGGGTACGCCGCCAACAAGACGGAGTCAAAACTAACATTTAAAATCTAAACACATGAATATGTGTCAGCTCTAACATGCAGAGTCCTCCTGCATCGCTACAGGATGCTGGAGGACTCACCTGAGATCAGGTGTCACCAGTTTTTGTCTTTTTTTTTGTCTGTTTTCATTCAGTGTGTCTGCTTCGCTGTTCTGGGCGTGGCCAGTGTGATCCAATCACCAAGGAGTGCACATGTGACCCCTTCTGGACGGAGAACCTGATTCGACGTTACCTCGGCGACGGAGAGAGCAACTGTGGTAAACATGAGCTGATCGTTCAGCACCCGAATGTGACGCAAATAAGAATAATATAGATTAAAATAATATTAAAGTTATATTATGAATCAGTTCATGAGATGAGCAGCAGGTGGCGTCCGCGCAGACTGTCTAAAACCTGGACGTAGTCTCCGTGACTGTTACAGACTGTCTAAAACCTGGACGTAGTCTCCGTGACTGTTACAGACTGTCTAAAACCTGGACGTAGTCTCCGTGACTGTTACAGACTGTCTAAACCTGGACGTAGTCTCCGTGACTGTTACAGACTGTCTAAAACCTGGACGTAGTCTCCGTGACTGTTACAGACTGTCTAAAACCTGGACGTAGTCTCCATGACGTCCCCGCAGACTGTCTAAAACCTGGACGTAGTCTCCGTGACGTCCCCGCAGACTGTCTAAAACCTGGACGTAGTCTCCGTGACGTCCCCGGAGACTGTCTAAAACCTGGACGTAGTCTCCGTGACGTCCCCGCAGACTGTCTAAAACCTGGACGTAGTCTCCGTGACGTCCCCGCAGACTGTCTAAAACCTGGACGTAGTCTCTGTGACGTCCCCGCAGACTGTCTAAAACCTGGACGTAGTCTCCGTGACGTCCCCGCAGACTGTCTAAAACCTGAACGTAGTCTCTGTGACGTCCCCGGAGACTGTCTGAAACCTGGACGTAGTCTCCGTGACGTCCCCGCAGACTGTCTAAAACCTGGACGTAGTCTCCGTGACGTCCCTGCAGACTGTCTAAAACCTGGACGTAGTCTCTGTGACATCCCCGCAGACTGTCTAAAACCTGGACGTAGTCTCTGTGACGTCCCCGCAGACTGTCTAAAACCTGGACGTAGTCTCTGAGACATCCCTGCAGACTGGTGGTTTGACTGTCTCTGTGTTCTCCTTCAGAGTGGAGGGTGCTGTACGTCATCCTGACCAGCTTCGTGCTCATGGTCTTCATCCTGTCCGTCAGCTGGACCTTCATCTGCTGCTGCAAGAGGTGAAAACCTGTGATGAAACCAGGTGACGTCGCAGCGTCGTCGCGTATCTGAACGTGTTCTTTGTGTTTAGGAGGAGACAGACCAAGATGAGGAAGAAAACCAAGTACACCATCCTGGACAACATGGACGAGCAGGAGAGGGTGGAGCTCAGGCCCAAATTCAGTGAGTGTGGAGGCAGACTTTCAAAATAAAATGTCAGACATTAGAAACACTAAATTAAATCAAATCAGATCAGATTTTATTTGTATATATAGAGAGAGAGTTCAGTAAAGGAAGATGTGACTGCATCTTTAACCAATACTGTGACCCTGAGAGAGACAGACAGAGAGAGACAGACAGACAGACAGACAGACAGACAGAGAGACACGGACAGACAGACAGAGACAGAAAGACACAGACAGAAAGAGACAGACAGACAGACATACAGAGAGACACAGACAGACAGAGGCAGAGAGAGACAGACAGACAGACAGACAGACAGAGAGAGACAGACAGACAGACAGAAAGAGAGAGACAGACAGAGAGAGACAGACAGACAGACAGAGACAGACAGACAGAGGCAGAGAGACACAGACAGAGAGACACAGACAGACAGAGGCAGAGAGAGACAGACAGACAGACAGAGACAGACAGAGAGAGACAGACAGACAGACAGACAGACAGACACACACACACAGACAGAGAGACAGAGAGAGAAAGACAGAGACAGACAGACAGACACAGAGAGACAGACAGAGAGACAGAGACACACAGACAGAGAGAGAAAGACAGAGACAGAGTGCAGGAAGCTTTTATAACCGTCTGTCCTCTCTGCAGGCATCAAACATCGCAGCACAGAGCACAACTCCAGCCTCATGATGTCGGAGTCGGAGCTGGACAGCGACCAGGACACCATCTTTAGTCGGGACCGACCCGTCCGCAGCAGGAACCGGATCAGCGCCCAGGCCGCCCGCAACGGCAACGCCTTCGGCTGACGGGACGTTTGCATTCTGCCACAAGAGACTTCTTAAATTTGAAGGACTCCATTACCCAGAAATCCTGAGGCCTGTAGAATGAACTCGTGCAGGTAAAGGCTGTGACGTCACACATTTCTAATCGGACAACTCTGCAAAAACTTTTAAGAAGAATCCGACAGAAGATGGACGGCTTCCTCTCTGCGTGATGGGGCCAGGGTGGGGTTAGCCTAGCTTAGCACAAAGACTGGAAGCAGGGGGAAACTGCTAGCTCCAACAAAAACTGTCTGATTTACATGTAGTACCTATGTAGCCAACAAGCTAATCGCTAATCCATCCACGTCAGCTGACTTACAGCCAAACCCGAGCTAACGCTAAGCTAACTGGACTCAGATGCTAATTTAATTTATTGCTATATCTGTTAGCATAGGACAAAACTGTCCGCCGTGCTCTGATGTGACGTTTTATTCTGCTGGAACGAGTTTGCAAAGACAAAACAATAAACTTTCCATCGTCACGTGCCGTCCGGTCAATAACGTGCTAGCCTAGCTTAGCATAGAGGCTAACACATGTAACTGTAAATCTAAATGAATTAGCAGCCTAGCTTAGCACGACGTCTGATTAGCGTGTCACAAGTGTGGATGTAGAAGACAGCTGATTGGTCTGTCAGCTAACGAGCAGATGATGTCATGTGAGCTCGTTAATATAAAAAAAAACAAATCACAAGAAGTAAAATTACAATTTCATCTTTAATTTTTCATTAAATACAAAATTCATCATTTTTTTTACATCAACTATAACGACGACATTATTTCACACATGGTCAGAGTTCATCGGTTCATCTTTGTTATTTATTTCAGCTCTAATCAGAAATCCTGCAGATTAAATCCAGAAACAAACTCAGACTCTGTGTCCACTTTGTGAGGGACGCCCGATCGACGATTAATGCTGCGACCTTCAGTCCGTTTTTTTATCTCACGATGAGGCGATCTGTAATCCAATTACTTCTAATTACAAGATTTTAATCTCATAACGAGGATGTAAATACGGCCCATGACGACAAACGAACAGAGCCGAGCCTGCTGTACCACGAATTACAAGTACCTCACAGTAAATGTACTTAGTTACACCACGGCCTGCAGTGATGTCACCGTGTCCTGGAGTACACCTGCACGTCACTGCAGCCAGGTGAGGAGTTTAACCACGAGAGGTCAGCAGAGACGAGGCGGTCGGAGCGTTGAGCTACTCTTCAATAAAAAATTAATAACAAACACTTTTAACGTCTGAGACGGTTACAATTAATTTACACAATTAAAAAAAACTACAACTATACAACATTTAATATTTATTCTTTAAACGTGCCGACACATCGAGCCTCGTGTTTTCTGATCCTCGCTGTTCAGTGTCGTATTAACGTCACATTTAATTATTGAAACTGTTCGTGTTCGAATATGTCGGCTCTTAATCACGATTCGGCAAAAATCTAGATCACAGTTCATCTCAAAAATAAAAGAATGTTTGTTTCATTCAAGAGAAAAAGTCGACGAAACTAATTTAATACAATTAAACATATTTTAATGTTGTATACTGGATTCTGATTGGCTAGAGCTTCGATATTTTCAAGTGATGTCACGTGAGGAATGTTTATGTGCCTGGCTAACGAGCTCGTTAACGAAAGCGTGACCAGCAGAGACTTGTTTTTAGCCGAGCACTTGTTGGTCACTCTGACTGGAGGAGTGAGGAGTCTTCAGTCGGACAGCTAGATTCAGCTCATTAGTTTTCAGTAACGAGCTTTAAGACACAATGAAGCGAGAGCTCTGACAACGATCTCTGTGGCCAATCAGAAGTGAGTATTTCCCCTCAGGGCTCGGTTTGTGGCTGCTTGTTAATTATTGCCTGAAAGATTTCAACCTCGACTGATTTAAAGTTTTTATTATTTCTATGTTAATGAAGTTAAAGCCTCAGGTCCTGGACTGGACCGGCGGCGGTGGCGGCGCTGCTTCTCTCTCAGGGTTTGAGGTTTCCGAAGCACATGTACTTCACCTCCAGATACTCCTCGATACCGTACTTGGAGCCTTCGCGGCCCAGACCGGACTGCTTGACCCCGCCAAACGTGGCCTCGGCGGTGGACAGGAGGCCCTCGTTGACTCCGACTATCCCCACCTCCAACGCCTCCGCCACACGCCAGATCTGACTCACATCCTGCGAGTAGCAGTAACCTGAGGAGGGACGACATGCTGTTACAGACTCCATCATGGCCGCCTCAGTCTTTGTGGTCCGGCTCTGACTTCACTTCCTTTCAGGATGGACCAAATGTCTCGTTACGTTTCAGACGGACGGACTCACCTGCCAGCCCGACATGAGACGCGTTCGCGATAGCCAGAGCCTCTTCCTCTGTGTTGAACCTGGAAACCACAAACAGAAGTTCAGGTTGGTCGAATGCAGCCGACACAGTTTCCTCTTCTTCTTCTACAGACAACATGTAGAACAGGAAGCGGACCTGACGACGGGCAGCAGCGGGCCGAACGTTTCCTCCTTCATGCACAGCATGTCTGTGGTGACGCCTGTCAGCAGCGTGGGCTCCATGAAGGAGCCGTCCAGACGCTTCCCGCCCTTCAACAGCGTCGCTCCTCTGGACACGGCGTCAGAGACCTGCTGGGCCACCTGAGGAGCAGACGTCACATGTTGAAGCGGCAGATTATGATACAATCGTCATGAACATGTCTGTTACCTTCTCTGCAGCTCTGCTGTTGATGAGCGGTCCCTGGGTGGTTTCAGGGTCTAAACCGTGGCCGACACGGAGCTCGGCATCCATCGCTTGGCTCAGCTTCTCCATGAATCGATCGTGGATGCCGCTCTGCACGAGAAACCTGTTCGAACACACGCACGTCTACAGGAAGAGGAAGAGGACGTGATGTTCGCGGTCCACACAGAGCGCTCCGAGCTGCACGCAGACTCTCAGCTCACCTGTCCAGAGTTCCTGAACTTGGAAGCCATCGCTCCGCTCACCGCCGCGTCGACGTCAGCGCTGTCGAACACAATGAAGGGGGCGTGGCCACCCAGCTCCATGGACGCCTTCTTCACAGTGTCAGCCGCCATTTTCAGCAGAATCTGAGAAGAGACAGTCAGGTTTAAGACAGTCTGCGGGGACGTTACGGAGACTACGTCCAGGTTTAAGACAGTCTACGGGGACGTCTCGGAGACTACGTCCAAGTTTTAGACAGTCTGCGGGGACGTCACGGAGACTACGTCCAGGTTTTAGACAGTCTACGGGGACGTCTGGGAGACTACGTCCAGGTTTTAGACAGTCTGCGGGGACGTCACGGAGACTACGTCCAGGTTTTAGACAGTCTGCGGGGACGTCTCAGAGACTACGTTCAGGTTTTAGACAGTCTGCGGGGACGTCACGGAGACTACGTCCAGGTTTAAGACAATCTACGGGGACGTCTCGGAGACTACGTCCAGGTTTTAGACAGTCTGCGGGGACGTCACGGAGACTACGTCCAGGTTTTAGACAGTCTGCGGGGACGTCACGGAGACTACGTCCAGGTTTTAGACAGTCTGCGGGGACGTCACGGAGACTACGTCCAGGTTTTAGACAGTCTGCGGGGACGTCACGGAGACTACGTCCAGGTTTTAGACAGTCTGCGGGGACGTCACGGAGACTACGTCCAGGTTTTAGACAGTCTGCGGGGACGTCACGGAGACTACGTCCAGGTTTTAGACAGTCTACGGGGACGTCTCGGAGACTACGTCCAGGTTTTAGACAGTCTGCGGGGACGTCACAGAGACTACGTCCAGGTTTTAGACAGTCTGCGGGGACGTCACGGAGACTACGTCCAGGTTTTAGACAGTCTGTGAGGGGCGTCACAGAGACTACGTCCAGGTTTTAGACAGTCTGTGAGGACGTCACAGAGACTACGTCCAGGTTTTAGACAGTCTACGAGGACGTCTCGGAGACTACGTCCAGGTTTTAGACAGTCTGCGGGGACGTCACAGAGACTACGTCCAGGTTTTAGACAGTCTGCGGGGACGTCACAGAGACTACGTCCAGGTTTTAGACAGTCTGCGGGGACGTCTCAGAGACTACGTCCAGGTTTTAGACAGTCTGCAGGGACGTCACAGAGACTACGTCCAGGTTTTAGACAGTCTGCAGGGACGTCACAGAGACTACGTCCAGGTTTTAGACAGTCTGCGGGGACGTCTCGGAGACTACATTTCAGATTCTCACCTTGCCGGTTGCCGTGGAGCCGGTGAAGGAGATTTTGGCCACCAGCGGGTCGGTGCAGAGAACCTCCCCGACTGACGGCGTCTTCTCTCTGGAACATGGAACCACGTTGAAGACGCCTGCAGGGATCCCGGCCTGCTCTGCCAGCTGCAAAACCAAAACGTGAAGACGTGAAATCATTTAAACGACGGCAGGAAAGTCAAAATAACTCCCGAGTCCGATGTTTGCCGACCTCAGCCAGAGCGAGCGCTGACAGCGGGGTGTCCTCTGCTGGCTTGATCACCACCGTGCAGCCGGCGGCCAGAGCAGCTCCGACCTTCCTGGTGATCATGGCGCTCGGGAAGTTCCACTGTGGAGAAAATGTGTGTGCTAACGTGAGGTCACGTGATCACATGCAGGTGTTTCCCAGACAAGCTCAGCTAATTGGCTGCTCACCGGAGTGATGATGGAGGCCACGCCCACGGGCTGTTTGAGCAGGAAGATCTTCCGATCTTTGGCAGGCGACGGGACGATGTCGCCATAAACGCGTCGAGCCTCCTCTGAAAACCACTCCACGAAGGAGGCGGAGTACGCGATCTCCCCGAGAGACTCCTTCAAGGGTTTACCCTGCAACGACACGACATCAGCCAGTGACGCGGCTCGGTCTGCAGGTGGAATGATGACCTCACACTGTACTGCAGTACAGTGTGAGGTCATCAAAGTAAAGCATCAATGAAGAAATATTTATCAGCTTTCAAGTGTTTATGACCTAATGACACCCAACCCATGTGTGGAGGTGATTTATGCTGTTCTGTGACCAAAGAAAGTTCCCGAGCCGAGCTACGTGTGTGGTTCCCCGTTCCCGAGCCGAGCTAGGTGTGTGGTTCCCCGTTCCCGAGCCGAGATAGGTGTGTGGTTCCCCGTTCCCGAGCCAAACTACGTGTGTGGTTCCCCGTTCCCGAGCCGAGCTAGGTGTGTGGTTCCCCGTTCCCGAGCCGAGATAGGTGTGTGGTTCCCCGTTCCCGAGCCAAACTACGTGTGTGGTTCCCCGTTCCCGAGCCGAGCTAGGTGTGTGGTTCCCCGTTCCCGAGCCGAGCTACGTGTGTGGTTCCCTGTTCCCGAGCCGAGCTAGGTGTGTGGTTCCCCGTTCCCGAGCCAAACTACGTGTGTGGTTCCCCGTTCCCGAGCCGAGCTAGGTGTGTGGTTCCCCGTTCCCGAGCCGAGCTACGTGTGTGGTTCCTCGTTCCCGAGCCGAGCTACGTGTGTGGTTCCCCGTTCCCGAGCCAAACTACGTGTGTGGTTCCCCGTTCCCGAGCCGAGCTAGGTGTGTGGTTCCCCGTTCCCGAGCCGAGCTACGTGTGTGGTTCCCCGTTCCCGAGCCAAACTACGTGTGTGGTTCCCCGTTCCCGAGCCGAGCTAGGTGTGTGGTTCCCCGTTCCCGAGCCGAGCTACGTGTGTGGTTCCTCGTTCCCGAGCCGAGCTAGGTGTGTGGTTCCCCGTTCCCGAGCCAAACTACGTGTGTGGTTCCCCGTTCCCGAGCCGAGCTAGGTGTGTGGTTCCCCGTTCCCGAGCCGAGCTACGTGTGTGGTTCCCCGTTCCCGAGCCGAGCTAGGTGTGTGGTTCCCCGTTCCCGAGCCGAGCTAGGTGTGTGGTTCCCCGTTCCCGAGCCAAACTACGTGTGTGGTTCCCCGTTCCCGAGCCGAGCTAGGTGTGTGGTTCCCCGTTCCCGAGCCGAGCTACGTGTGTGGTTCCTCGTTCCCGAGCCGAGCCAGGTGTGTGGTTGCCCGCTCCTGATGATGGATACGTGACAACCGCCTATCGAGCTGGAGGATCCTGATTGGACGGGCAGCTCGCTCTCTCAGTTTGCCGACGTGTTAATTATTGAACTAACTCGTTAACAGGATGACGGTCAGGTGAAGGTAAATCACTGATCAAACTGTTTAAAGTGACCGAAGCCTCTGTTCCTGTCTGGGACTCGTGTTTTGAAGGTTGTTCGTGTTGAGCAGCGTGTCCGCCTCCCTCTCTGTGTATTATTAATCTGATATCCTGACAATAAATAACTTTATTTGACCAAACACGTCTGGCTCGTTAGATAACAGCTTCCTGCAGTCCCTCAGGATACTCACGCTCTCGAAGGTGATCAGCTTGGCCAGGTCTTCTTTGTGCAGCGTCATCAGGTCGAACCATTTCCTCAACAGGATGCTCCGCTCCTGCAGGAGAACCAATCAGATCATACCAGGAGTTTTATATATAAATGTAAATAAAAATGTATAAATGATATTTCATGACCTGTCGTGACCTCGAGGAGAATCACATGACCAACCACAAACTAGAGAGCGAGGACGTTCAGAGGACGAGACGAGGAGGAGCTTCATGTGAACGGTGATGGATTAAGTTTGTCCACAGTCACCGAGGTGTGAACGGACGTTTGCTCAGATTAATATTTCACAGAGAGACGAGACGTTCAGTCCGTTCTACAGTTCACGAGTTTGTTTTTAGGTTTGGTGTCGTGTAATTAAAGATTTTTTCTTTCTTCAAATTCACACTGGGTGAAAAAAAAAGTTTAAATAATAAAGTTTGACTTTTGTTTGTTTGTCTCTTTATGTGTAAAATGTGAAAAACAGAAAACATGAAGGTGGATCGGCCCGACACGAGTGTACACCTGTCCATGGTAATGTTCTAACGGAATTACGTAAGAACACGTTCTTTGAGAATTTCAATTTAATTTTGAGTGAAAAATCTGTTTTTCAAGCTTTTTTTTTAAAGAAAGAAAAACTTTTTTTTCCCAGAATGCTGAAATATTTTTAAGAAAAAATACCCCCCCCCGCCAGAATGTTTTTTCACTTTAAAAATATATTTAAAAAAAAATATATTTTTCAGAATTTTGACTTTTTTTTTAAAGAAAAAAGAATTCCTCAAAATTCTGACTTTTATTTTCTTAAATTCTAACTAATTCTTTCTCGGAATTCTGACTTTGTAAAAAAAAAATCCCAGCAATATTCCTGTTTTTTTTCTTTTCGTGAAGACAGATCTGAATTTTTTTTCAGAATTTTAAAAAACTTTTTTTTAATCGTCTGATTTTTTTTCTGAATAAGTCAGTTTTTTTAAAGAAAAAAATACTTTAAAAAAACAGCAATATTCCTGTTTTTTTCTTTTCGTGAAGACAGATCTGAATGTCAGAATTGCTTAAAAAAATTTAGGACCTTTTTTAAGAAAGAAAAAAAAATTTTTCAAAATTTTTAAAAACTTCTTTTTTATCGTCTGATTTTTTTTCTAATTAAGTTAGAATTTTTTAAAAAAAAAGAAAAAAATCATAATTGTGAGTTTAAAGTCCTCCTCTGATAAATGTTTCCGTGTGGCCCTAGTGCTCTTCTGCAGCTCGTTCATTTCAGATTTGCTGGATTATATTGTTGTTTATGTTCATGTGTTCATGTGTTTATATGTTCATGTTCATGTGTTCATGTGTTTGTGTTCATGTGTTCATGTTCATGTGTTTGTGTTCATGTTCATGTGTTCATGTGTTTGTGTTCATGTGTTCATGTGTTTCTGTTCATGTGTTTGTGTTCATGTGTTTGTGTTCATGTGTTCATGTGTTTGTGTTCATGTGTTTGTGTTCATGTGTTTGTGTTCATGTGTTCATGTTCATGTGTTTGTGTTCATGTGTTCATGTGTTTGTGTTCATGTGTTTGTGTTCATGTGTTCATGTATTTGTGTTCATGTGTTCATGTGTTTGTGTTCATGTGTTCATGTGTTTCTGTTCATGTGTTCATGTGTTTGTGTTCATGTGTTTCTGTTCATGTGTTTCTGTTCATGTGTTCATGTGTTTCTGTTCATGTGTTCATGTGTTTGTGTTCATGTGTTTGTGTTCATGTGTTCATGTGTTCATGTGTTTGTGTGTTCATGTGTTTGTGTTCATGTGTATGTGTTCATGTGTTTGTGTTCATGTGTTCATGTGTTTGTGTTCATGTGTTTGTGTTCATGTGTTCATGTGTTTGTGTTCATGTGTTTGTGTTCATGTGTTCATGTGTTTGTGTTCATGTGTTCATGTGTTTGTGTTCATGTGTTTGTGTGTTCATGTGTTTGTGTTCATGTGTATGTGTTCATGTGTTTGTGTTCATGTGTTTGTGTTCATGTGTTTGTGTGTTCATGTGTTCATGTTCATGTGTTTGTGTTCATGTGTTTGTGTGTTCATGTGTTTGTGTGTTCATGTGTTTGTGTTCATGTGTTTGTGTTCATGTGTTCATGTGTTTGTGTTCATGTGTTTGTGTTCATGTGTTTGTGTTCATGTGTTCATGTGTTTGTGTTCATGTGTTTGTGTTCATGTGTTTGTGTTCATGTGTTTGTGTTCATGTGTTCATGTGTGTGTGTTCATGTGTTTGTGTTCATGTGTTCATGTGTTTGTGTTCATGTGTTCATGTGTTTGTGTTCATGTGTTCATGTGTTTGTGTTCATGTGTTTGTGTTCATGTGTTCATGTGTGTGTGTTCATGTGTTTGTGTTCATGTGTTCATGTGTTTGTGTTCATGTGTTTGTGTTCATGTGTTCATGTGTTTGTGTTCATGTGTTTGTGTTCATGTGTTCATGTGTGTGTGTTCATGTGTTTGTGTTCATGTGTTCATGTGTTTGTGTTCATGTGTTCATGTGTTTGTGTTTATGTGTTTGTGTTCATGTGTTTGTGTTCATGTGTTCGTGTGTTTGTGTTCATGTGTTCATGTGTTTGTGTTCATGTGTTTGTGTTCATGTGTTTGTGTTCATGTGTTCATGTGTTTGTGTTCATGTGTTTGTGTTCATGTGTTCATGTGTTTGTGTTCATGTGTTCATGTGTTTGTGTTCATGTGTTTGTGTTCATGTGTTTGTGTTCATGTGTATGTGTTCATGTGTTTGTGTGTTCATGTGTTTGTGTTCATGTGTTCGTGTATTTGTGTTCATGTGTTTGTGTTCATGTGTTTGGGTGTTCATGTGTTTGTGTTCATGTGTTCATGTGTTTGTGTTCATGTGTTTGTGTTCATGTGTTCATGTGTTTGTGTGTTCATGTGTTTGTGTTCATGTGTTTGTGTTCATGTGTTTGTGTTCATGTGTTCATGTGTTTGTGTTCATGTGTTTGTGTTCATGTGTTTGTGTTCATGTGTTTGTGTTCATGTTCATGTTCATGTGTTTGTGTTCATGTGTTCATGTGTTGTGTTCATGTGTTTGTGTTCATGTGTTCATGTGTTTGTGTCGGTGTATGTGTTCATGTGTTTGTGTTCATGTGTCAGTTTGTGTTCATGTGTTCATGTGTTCATGTGTTTGTGTTCATGTGTTGTGTTCATGTGTTGTGTTCATGTGTTCATGTGTTGTGTTCATGTGTTTGTGTTCATGTGTTCATGTGTTTGTGTTCATGTGTTTGTGTTCATGTGTTCATGTGTTTGTGTTCATGTGTTTGTGTTCATGTGTTCATGTGTTTGTGTTCATGTGTTTGTGTTCATGTGTTCGTGTTCATGTGTTCATGTGTTTGTGTTCATGTGTTTGTGTTCATGTGGTTGTGTTCATGTTCAACAGGATGCTCCGCTCCTGCAGGAGAACCAATCAGATCACACCAGGAGTTTTATATATAAATGTGAATAAAAATGTATAAATGATATTTCATGACCTGTCGTGACCTCAAGGAGAATCACATGACCAACCACAAACTAGAGAGCGAGGACGTTCAGAGGACGAGACGAGGAGGAGCTTCATGTGAACGGTGATGGATTAAGTTTGTCCACAGTCACCGAGGTGTGAACGGACGTTTGAGCAGATTAATATTTCACAGAGAGACGAGACGTTCAGTCCGTTCTACAGTTCACGAGTTTGTTTTTAGGTTTGGTGTCGTGTAATTAAAGATTTTTTCTTTCTTCAAATTCACACTGGGTGAAAAAAAAATTAAATAATAAAGTTTGACTTTTGTTTGTTTGTCTCTTTATGTGTTAAAATGTGAAAAACAGAAAACATGAAGGTGGATCGGCCCGACACGAGTGTACACCTGTCCATGGTAATGTTCTAACGGAATTACGTAAGAACCGTTCTTTGAGAATTTCAATTTAATTTGAGTGAAAAATCTGTTTTTCAAGCTTTTTTTTTTTTAAAGAAGAAAAAAACTTTTTTTTTCCAGAATGCTGAAATATTTTTAAGAAAAAAATCCCCCCCCCGAATGTTTTTTTACTTTAAAAATATATTTAAAAAAATATTATTTTCAGAATTTGACTTTTTTTTTAAAGAAAAAAGAATTCCTCAAAATTCTGACTTTTATTTTCTTAAATTCTAACTAATTCTTTCTCGGAATTCTGACTTTGTAAAAAAAAAAATCCCAGCAATATTTTTTTTTTTCTTCGTGAAGACAGATCTGAATTTTTTTCAGAATTTTAAAAAACTTTTTTTTAATCGTCTGATTTTTTTTCTGAATAAGTCAGTTTTTTTAAAGAAAAAAATACTTTAAAAAAACAGCAATATTCAATTTTTTTTCTTTTCGTGAAGACAGATCTGAATGTCAGAATTGCTTAAAAAAATTTAGGACCTTTTTTAAGAAAGAAAAAAATTTTTTTCAAAATTTTTAAAAACTTCTTTTTTATCGTCTGATTTTTTTTTCTAATTAAGTTAGAATTTTTTTTAAAAAAAAAGAAAAAAATCATAATTGTGAGTTTAAAGTCCTCCTCTGATAAATGTTTCCGTGTGGCCCTAGTGCTCTTCTGCAGCTCGTTCATTTCAGATTTGCTGGATTATATTGTTGTTTATGTTCATGTGTTCATGTGTTCATGTGTTTATATGTTCATGTGTTTGTGTTCATGTGTTCATGTGTTTATATGTTCATGTGTTTGTGTTCATGTGTTTGTGTTCATGTGTTTATATGTTCATGTGTTTGTGTTCATGTGTTTAAATGTTCATGTGTTCATATGTTCATGTGTTTGTGTTCATGTGTTTATATGTTCATGTGTTCATATGTTCATGTGTTTGTGTTCATGTGTTTGTGTTCATGTGTTTGTGTTCATGTGTTTATATGTTCATGTGTTCGTGTGTTCATGTGTTTGTGTTCATGTGTTTGTGTTCATGTGTTCATGTGTTTGTGTTCATGTGTTTGTGTTCATGTGTTCATGTGTTTGTGTTCATGTGTTTGTGTTCATGTGTTTGTGTTCATGTGTTTGTGCTCATGTGTTCATGTGTTTGTGTTCATGTGTTCATGTGTTTATGTGTTTGTGTTCATGTGTTTGTGTTCATGTGTTTCTGTTCATGTGTTTGTGTATATGTGTTCATGTGTTTGTGTTCATGTGTTCATGTTCATGTGTTCATGTGTTTGTGTTCATGTTCATGTGTTCATGTGTTTGTGTTCATGTGTTTGTGTTCATGTGTTTGTGTTCATGTGTTCATGTGTTTGTGTTCATGTGTTTGTGTTCATGTGTTTGTGTTCATGTGTTCATGTGTTTGTGTTCATGTGTATGTGTTCATGTGTTTGTGTTCATGTGTTCATGTGTTCATGTGTTGTGTGTTCATGTGTTTGTGTTCATGTGTTCATGTTCATGTGTTCATGTGTTTGTGTTCATGTGTTCATGTGTTTGTGTTCATGTGTTCATGTGTTTGTGTTCATGTGTTTGTGTTCATGTGTTCATGTATTTGTGTTCATGTGTTCATGTGTTTGTGTTCATGTGTTCATGTGTTTGTGTTCATGTGTTTCTGTTCATGTGTCATGTGTTTGTGTTCATGTGTTCATGTGTTTCTGTTCATGTGTTCATGTGTTTGTGTTCATGTGTTCATGTGTTTCTGTTCATGTGTTCATGTGTTGTGTTCATGTGTTTCTGTTCATGTGTTGTGTTCATGTGTTCATGTGTTTGTGTTCATGTGTTTGTGTTCATGTGTATGTGTTCATGTGTTTGTGTTCATGTGTTTGTGTGTTCATGTGTTTGTGTGTTCATGTGTTTGTGTTCATGTGTTCGTGTGTTTGTGTTCATGTGTTCATGTGTTTGTGTTCATGTGTTCATGTGTTTGTGTTCATGTGTTTGTGTTCATGTGTTCATGTGTTTGTGTTCATGTGTTTGTGTTCATGTGTTTGTGTTCATGTGTTTGTGTTCATGTGTTCATGTGTTCATGTGTGTGTGTTCATGTGTTTGTGTTCATGTGTTTGTGTTCATGTGTTCATGTGTTTGTGTTCATGTGTTTGTGTTCATGTGTTTGTGTTTATGTGTTTGTGTTCATGTGTTTGTGTTCATGTGTTCGTGTGTTTGTGTTCATGTGTTCATGTGTTTGTGTTCATGTGTTTGTGTTCATGTGTTCATGTGTTTGTGTTCATGTGTTCATGTGTTTGTGTTCATGTGTTCATGTGTGTGTGTTCATGTGTTTGTGTTCATGTGTTCATGTGTTTGTGTTCATGTGTTTGTGTTCATGTGTATGTGTTCATGTGTTTGTGTGTTCATGTGTTTGTGTTCATGTGTTCGTGTATTTGTGTTCATGTGTTTGTGTTCATGTGTTCATGTGTTTGTGTTCATGTGTTTGTGTTCATGTGTTTGTGTTCATGTGTTCATGTGTTTGTGTTCATGTGTTTGTGTTCATGTGTTCATGTGTTTGTGTTCATGTGTTTGTGTTCATGTGTTCATGTGTTTGTGTTCATGTGTATGTGTTCATGTGTTTGTGTTCATGTGTTCATGTGTTTGTGTTCATGTGTTCATGTGTTTGTGTTCATGTGTTTGTGTTCATGTGTTCATGTGTTTGTGTTCATGTGTTTGTGTTCATGTGTTCATGTGTTTGTGTTCATGTGTTTGTGTTCATGTGTTCATGTGTTTGTGTTCATGTGTTCATGTGTTTGTGTTCATGTTCATGTGTTTCTGTTCATGTGTTCATGTGTTTGTGTTCATGTGTTCATGTGTTTCTGTTCATGTGTTTCTGTTCATGTGTTTCTGTTCATGTGTTCATGTGTTTCTGTTCATGTGTTTGTGTTCATGTGTTCATGTGTTTGTTTTCATGTGTTCATGTGTTTGTGTTCATGTGTTCATGTGTTTGTTTTCATGTGTTCATGTGTTTGTGTTCATGTGTTCATGTGTTTGTGTTCATGTGTTCATGTGTTTGTGTTCATGTGTTTGTGTTCATGTGTTCATGTGTTTGTGTTCATGTGTTCATGTGTTTGTGTTCATGTGTTCATGTGTTTGTGTTCATGTGTTTGTGTTCATGTGTTTGTGTTCATGTGTTCGTGTGTTTGTGTTCATGTGTTCATGTGTTTGTGTTCATGTGTTCATGTGTTTGTGTTCATGTGTTTGTGTTCATGTGTTTGTGTTCATGTGTTCATGTATTTGTGTTCATGTGTTTGTGTTCATGTGTTTGTGTTCATGTGTATGTGTTCATGTGTTCATGTGTGTGTGTTCATGTGTTTGTGTTCATGTGTTTGTGTTCATGTGTTCATGTGTTTGTGTTCATGTGTTTGTGTTCATGTGTTTGTGTTCATGTGTTCATGTGTTTGTGTTCATGTGTTTGTGTTCATGTGTTCATGTGTTTGTGTTCATGTGTGTGTGTTCATGTGTTTGTGTTCATGTGTTCATGTGTTCATGTGTTTGTGTGTTCATGTGTTTGTGTTCATGTGTTCATGTGTTTGTGTTCATGTGTTTGTGTTCATGTGTTCGTGTTCATGTGTTCATGTGTTTGTGTTCATGTGTTTGTGTTCATGTGTTCATGTGTTCATGTGTGTGTGTTCATGTGTTTGTGTTCATGTGTTTGTGTTCATGTGTTTGTGTGTTCATGTGTATGTGTTCATGTTCATGTGTGTGTTCATGTTAATGTATGTGTTCATGTTCATGTGTTTGTGTGTTCATGTTAATGTATGTGTTCATGTTCATGTGTTTGTGTGTTCATGTGTATGTGTTCATGTGTTTGTGTGTTCATGTGTTTGTGTTCATGTGTTTGTGTTCATGTGTTTGTGTTCATGTGTTGTGTGTTTGTGTTCATGTGTTTGTGTTCATGTGTTTGTGTTCATGTGTTCGTGTGTTTGTGTTCATGTGTTTGTGTTCATGTGTTTGTGTTCATGTGTTTGTGTTCGTGTGTTTGTGTTCGTGTGTTTGTGTTCGTGTGTTTGTGTTCATGTGTTCATGTGTTTGTGTTCATGTGTTTGTGTTCATGTGTATGTGTTCATGTGTTTGTGTTCATGTGTTCATGTGTTTGTGTTCATGTGTTTGTGTTCATGTGTTTGTGTTCATGTGTTTGTGTTCGTGTGTTTGTGTTCATGTGTTCATGTGTTCATGTGTTTGTGTTCATGTGTTTGTGTTCATGTGTTCATGTGTTCATGTGTTTGTGTTCATGTGTTTGTGTTCATGTGTTCATGTGTTTGTGTTCATGTGTTTGTGTTCATGTGTTCATGTGTTTGTGTTCATGTGTTTGTGTTCGTGTGTTTGTGTTCATGTGTTCATGTGTTTGTGTTCATGTTTGTGTTCATGTGTTCAGGTTTTTGTGTTCATGTGTTTATATGTTCATGTGTTCATGTGTTTGTGTTCATGTGTTCATGTGTTTGTGTGTTTGTGTTCATGTTTGTGTTTGTGTTCGTGTGTTTGTGTTCATGTGTTCATGTGTTTGTGTTCATGTGTTTGTGTTCATGTGTTCATGTGTTTGTGTTCATGTGTTTGTGTTCGTGTGTTTGTGTTCATGTGTTCATGTGTTTGTGTTCATGTGTTTGTGTTCATGTGTTCAGGTTTTTGTGTTCATGTGTTTATATGTTCATGTGTTCATGTTCATATGTTCATGTGTTTATATGTTCATGTGTTTATATGTTCATGTGTTTGTGTTCATGTGTTTATATGTTCATGTGTTTATATGTTCATGTGTTCATGTTCATATGTTCATGTGTTCATGTGTTTGTGTTCATGTGTTTGTGTTCATGTGTTTGTGTTCATGTGTTCATGTGTTTGTGTTCATGTGTTCATGTGTTTGTGTTCATGTGTTCATGTGTTTGTGTTCATGTGTTTGTGTTCATGTGTTCATGTGTTTGTGTTCATGTGTTTGTGTTCATGTTCATGTGTTCATGTTCATGTGTTCATGTGTTTGTGTTCATGTGTTCATGTGTTTGTGTTCATGTGTTCATGTTCATGTGTTTATGTGTTCATGTTCATGTGTTCATATCTTCCTCCTCTGAGGAAACACCTCGTCATTAACTCGCCTCATTATCTGATATATATATATATATATATATAGATAATATATATAGATATATATATATATATATATATATATATATATATATATATATATAATAATTATAATAATAATTAATCTCTGGTGCTCTTACCTTCGCGGTGAACTGCTTCCAGGACTGAAACGCCTTGTACGCGGCGTCCACAGCCTGCTTGGCCTCGGCCGACCCGCAGTCCGACACTCGGGCGATCTCCTTCCCAGTGGCCGGGTCCAGGACTGGGAACACCGACGCTGCAGAGATCCAGCGGCCGTCCACGTAACCCTGCGTCCGCAGCAGCGGAGCGGCGTCCAGGCTGTAGTGTCGGTGCATGGCGGGCAGGCCGGGGAGGAGCAGCCGGAGGAAGCAGCGGGTCCTCGGCACACAGAGCGCGGACATACCGGGGCAGAGAGAGAGAGAGAGAGTGCAGCTCACGGTGTCTGTCTGTCTGTCTGTCCCCGTGGACCCGGGCCAGACCTCCAGCAGCTTTCTGTCGGTTTCAACCGGTCCGAGGACGCGTTACACCACGTGACACCGCGAAACAAACGGAGAGCACTGATGCGTTCAAGGCTCCACACAGAGGAGGAGAAAAGAGATCCAGATAAATGAAGTCACAGAAATATGTTCATGTGTTTATATGTTCATGTGTTTATGTGTTCATGTGTTTATGTGTTTATATGTTCATGTGTTCATATGTTCATGTGTTCATGTGTTTATATGTTCATGTGTTTATATGTTCATGTGTTTATGTTTGTGTTTATATGTTTATATGTTCATGTGTTTATGTTTGTGTTTATATGTTCATGTGTTTATATGTTCATGTGTTTATATGTTCATGTGTTTATATGTTCATGTGTTTATGTTTATATGTTATGTAAATAAATGTTAAATGATGAAAACTTGTTGCCAGTTATTTAGTCAGAATTATGAAATATTACGTCACGTTACGTTACGTAACGTTGTAGACACGTCATCCGATCAGCTGGTCTTCTTTTCCCGCCCTGCAGCTCCCTTAACTTTCACTTTCCGAACTCAGCTCGGTCCGGTCCAAACCGGTTTGGACACAGTGAGGAAATGTAACGGAGTACTTCACTGCATTTCAGACGTCACAGCTGGAGTTACTCTGCAACACTTTAACTGAGTAATACTCGGATACATTTAGCGCAGATACTTGAAGTACATTTTGTCTCCAATACTTCTGCACATTTATCCTGATAAAGATGACAGTACTCGGATACTTTCAGGATATGACGTTGATAATACTCGAATACTTTCATTACATGAAGCTGATAATACTTCAAAATAAAACTCTCTCCACACTTTAAACATGTCAAATATATTTTGTTTGTGTGTTTATTTATCTGTTTGTTGATGTGTTGACGTGATGTAGTGACGTCAGGAAAATGAAACTTAAGGAAACAGAAACAGCTGACTGACCTAAGACTACTACATGAAGCTGACAGTACTCGGATACATTAACTGAGTACTTTCACTACATGAAGCTGACAGTACTCGGATACATTAACTGAGTACTTACAGTACTCGGATACATTAACTGAGTACTTTCACTACATGAAGCAGACAGTACTCGGATACACTAACTGAGTACTTACAGTACTCGGATACATTAACTGAGTACTTTCACTACATGAAGCAGACAGTACTCGGATACATTAACTGAGTACTTACAGTACTCGGATACATTAACTGAGTACTTTCACTACATGAAGCAGACAGTACTCGGATACATTAACTGAGTACTTACAGTACTCGGATACATTAACTGAGTACTTTCACTACATGAAGCAGACAGTACTCGGATACATTAACTGAGTACTTACAGTACTCGGATACATTAACTGAGTACTTTCTTTACATGAAGCTGAGAGTACTTGGATACATTAACTGAGTACTTACAGTACTCGGATACATTAACTGAGTACTTTCACTACATGAAGCTGACAGTACTCGGATACATTAACTGAGTACTTACAGTACTCGGATACATTAACTGAGTACTTTCACTACATGAAGCAGACAGTACTCGGATACATTAACTGAGTACTTACAGTACTCGAATACATTAACTGAGTACTTTCACTACATGAAGCTGAGAGTACTTGGATACAATAACTGAGTACTTTCACTACATGAAGCTGACAGTACTCGGATACATTAACTGAGTACTTACAGTACTCGGATACATTAACTAAGTACTTTCACTACATGAAGCTGACAGTACTCGGATACATAACTGAGTACTTTCACTACATGAAGCAGACAGTACTCGGATACATAACTGAGTACTTTCACTACATGAAGCTGACAGTACTCGGATACATTAACTGAGTACTTTCACTACATGAAGCTGACAGTACTCGGATACATTAACTGAGTACTTACAGTACTCGGATACATTAACTGAGTACTTTCACTACATGAAGCTGACAGTACTCGGATACATTAACTGAGTACTTACAGTACTCGGATACATTAACTGAGTACTTTCACTACATGAAGCAGACAGTACTCGGATACATTAACTGAGTACTTACAGTACTCGGATACATTAACTGAGTACTTTCACTACATGAAGCAGACAGTACTCGGATACATTAACTGAGTACTTACAGTACTCGGATACATTAACTGAGTACTTACAGTACTCGGATACATTAACTGAGTACTTTCACTACATGAAGCAGACAGTACTCGGATACATTAACTGAGTACTTACAGTACTCGGATACATTAACTGAGTACTTACAGTACTCGGATACATTAACTGAGTACTTTCACTACATGAAGCTGACAGTACTCGGATACATTAACTGAGTACTTTCACTACATGAAGCAGACAGTACTCGGATACATTAACTGAGTACTTACAGTACTCGGATACATTAACTGAGTACTTACAGTACTCGGATACATTAACTGAGTACTTTCACTACATGAAGCTGACAGTACTCGGATACATTAACTGAGTACTTACAGTACTCGGATACATTAGCTGAGTACTTTCACTACATGAAGCAGACAGTGCTCGGATACATTAACTGAGTACTTACAGTACTCGGATACATTAACTGAGTACTTTCACTACATGAAGCAGACAGAAAATAAAAAATAAAACTCTCTCTACACTTTAAACATGTCAGATATATTTTGTTTATGTTTGTTTATATTTTGTTTATATGTTCACGTGTTGACATGATGTAGTGACGTCAGGAAAATGAAACTTAAGGAAACAGAAACAGCTGACTGACCGCAGGTATAAGACGCTCTGAGGCGGACTGCTCTCCACAGACTGACCGCAGGTATAAGACGCTCTGAGGCGGACTGCTCTCCACAGACTGACCGCAGGTATAAGACGCTCTGAGGCGGACTGCTCTCCACAGACTGACCGCAGGTATAAGACGCTCTGAGGCGGACTGCTCTCCACAGACTGACCGCAGGTATAAGACGCTCTGAGGCGGACTGCTCTCCACAGGCTGACCGGAGAACCGGAGAACCGGAGATGGGCGTTCAGGGTCTCTTCACCTTCGTCGAGAAACACCCGCGGATCTACCGGGACGTCCGGTTCAGGATGAGCCGGCTGGTCATCGATGGAGCCAACCTGATCCACCTGCTGTACTTTGACTCAGGTAAGTTCCGGCTGCAAAGATACTTCGAACTTTATAACAACAATAATAATTCATGACATTTTTCATTTGATGATCAGCTGCTGTCAGTTTAACAGTGTTTAAAACTTTATTTATAAAAGCAGCAACTCGTTATTTAAAAACTCTGTTTTCATATTTATAACATCTGTCAATGTGATGTGCAGCTCATAACATGCAAATAAAATGAGAAATAAAAACACAGACTCATGACATCATGACGTGTATGTGGTTATAAAACAATACCTCACCTGTCATCACCTGCTGCACTGAGACAGGTGACTGACTGACAACAGGAAGTTCTGACTTAAAGATATCACTCCGCCATTTCCTGAAAGTATTCAACATGTAAACTTCCTTTAATGAATATTCTGGATTTTATGGATCTTTGTTAACACAGGCGTGTACCTCCTCAACACAGGCGTGTACCTCCTTAACACAGGCGTACCTCCTTAACACAGGAGTGTACCTCCTTAACACAGGCGTGTACCTCCTTAACACAGGCGTGTACCTCCTTAACACAGGCGTACCTCCTTAACACAGGCGTACCTCCTTAACACAGGCGTACCTCCTTAACACAGGCGTACCTCCTTAACACAGGCGTACCTCCTTAACACAGGCGTACCTCCTTAACACAGGCGTGTACCTCCTTAACACACGCGTACCTCCTTAACACAGGTGTGTACCTCCTTAACACAGGCGTACCTCCTTAACACAGGTGTGTACCTCCTTAACACAGGCATGTACCTCCTTAACACAGGTGTACCTCCTTAACACAGGCGTGTACCTCCTTAACACAGGCGTGTACCTCCTTAACACAGGCGTACCTCCTTAACACAGGCGTGTACCTCCTTAACACAGGCGTACCTCCTTAACACAGGCGTGTACCTCCTTAACACAGGCGTGTACCTCCTTAACACAGGCGTACCTCCTTAAAACAGGCGTGTACCTCCTTAACACAGGCGTGTACCTCCTTAACACAGGTGTGTACCTCCTTAACACAGGCGTACCTCCTTAACACAGGCGTGTACCTCCTTAACACAGGCGTGTACCTCCTTAACACAGGCGTGTACCTCCTTAACACAGGCGTACCTCCTTAACACAGGCGTGTACCTTTGTAACACAGGCGTACCTCCTTAACACAGGCGTGTACCTCCTTAACACAGGCGTGTACCTCCTTAACACAGGCGTACCTCCTTAACACAGGCGTACCTCCTTAACACAGGCGTACCTCCTTAACACAGGCGTACCTCCTTAACACAGGCGTGTACCTCCTTAACACAGGCGTACCTCCTTAACACAGGCGTGTACCTCCTTAACACAGGCGTACCTCCTTAACACAGGCGTGTACCTCCTTAACACAGGCGTGTACCTCCTTAACACAGGCGTACCTCCTTAACACAGGCGTGTACCTCCTTAACACAGGCGTACCTCCTTAACACAGGCGTACCTCCTTAACACAGGCGTACCTCCTTAACACAGGCGTGTACCTCCTTAACACAGGCGTACCTCCTTAACACAGGCGTGTACCTCCTTAACACAGGCGTACCTCCTTAACACAGGCGTGTACCTTTGTAACACAGGTGTACCTCCTTAACACAGGTGTACCTCCTTAACACAGGCGTACCTCCTTAACACAGGCGTGTACCTCCTTAACACAGGCGTACCTCCTTAACACAGGTGTACCTCCTTAACACAGGCGTGTACCTCCTTAACACAGGCGTGTACCTCCTTAACACAGGCGTGTACCTCCTCAACACAGGCGTACCTCCTCAACACAGGCGTACCTCCTCAACACAGGCGTGTACCTCCTTAACACAGGCGTGTACCTCCTTAACACAGGCGTACCTCCTTAACACAGGCGTACCTCCTTAACACAGGCGTACCTCCTTAACACAGGCGTACCTCCTTAACACAGGCGTGTACCTCCTTAACACAGGCGTACCTCCTTAACACAGGCGTGTACCTCCTTAACACAGGCGTACCTCCTTAACACAGGCGTGTACCTCCTTAACACAGGCGTGTACCTCCTTAACACAGGCGTACCTCCTTAACACAGGCGTGTACCTCCTTAACACAGGCGTGTACCTCCTTAACACAGGCGTACCTCCTTAACACAGGCGTGTACCTCCTTAACACAGGCGTACCTCCTTAACACAGGTGTGTACCTCCTTAACACAGGTGTGTACCTCCTTAACACAGGCGTACCTCCTTAACACAGGCGTGTACCTCCTTAACACAGGCGTGTACCTCCTTAACACAGGCGTACCTCCTTAACACAGGCGTGTACCTTTGTAACACAGGTGTACCTCCTTAACACAGGCGTACCTCCTTAACACAGGCGTACCTCCTTAACACAGACGTACCTCCTTAACACAGGCGTACCTCCTTAACACAGGCGTACCTCCTTAACACAGGCGTACCTCCTTAACACAGGCGTGTACCTCCTTAACACAGGCGTACCTCCTTAACACAGGCGTACCTCCTTAACACACGCGTACCTCCTTAACACACGCGTACCTCCTTAACACAGGCGTGTACCTCGTTACACAGGCGTGCAGGTGAGTCATAGATAAATCTGTCCCAGCTCAGCGTTGAACTGTAGCACGTTCAGGTGACGTGGTGTTCAGTTTGTTGATTGGGGTTTTCTCTGGTTGACTGATCAGGTCTGGACCAGAATCACGGCGGGGAGTATGCTGCGTTTGAGGAGCTGATCGAGAGGTTCATCGCCGCCCTCAGAGATTGTGGGATTTCACCGTTTGTGGTGCTGGACGGAGGTTCGGACTACACCGACAAGAAGCTTGAAACGGTGATGCAAAGAGCTGTGGACCGGATCAAGAAAGCCCATCGAGCTGCGGTGGAGGACAGTAAGGAGAACGTCCTTCCACAGCTGGCCAAGCTGATGTTCAGACAGACGCTGGTCCGTCTGCAGGTCCCGATGGCTCAGTGCTACGCCGAGGCTGACCAGGAGATCGCTGCTCTGGCCAATGAGTGGCAGTGTCCAGTGCTTTCCAACGACAGCGACTTCTACATCTTTGACCTCCCGATGGGGTTTCTGCCGATCTCTCATTTCCAGTGGGAGGCGGTGGAGCAGAGCGGCTCGCAGAGCTACATCCCCTGTAAGAAGTACAACGCTTCCAGCTTCTGCATCTTTTTCAACCTCGAGCGCCAGCTCCTGCCCACCTTCGCCGCCTTGGCTGGGAACGACTACGTGAAGCTGCAGAAGATGGAGAGGCCCATCGATTGGACTCAGTTCTGCCCAGCTGGCGATGGGATACCGAGCCAGCTGGAGGGGCTGCTGTGCTGGCTGAGGGACTTCCATCAGCCCGAGAAGGCCTTGGAGGCAGCGCTGGGGCTGATGAGAGAGCTGAGCAAGAAGAAGAAGGCGGAGGTGCTGCAGGGCTTGTCTCTGGGCATGCAGGAGTACCAGCTCCCATCCAGCGCCCTGAAGAGATTCTTCGTCCATGGGGCGGCGCCTCCATTCCCGACACTTGAAGGGGTGATTAAACACGTTAAATGTTTTATCTTTTCGGGTCAGTTTGCTGACGTCTAACGAATAATCAGTCATATGTTAACGTAACTTTCTTCTTCTAAAGGTGAAGGGTCTCGTCCCAAACTGGACCCTGCTGCCGCTGACGCAGGCTCGGCTGACTTCGGACATCCTGGACGTGTTGCTGTTGCAGAGGAATAACCTCAGCGTTCCCGTGGACCGCGGCGACATGCCCAGCGTTAACCTGACCTCCAGGCCGCTGCGCCAGGTGATGTACGGGCTGCTGCTGGGCAAAGGACGGAGGCTGGAGGTGAACGAGAGTGACAGAGACGGCCTCCAGCTGAAAGAAATCCCGGTCAAAGCTGCCGTCAGGGGGGTCGCTCGGCAGCTCACACTTGAGTCACTGGATCAGGTGAAGCTTTCAGGGTTCCTCCAGTCCATCCAGTGAATGAGCATCATGTCCTGTGCTAACATTATCCCTCCTTCACGTTGATCCAGGCGGAGGCCTCCCAGCGTCTGCAGGTCTTACTGGACGCTCTTGGGGTAACCGAGGCCTCTCTGAGCCGCCTGCCGCCTCAGCTGCGCCTCCCGGTGGCTGTCACCTGCTACTGGCTGCAGAGAGCTCAGCCTTGCCCAGACCAGAGTCTGCTGAAGGCGCTGCTGCTGGGACTGAGCAATGGAGACGACTTAAGACAGAGAGCAGGTATCAAACAAGGATTATTTTCCGTTTTATTAGATCAGTCTGCCACTTTTCTAATGAATCATTTCAAAATGTGAAAATATTCGATTCATAATGATTAAAAATCAAAGCAAACTTAAATTTAATCACATTTAAAAACCTTTGAACTGAAAGTTTGATGATTTTTACTTTTTAATAACAAACAAACCTACGAGAAATTTATTCACCAATTAATGCAACAATCGAGCTTTAAAATAGTTGCCGGCGTCTCTGGTTCGCAGGACGCTTGTCCAACGTGTCGACAGTCGTCCAGGTAGTTTTACTCCTCCTCTCTCTCTCTGAAGGCCTCAGACATATTTATATACAGACATTTCTTCTTGTGTGTTACAGCTTTGCAGATGCAGAATGGACGCTGCAAACAGAAGCTGTCTGTCAGCGTCGGTCACGCCTTCAACCAATGGCAGGGCTGCCTGAAGGACGGCGTGCACCTGAACCAGCTGCTGGGTCGCCCGTTAGAAGAACCGCGGATCGCTCGGTGAGTCTCCACGTTTCACATGAACCCCGTGTTGACCTACACGTGACAAATAAAACTGTGAATCCAGATCAATAGTAAGAGGCTTCCATCTTGTCCAGGTTGTACGAGGGCACTTTGGTCCACGATCTGGTCCACCGGATCAGGACGGGAAAACTGAAGCAACTTCTGAAATATGAGCACTCGCGTGTGAAGCAGTATAAAAGCATGCTGGCTGTCATCCACCAGCTCCACGCTCAGAAGGCGTCGACGCCGGCGTCCGACAATCAGAAGACCGTGACGCCTCCACGGCGGCGGCGGCGGCGGCTGCCTCTGGGCGACCTGACGGCAAACCTGCAGCAGCTCTTCCTCCTGAGCGACGATGACGAGGAAGCTGAGCTGGAGGTCAGCAGCGGCGTCAGAGCGCAGGAGGACCTCCACCTGGGCGACCTGGTGTCAGTGAAAACTCGTTACAGAGCGAAGGAGAGAAACAACCGGTGCAAAAACCCAGAACTGGCTCGTAAAGAGGAGTGCAGAGGAGACCCGGTCCACTGGTGACGCGACACCTTCATGAATGACTCACTTAAAGCTGCAGTCACTCACTCTTTGGCCACTTGGGGGCAGCAAAACAACCTGTGCTCGTTTTATCCCGTTTAAAAAAAAACAAGACTGAGTTTGAGGATTTTAGAAAAACCGATCAAACATTACGTCATTAAAATCCTCCATGTTTGTTTGTTTGTCCAAGTTTATAAATCGCTATCGCTTATAAACTTATGAAACTTATGAATTTTTATAGCACTTTGTACTTTAAACACGTAAAGATTTTAAATGATTTTAAATGTTTTGTTCACGTCTTTTATTCCTCACGCATGTATCAGTTCTTTGACAGACGATGATTCAAACACCGCGAAGCTTTTTGTAACTTTGATCTGTTTAAATAAAGTTTTGAACGGAGGCGTGAACGTGTGTGTTTAGAAATAAAAACAAAG
This sequence comes from Collichthys lucidus, assembly GCA_004119915.2. NCBI lineage: Eukaryota > Metazoa > Chordata > Actinopteri > Sciaenidae > Collichthys > Collichthys lucidus. The sequence continues at coordinate 33,925,683 of CM014091.1, forward strand.
TGAACAGCTCTAAAAAGATTTATAAAATTTTAATATACATTTTATTCTCATACCCGCACACACACCCGCCCACACACACACACACACCCGCACACACACACACCCGCACACACACACACACACACACACACACGCACACACCCGCGCACACACACACACCATAAATAAAGGTAAAGTGGGAGTCGGAGGTGTGACCGGCGTTCAGGTTCGACTCTTCACAAACAGGATTTCACAAAGCTCGAGGAAAAATATTAAACGTTTGATTTGATTTAAAGTTTCTGGTTATTTATCTGACGTCAAAGACTTTTATTTTATAGATTAATCAATTAATAATTTAATCTACAGAAAAAAAAAGCTAATTATGGGAGATCGAAGCCGACGAACTCAAAGTGTTCAACGATTTAAAATGAAAGAAAAGTTTGTTGATAAACTGAAGAAACTCTTTATGTCAAATTGTTTAAAATTTAAAACAACATTTAAAAAAAACTGCAGTTCCTCTAACGTCCACCTGAGGCTGGCTCCAGCAGTGAGTCAGTCTCCATAAGTCCCCATGTTTCACAGCAGAAATAAACATGTTTACAGCCTGGTACAAAAAACAGTTTTGGTCTCTGTAGCTAATTTCCCCGTTCATGACAACTGTACTGAGGGTGAATTTATATACAACTCACCTGTTCACATTATATTAAGACTTAAAGTTATGCAGGATTAAGAGCGTGCACGCTTTGACTGACAGGTGGGTGTGGTCACAGAGACTACGTCCAGGTTTTAAACAGTCTGCGGGGACGTCACAGAGACTACGTCCAGGTTTTAGACAGTCTGCGGGGACGTCACAGAGACTACGTCCAGGTTTTAGACAGTCTGCGGGGACGTCACAGAGACTACGTCCAGGTTTTAGACAGTCTGCGGGGACGTCACAGAGACTACGTCCAGGTTTTAGATAATCTGTGGGGACGTCACAGAGACTACGTCCAGGTTTTAGACAGTCTGAGGGGACGTCACAGAGACTACGTCCAGGTTTTAGATAATCTGTGGGGACGTCACAGAGACTACATCCAGGTTTTAGACAGTCTGCGGGGACGTCACAGAGACTACGTCCAGGTTTTAGATAATCTGTGGGGACGTCACAGAGACTACGTCCAGGTTTTAGACAGTCTGAGGGGACGTCACAGAGACTACGTCCAGGTTTTAGATAATCTGTGGGGACGTCACAGAGACCACGTCCAGGTTTTAGATAATCTGTGGGGACGTCACAGAGACTACGTCCAGGTTTTAGATAATCTGTGGGGACGTCACAGAGACCACGTCCAGGTTTTAGACAGTCTGTGGGGACGTCACAGAGACCACGTCCATTTTAATTTACTGTAATAATTCACAGATTCATGTTGATTATTTATGATTTATGAGTATTAGTTAATTATCTTTGATAATTTGATCTGAACTCGGGAATGACTGAAAGGTTGTCCAATAGTTTGTGATTAGTTTTTCGTTGGTTGACTCAGACCAGCTGTGTGAGATCTCGTCCAGCTTCCAGAGAGACGAACCCTGCGAGCGGTCACACCGGTCCTCCGACACACAGCAGGTACAGAAAGCACAATTTATAGAACAAGCTTTTTTTACAGTGTAAAATGTGCACAGAGTTCACACAGAGAGAAGACGACAGCTCAGATGATCATCAGCTGATCTGAATCACATCAAAAACAAGAGAGAGAGGACACAGGACAAGATGGAGGTCACGTGATCCGTAACGAGTTTGTACAACCTGAAATCTGAAGACGACGAGCAGCCAGCCAAGTCCAAACATTTTATCAAGTGACGTTACCGTCTGTGACCTCCTGCTGACCCACTCTGACCTGTGATCAGGTGACCCACTCTGACCTGTGATCAGGTGATCCACTCTGACCTGTGACCAGGTGATCCACTCTGACCTGTGATCAGGTGACCCACTCTGACCTGTGATCAGGTGATCCGCACTGACCTGTGATCAGGTGACCCACTCTGACCTGTGATCAGGTGACCCACTCTGACCTGTGACCAGGTGACCCACTCTGACCTGTGATCAGGTGAACGGTGTCTCTGTCATTCGTACGTCTGTTCTCTCACTATGTAACTTTGGGCTCCGGGTCTGGAGAAGTACGTAACACTTTACGGCACTAAGTCACACAGCAGCAACTATTTCACTGATTCTGGTGAAACTGGATCATATTTTATGGAGGAAATGTTTTCTGGTTTTCCCTCTGATGTCCTCCGGCTGCTCCGCCTCAACTCTCTGTGATTTACAGAGTTTATGATGGACAGTGAAGTAAACTGCTGACAGCTGTAGCTGCTGTTAGCTCATGTTAGCTCAGTCTGTTAGCTGCTGTTAGCTCATGTTAGCTCAGTCTGTTAGCTGCTGTTAGCTCATGTTAGCTCAGTCTGTTAGCTGCTGTTAGCTCATGTTAGCTCAGTCTGTTAGCTCATGTTACCTCAGTCTGTTAGCTCAGTCTGTTAGCTCATGTTAGCTCAGTCTGTTAGCTCAGTCTGTTACTCAGTCTGTTAGCTGCTGTTAGCTCATGTTAGCTCATGTCTGGCTCAGCTGTTAGCTGCATGTTAGCCATGTTACCTCAGTCTGTTAACTCAGTCTGTTAGCTGCTGTTAGCTCATGTTAGCTCAGTCTGTTAACTCAGTCTGTTAGCTGCTGTTAGCTCATGTTACCTCAGTCTGTTAGCTGCTGTTAGCTCATGTTAGCTCAGTCTGTTACCTCAGTCTGTTAGCTGCTGTTAGCTCATGTTAGCTCATGTTAGCTCAGTCTGTTAGCTGCTGTTAGCTTATGTTAGCTCAGTCTGTTAGCTGCTGTTAGTTCATGTTAGCTCAGTCTGTTAGCTGCTGTTAGCTCATGTTAGCTCAGTTTGTTAGCTGCTGGTCTCTCTGAGCTCACCGCAAAGCTGACGAACTAAGTGTTTGTACCAACAGGCGTTATGGACTACCAGGAAGAAGAAGAGGAGGTAACCAGGCTCAGCAGCTTCTATGGACATGATGGCAGAGGAGCAGAGAGTGAAGAGGACGCTGACGGAGGAAGCTAAGAAGAGAAAAGGAGAGAGTGAGCGAGCAAGAAGCCGCCGGACAAGAGTAAATGCTGCTGGACTAGTCGCTGATATCAGCTGCTGCTGGACTAGTCTCTGATATCAGCTGCTGCTGGACTAGTCTCTGATATCAGCAGCTGCTGGGACCTGGATGATGATTGGCTGTTTGATCAGAAGAAATACTCGAGTACAGCTGGACACAGAAACTCGTCTGGCTGCTCTCGCCGTGAACATCGAGCTGTAAAGTGTCTAAATGTCACCAAACAGGAAGGAGTGGAAAGCTTCAAAATAAGATTTCTTTAATGTTCTCCTGGAGTAAAGAAAGCTGAAGTGTTCACAGGAGATGAAGTTATTACTCTACGTTACACGCGACGACGACGCGCCTTTTTTTAAGAAAACATGGTAGCCAAATGAACTACATTTCCCAGAAAGCACCACGACCAAAGGTGAAACAGTGATTGAAGGAGCGAGAGAAATCAACATGAAGTAGAAAAACAATGACGTTAATATCCGGGCGCGTTTCCTTCGACGCGGCGATGACTCGGATCATCGATGACTCCTCTAAGGCACGGGATGAGAGAGCGTCGCTACGAAACAAAGAGTCTGAATCCTGAAGCAACAGAACGTATCCACAACGTTGAGGGAACGCTGGAGGAGACGTGGGTGTATGTACAAGGTGACGAGTGTTCAATACGACAGGAAGGAAGAACGTGTCCCTCCTGTTCTGTTTATAACGTTATAATAACCTTATTATAACGTTATAATAACCTTATTATAACGTTATTATACAGTAAATAACAGGCTCGAGTGTGGGCGCTGTGTGACGTACAAATTTAACTTCATTAGAGTTTTATTTGAGTTAATTAGCGTTGATTTGTTTACGGAGAGATAATTAGTGTTGAACTTCAAACGAGCCAAAAACGGTTTAGTGTTTCTGAGTCGACGCCAACGTGGACGATGGTTTAAAGACGGATGGAAGTCTACGGACGCCAACGCTAAAATCAATGAAAGAAAGAAAAAGAAAAATTACTCTGAGAAACTTTAATTGAAAACTGAACTTCATATGAATCAAACATTTTATCTTGATTTTAAACCGTCGACAGACTTCCACAAACACGGTTAAAGCTTTAAGTTTAAACGTCTAAAGAAGCCGCCGCGCTCCGTCACCTCACGCTGGGATTCGCCTACAGAGGAATCAAAACAAGTTACCGCATCCGACCGTGAAGAGCGAGCTGAGCAGTGGTCAACACCTTCTAAACGACAGAGTAAAAAACTCGAACCGGAGCCGCTTCACGCCGTGGTCGGTTCCCCCCCAAAGCTACAAAAAATCTACAACCAGGCCGAGCGGAGCGGCCGCTGTGGATCGAGGTCCAAGCTCACAGCGCGGGGTCACGGCTCGTTCTCCCGGTTTAATCAAAGTCCAGTACGCGCCTCGCCTCCCTCCGTCCCCGTCCGAGGCCGGGAGCCTCCTCCAGTCCCAGACCAGAGGTTCTCCTCCCTCCTGAGGAGCTCACAGAAAAGTCCCACAAGTCCTTGCAGTCCTAAATAGTCAGTGCCATCGTGAGATCCTAAAAAACCATCACACCTCCATCACCATCGTCCTCCTCGTCTTCCTCCGTCGGGCCGGGACAGCGTCGGGGAAGCTGGGGGCGTGTCATACCTCGTGGAAGCTGTCGGTGGGCGGGCTCTTCTCGACCCCCCTCCACCGCTCCACCGTCTTGATGGCCTCGGACACCACGCACACCGAGGAGGTGAGCGTCACGAGGAACAGCAGGTCTGCAGGAGGACGGATACGTTCAACACATTACAACACACCTGGCGCCACAAACAGGTGAGCTCGCTTCAGGTCCCACAGAACCGCTCAGAACTCGCCATCGCTCGCTCTTACCCAGAATGCTCAGGCTCTCCGTCTGGAAGATGTTCTGTAGAGGAGGGAAGTAGATGACGAGGAGCTGACCCATGATGGACGCCAGCACGGCGTAACAGAACGTCCTGTTACTGCACAGACCCATCTCATGGACCATCCGGGTCTGAGGAGGACAGACATCAGTGTGAGGACAAGTTCACACTCTGAAGACAGGAACAGGTGTGTGTTCACGTGTGTGTTCAGGTGTGTGTTCACGTGTGTGTTCAGGTGTGTGTTCAGGTGTGTGTTCAGGTGTGTGTTCAGGTGTGTTCAGGTGTGTGTTCAGGTGTGTGTTCACGTGTGTGTTCAGGTGTGTGTTCAGGTGTGTGTTCACGTGTGTGTTCAGGTGTGCGTTCAGGTGTGCGTTCAGGTGTGTGTTCAGGTGTGTGTTCAGGTGTGTGTTCAGGTGTGTGTTCAGGTGTGTTCAGGTGTGTGTTCAGGTGTGTTCAGGTGTGTGTTCACGTGTGTGTTCAGGTGTGTGTTCAGGTGTGTGTTCAGGTGTGTGTTCACGTGTGTGTTCAGGTGTGTGTTCAGGTGTGCGTTCAGGTGTGCGTTCAGGTGTGCGTTCAAGTGTGCGTTCAGGTGTGTTCAGGTGTGTTCAGGTGTGTGTTCACGTGTGTGTTCAGGAGTGTGTTCAGGAGTGTGTTCACGTGTGTGTTCAGGTGTGTGTTCAGGAGTGTGTTCAGGAGTGTGTTCACGTGTGTGTTCAGGTGTGTGTTCAGGTGTGTGTTCAGGAGTGTGTTCAGGAGTGTGTTCAGGAGTGTGTTCACGTGTGTGTTCAGGAGTGTGTTCACGTGTGTGTTCAGGTGTGTGTTCAGGTGTGTGTTCAGGAGTGTGTTCACGTGTGTGTTCACGTGTGTTCAGGAGTGTGTTCAGGAGTGTGTTCACGTGTGTGTTCAGGTGTGTGTTCACGTGTGTGTTCAGGTGTGTGTTCAGGTGTGTGTTCAGGTGTGCGTTCAGGTGTGTGTTCAGGAGTGTGTTCACGTGTGTGTTCAGGAGTGTGTTCAGGAGTGTGTTCACGTGTGTGTTCAGGTGTGTGTTCACGTGTGTGTTCACGTGTGTGTTCAGGTGTGTGTTCAGGTGTGTGTTCAGGTGTGCGTTCAGGTGTGCGTTCAGGTGTGTGTTCAGGTGTGTGTTCAGGTGTGTGTTCAAGTGTGTTCAGGTGTGTGTTCAGGTGTGTGTTCAGGTGTGTGTTCAGGTGTGTGTTCAGGTGTGTGTTCAGGTGTGTTCAGGTGTGTGTTCAGGTGTGTGTTCAGGTGTGTTCAGGAGTGTGTTCAGGTGTGCGTTAAGGTGTGTGTTCACGTGTGTGTTCACGTGTATGTTCAGGTGTGTGTTCAGGTGTGTTCAAGTGTGTGTTCAGGTGTGTGTTCAGGTGTGTGTTCAGGTGTGTGTTCAGGTGTGTGTTCAGGTGTGTTCAGGTGTGCGTTCAGGAGTGCGTTCAGGTGTGTGTTCAGGTGTGTTCAGGTGTGTGTTCAGGTGTGTGTTCAAGTGTGTGTTCAGGTGTGTGTTCACGTGTGTGTTCACGTGTATGTTCAAGTGTGTGTTCACGTGTGTGTTCACGTGTGCGTTAAGGTGTGTGTTCACGTGTGCGTTCATGAGTGTGTTCAGGTGTGTGTTCACGAGTGTGTTCACGAGTGTGTTCAGGTGTGCGTTAAGGTGTGTGTTCACGAGTGTGTTCACATGTGTTCAGGTGTGTGTTCAGGTGTGCGTTCACGAGTGTGTTCACATGTGTTCAGGTGTGTGTTCAGGTGTGTGTTCAGGTGTGTGTTCAGGTGTGTGTTCAGGTGTGTTCAGGTGTGTGTTCAGGTGTGTGTTCAGGTGTGTGTTAAGGTGTGTGTTCACGAGTGTGTTCACGAGTGTGTTCAGGTGTGCGTTCAGGTGTGCGTTCACGAGTGTGTTCACATGTGTTCAGGTGTGTGTTCAGGTGTGTGTGTTCAGGTGTGTGTTCAGGTGTGTGTTCAGGTGTGTGTTCAGGTGTGTTACCTGTGAGCGAGAGCTCAGAGCGTTGAACATGTCAAAGAAGACGAAGCAGGTGAAGGTCATGGTGGTGTCTCGAGGAGTGATCACGTTGTCCTGCAACTGAAACACAAAAACAAACATTCAACATCCGTCCTGAACTTACCAAACTTTATTTATTATTTTAACATTTTAATATTTCTTTATTTTTTCATATTGTTTGTGTCTCTTGTCAGTTTTAAAGATTGTACAATCTGCTGTAAATCTGGTTCATGGTTTGTGGTCGCTGACTTCATCATTCCTCAGAGACACGGAGCTTCCTGATTGGAGCAGCACCTGACCCGACCATCCAATCAGACGATCTTCTTTAAGAGCTTGTTAATCTTTGTTAGCTCAAAGACATAAAACTTTAGATTCGGCTCAGACGGTTTGTTTCACCTTCGTCTGTTTTATTGATGATTATTCAAATTTAAAATAAATAATAAGTGAAAATATGTGAATAACAAAGGAACAGAGAGGACTGACGCTGCTTTCAAACACGTTCATCAGCCGCCTCCACCTGCAGCCGCCTCCACCTGCAGCCGCCTCCACCTGCCTCACCTCTCTCCAGAAGACAAACAGCGTCCCGCATACGATGATGAGCGCCGACACGAGGACTTTGACGAGCAGGCTGCGAGTGATGATGCTGTCTCTGACGTTACGAGGAGGCTTCCTGATCACGTCCCGGTCCACAGGCTCCACCCCCAAACTGAGCACAAAACACACAACGCTACGTCACACACACACACTCCTGACACACACACACACACACACACACACACGTCTCCTGCACATTGTGTCTAACTGAGTAAACTGCTGCAGCTGCTGTACCTCTGAGCAGGAGGTCCGTCCATGATGATGTTGATCCACAGGATCTGCATGGCGTTCAGCGGGTTGGGGAAGTTCATCAGCGTTGCCAAGGAGATGAGCGTCAGAGCTGCAATGCTCCTGAGGAGCAGCAGGGGGAGGAAGAGTCACATGATCAGAGGACAGACCCGATTCATTAATTCAGAAAATTAATAATAATAATTAGTGTTTTTCACTCACGTGCTCAGCTGGAAGCGGACAAAGTTTTTAATGTTGTTGTAAATTCCTTTTCCTTCCTCGATGGCCGACCTGGAAGCAGAGAACAAGTCAGAGTTTAAAACTGTGACTGCGCGGTCGTCACCGTCCACGCCGTCCACGCCGTCCACTCACATGATGGTCTGGAAGTCGTCGTCCACCAGGATCATGTCGGCTGCCTCCTTGCAGACGTCGGTGCCCGTCTGGCCCATCGCCACGCCGATGTCGGCGGCCTTCAGAGCCACGGCGTCGTTCACACCGTCACCTGTCATGGCCACCACGGCGCCGATGTTCTGCAGAGACTGCAGAGAGACAACAAACGAGTCAGGTGGTCTCTTTAGCTGCTGTTAGCTCAGTTTGTGGCCCGCAGGTTGTCGGGTTGAATCCCAGGATCGCTGAAGGCTCGCCCTGCTCACCTTGACGATCTTCAGCTTGTGTCGTGGACTCGCTCTGTAGAACACGGATATCTGTGGAGACAGAAGAAGAACACGTCACTAATCTGTGTGACGTCACGGGGCCAAAGGTCAGCACGTACAGTGTGTGTGTGTGTGTGTGTGTGTGTGTGTGTGTGTGTGTGTGTGTGTGTGTGTGTGTGTGTGTGTGTTGTTCTCACTCTGGGCACGATGTGTGAAAGCTGCTGCAGGTCGAGCTGATCCACCTCGTCTCCGGACAGACACTGGCTGCCTTTAGAGTACAGACCCAGACGGCTGGCTGCAGACAGACAGACAGACAGGCGGTTACAGACAGACAGACAGACAGACAGACAGGCGGTTACAGACGGGGTTTGGACTTCATGTCCAGAGCCTCACTGATCTAACGGTGCTGACCTATGGACACGGCGGTCTCCTGAGAGTCTCCGGTGATCATCTTGATGGCGACGCCGGAGCTGATGAGGATCCCCACGGCTTCTCTGACCCCCGACCTCGGCGGGTCGATCATGCCCACCAGACCCAGGAAGGTCAGGTTCCCCATCTCAGAACCGGACGCAAAGGCCAGGACTGCAGAGACAGACACGTTGACAGAGGACAGGTTACACGGCTGACATGAAGCCAGGCACGCCGAGGACAGGGCCGACATGACGGACTGAGCTTCTTGATAACTAAATGAAACGTCATGAAGGTTCAGTGTCTTCGTCCTGGCGGCGTCAGGCTTCATGTCCTGAACCTGGACTGCAGTAGCACCTGCTAAACCTCTAGAGGTCACTGTTACAGAGTTAAGTCAGACAAAGAGCTCGCGTGGACTCACCTGTGTTCTTTAATCAGTTTTATCAGATAATATTAAATATTATGAACCCAAAACCTGCCGAGTCAGCATCGTACCGAGCCGAGTCAGCATCGTACTGAGCCGAGTCAGCATCGTACCGTGCAGAGTCAGCATCGTACCGAGCCGAGTCAGCATCGTACCGTGCAGAGAGCGCTTACCTCTGAGCCCGGCGCTGCCCATGTAGCTGATCTGCTGCTGGTACAGCTCCCTCTGCTGGTGGTTGAGTGACAGCGCGCTGCCTCGGCTGCTGTAGGAGCTGCAGTGTCGGATCACCTGCTCGTACGCTCCCTTCATGAAGAAAACTCCAGGTTTGTCCTGACGAGGAGAACGAGAGGTGTTTGAACGCCTCATCTCCACTAAACATCTAAACATCAAATACAAGGACTGTCCAGGCCCTAGTCCCTCAAATTCAAGCACTTTCCAGGCCTATTCATGTCTATTTCTAAAAACTTTCAAGGCCTTGATTTCCACACCTCAAACTCACAAACTTTCTAGGAACATGTTTTGAGTTAGTTCAAGTGGTTTGAGATCCTGAACACAACAGAACTTACTATAATTATTAAACGATGATTATTCATGATCAGTCTGTGATAAAAACAGTTTTAAGAGTTCTTGAACCTGCAGCGTGCGGTGAACGCAGCGGACAGCCATCCACTTCTGCTCCGAGGTGAACGGATGTTCCTCCAGACGGACGTACTCCTGCTGAAGACTCTCCAGACCCATCTGGAAGACACAAGGACAGACTCTCAGAGACTACGTCCAGGTTTTAGACAGTCTGTGGGGACGTCACGGAGACTACGTCCAGGTTTTAGACAGTCTGTGGGGACGTCACGGAGACTACGTCCAGGTTTTAGACAGTCTGTGGGGACGTCACAGAGACTACGTCCAGGTTTTAGACAGTCTGTGGGGACGTCACGGAGACTACGTCCAGGTTTTAGACAGTCTGTGGGGACGTCACGGAGACTACGTCCAGGTTTTAGACAGTCTGTGGGGACGTCACGGAGACTACGTCCAGGTTTTAGACAGTCTGTGGGGACGTCACGGAGACTACGTCCAGGTTTTAGACAGTCTGTGGGGACATCTCAGAGACTACGTCCATGTTTAAGACAGTCTGCGGGGACGTCACAGAGACTACGTCCAGGTTTGAGACAGTCTGCGGGGACGTCACGGAGACTACGTCCAGGTTTTAGACAGTCTGCGGGGACGTCACAGAGACTACGTCCAGGTTTTAGACAGTCTGCGGGGACGTCACAGAGACTACGTCCAGGTTTTAGACAGTCTGCGGGGACGTCACAGAGACTACGTCCAGGTTTTAGACAGTCTGCGGGGACGTCACAGAGACTACGTCCAGGTTTTAGACAGTCTGCGGGGACGTCACAGAGACTACGTCCAGGTTTTAGACAGTCTGCGGGGACGTCACGGAGACTACGTCCAGGTTTTAGATAGTCTGCGTGGTCTGTGTGTTGTTACCTTCATGGCGAGGGCGATGAGCGCTCCCTCCGTCGGTCGTCCCAGCAGAGTGTGATTCCTGATGACTGAGTCGTTACACACACAGCCGACCTGACAAAACACACACACACACACACACACACACACACACACACACACACACACACACACACACACACACACACACACACACACACACACACACACACACACACACACACACACACACACACACACACACACACACTTAATAATCGTCCACGATGCATCAAATAAAGTTGTATTCATTAATGTGTCCACCCACCTCCACGATCTTGCTGATGGACGGGCAGGAGAAGCCGTGGATGACTTCTCCGTCCAGTAAAACTTCACCCGCTCCGTTGTAGCCGACGCCGGTCACCTGCAAGACGATGACAGGGGTAAACAACAACCCACAGCTGAACGGACAAATCAGTCAGCTGATCAGAACATGTGACACGTATGTTCACCAGAGATGTAACGATGCATGACACCCTAACCCTCCAGGAATTCACGATGTTGCGATTTGCAGCTTCAGTGAATCCCCGTGAATTCAGGGCGGTGTTGCAATTTTAAACAATCACCGCAACTTCTCCGTAACTTCCGCACCGTCTGCACGGGGGAGTAAACTCGGGTGACGGCCGCACAGTGCGGGAGGATCCCCTCCTGGGACCTCTGCGTTTACAGCAGTGGTCCCCAACCTTTTCCTAACTGCGGACCGGTCAACGGACCGGGGGGGGGTGTTAGCGATCTCTGGGATCCGATCTTGGGATGATTCCAGATTCATTACTGTCATCGGTGCTACACCTCTTTGCACCCTTGCCCAAACCAAAGAAACTTTCTAACGACGACTGCTTCTTGCTCATCGTAGCTAACGTACACTCTGTCGCTGACCGTGAGAAGAACAGCTGATCTGAGACAGCGCCGTGGGGAAGTAGCCTAGGTGTTGAGGGCGGGGACAGTCATCATTGAAAAAAACAAATGCAATATGCAGCGTCCACGCATAGGCTTATCTAACATGGAAAATTAACCTATTTTTTATTTACATCTCTCTCTCTTTCCTTTTTTTTTTTTTGTTTGGAATTTTTTTTTTTTTTTTTTTTTCCCCCCAATGTCAGAACCCGGTTCGGAATGTCTCGCGGACCGGTACCGGGTCGCGACCCGGTGGTTGGGGACCGCTGGTTTACAGGACCTCGCCGTTTCCCGGGGCCGTGGACTCTCATTAAAGGATTAATGAGCTATCATCTTAATTGTTTTTATTTTCAGTTAGCTCATACTTCAGGCTGAAAGGAATGGTCAGATCAGCTGCTTGAGTTTCTGTAAAGAAAGATTTTTTTCCTACAAATAAAGATAATTTTATTTGGTCAGAATTTGTCTGTAGCTCATTTTGATTTAGAAAAAATCGTGAAAAAAATCACGACTCGAATCGAGTCGTGAGTTGAGCGTATCGTTACATCCCTAATGTTCACTGCCACCTTCTCTGACTTTGACACAATCTCCTGATGTCACGTTATCAGTTAATGAGCTGTCGAGCTAAAACCAGACGAGGTCTGCTGGTCCTCCGTCACCTGACCCATTTCTCCAGGACGGCTGCTGGGACTTCAGGATGAAGGAAGTGGGTCGCTCTGTTCTCTGAACCATCGACTCACACATCACAGCAACCGTCTCATCACAACCACAAACCTCAGCGGGCGCACGCCGGACTGTCTCTCCTCGTTTGTATCGTGAGTCGTCTAATTCTTTAGAAATGAACCTGATGATGAGTGACTGGGTGTGGTGGAGGTGTGGGTGGTGTCGGGGGTTCAGACCTCAGCGTGCAGTCCGTCTGACGTGAACAGCTGAGTGACGGTCATCTCGTTCTTGGTCAGAGTTCCCGTCTTGTCTGAACAGATCACGTTACAGCAGCCTGACGGAGAGAAACACACACACACTCAGGTTTTAGACAGTCTGAGGGGACGTCACGGAGACTACGTCCAGGTTTTAGACAGTCTGAGGGGACGTCACGGAGACTACGTCCAGGTTTTAGACAGTCTGCGGGGACGTCATGGAGACTACGTCCAAGTTTTAGACAGTCTGAGGGGACGTCACGGAGACTACGTCCAGGTTTTAGACAGTCTGCGGGGACGTCATGGAGAATACGTCCAGGTTTTAGACAGTCTGCGGGGACGTCACGGAGACTACGTCCAGGTTTTAGACAGTCTGCGGGGACGTCATGGAGACTACGTCCAAGTTTTAGACAGTCTGCGGGGATGTCACGGAGACTACGTCCAGGTTTTAGACAGTCTGTGAGGACGTCATGGAGACTACGTCCAGGTTTAAGACAGTCTGTGGGGACGTCATGGAGACTACGTCCAGGTTTAAGAAAGTCTGTGGGGACGTCATGGAGACTACGTCCAGGTTTAAGACAGTCTGTGGGGACGTCATGGAGACTACGTCCAGGTTTAAGACAGTCTGTGGGGACGTCATGGAGACTACGTCCAGGTTTTAGACAGTCTGTGGGGACGTCATGGAGACTACGTCCAGGTTTAAGACAGTCTGTGGGGACGTCACAGAGACTACGTCCAGGTTTTAGACAGTCTGCGGGGACGTAACAGAGACTACGTCCAGGTTTTATACAGTCTGTGAGGACGTCACAGAGACTACGTCCAGGTTTTATACAGTCTGTGAGGACGTCACAGAGACTACGTCCAGGTTTTAGACAGTCTGTGGGGACGTCATGGAGACTACGTCCAGGTTTAAGACAGTCTGTGGGGACGTCACGGAGACTACGTCCAGGTTTTAGACAGTCTGCGGGGACGTAACAGAGACTACGTCCAGGTTTTATACAGTCTGTGAGGACGTCACAGAGACTACGTCCAGGTTTTAGACAGTCTGCGGGGACGTCACAGAGACTATGTCCAGGTTTCAGACAGTCTGTGCAGAAACTCACCCAGTGTTTCTACGATGGGAAGCTTTTTGACGATGGCTCTTTTCTTCACCATGCGCATCACACCCAACGCCAGCGTCACCGTCACCACGATGGGTAAACCCTCTGGGATGGCAGCTACCGCCAGGCTGAAGGACGAGAGAGACGATCACTGATCAATAACCGCTGCTGGATAAACCATGTGACCATGACAAAGGTCAGGTGTGCTGTGATAGAGGAGGTGACATACCTGACGCCGATGGTGAACATGTCCATGACTCCTTTCCCCTGCATCCAGCCAACGAGCATGATGACCCCTGAAACACACACACACACACACACACACACACACACACACACACACACACACACACGTATGTGAGAGGACGTGGAGGACGGACGCTGTCCTCTGACGAGTGACTGAAAAAAGCAAAAGAGTCAAACCGATGATGCCGAATGAGTAGAGAGAGAGCTGCTTCCCCAGCAGGTCCATGCTCTTCTGCAGCGGAGTCTTAGGAGCCTGAAGGACACACACACACACACACACACACACACACAATGTTACAACACAAAGTATATTTATTTATTCATTATTTTTTAATTTAACGAGTTTGGGAATATGTTCAATTTAAGGTTAATAGAAGACGATTTATCTGAACTTTGTGATTCTTGTTTCTGTGCAGCTCCGTGTTTATAAATAAAGTTTCTTTAAGGTGCTGTGTGTGAGATTTATTTTCAGAATAAGACAAACATTGAATCTAATATTCGGGTATGAAAACAATAATCTTTATAGATTCTGCAGTGCGAGGTGTTTGTACGGTGGCCCAGAGCAGACAAACTGAGCAGCTCCACACACTGCACCTTTACTTTGACGTCGTCGTTCTATCATAATATATCTGACCTGGTTTACAGCCTGACCTCTGACCTCTGACTGTTCTGCGCCTTCATGAAATCAAACTGAATTATTCAGAAAGTTTAGGTTTTTATTTCCAGTATGAATTCATGAACGTCACATTCACACACATGCAGCCAGGTGTGTTTCTGTCTCTGCGGTTACTCTAACCCAGCAGGTCAGTAATCAGATTACTCTCGGCCTATCACGACCTGGCTGTGAAACAATGCTGCACTTGTTTTAACGGAGACGCCGAGTCATGACTCAGCCAAGGAAAGACTTCAACAACTTCAAGAGTGTGATGAACACACTAACACACACACACACACACACACACACACACACACACACACACACACACACACACACACACACACACACACACACACACACACACACACACACACACACACACACACTAACACAGCTCAACATGTCAGGAAATACTTTTATTTTGAATGTTTACTGTTGGCACAAAGAAATGATTATTAATTTATTAGAGGTTAAACTGTATTTAGCCTCCACCTGTCCTTCACCTGTCCCTCCACCTGTCCTTCACCTGTCCCTCCACCTGTCCCTCCACCTGTCCCTCCACCTGTCCTCCACCTGTCCTTCACCTGTCCCTCCACCTGTCCCTCCACCTGTCCCTCCACCTGTCCCTCCACCTGTCCCTCCACCCAGACTGAGCGGCTGCAGGTGTCGGCAGTGTGAAGCGTTCATTAAACGCTGTGGTGTTGTTTCAGTGAACGTACCTCCTCTGCTTGCATCATCTTGAACACCTCCCCGAACTCCGAGTTCTCACCGGTTCCTATGACGATGCCCTGAGGAACGCCACACAAACAGAACACGCGTGTGTTACATGAGGTTAGTTTTATGTCCAGGCTGAGTTTGTCTGCGTCCGGTTCCAGGTCCAGTCGGTACCTTGGCTTTGCCGCAGCGCACCAGCGTCCCCATGAAGGCGATGTTGCTGCGGGAGGCGATGTCCCCGTTGGTGGTTGCTGTCTGGTGGTAGGTGTACTTGGAGCATGGCGTGGTCTCCCCCGTCAGGCTGGACTCATCCACGGACAAGTCTGTGGACTGAGAGGGTGGAGGACGGAGACACAGACTTTAAATGTAGACGTGTGTGTGTGTGTGTGTTCTCTTCCAGCTCCAGCTTCACATGACGTTCAGCTGTTCAGTGAACTCAGCCTTAATAAATGAAGTTCAATAAGTCAAAGATACAGACTGTAAAAAAACGTTTGTCCTCCAGACTTTGTTAACTGTTGATTTAGGGTTGGAAACTTTCCACAGGAATGATCCGGAAATTTACCAAACTGAAGGTCGGCCCTTTAACAGTGAACTTAATTATAGTTAATGAAAATATATTTTATCAGCATCTTGACTAAAACAACCAAATTTCCTGCAGGTCCACTTGAATATCTGCTCTTCCTCAGTCACAGCACACTGCTTACTGCAGGGCTGCTGAGGCCACGCCCCCTACCTGCACAGGTGATCTCTGTACCTGGACCACACTTTAGAGCCCAGAGCACAGAGACTGTTAAAGACACATGTGAGCTCGTGGACTACATGTTAATCTGCCGAAATGTTTGTTTAATTTTGCGTGTCTGCTCGTGACAAACTAAACCTTTGGGTGTGACTCAGCGTGTTTAAATTGTCACAGTGCTGAGTCGTTGTGCGCTCGCCTCGCGCTGACCTGCTGTGTGCTGTGGATTTATGTTTCTGTGTCTGTTCCACGTCAGTGGATCCAAGAACAACACTGACTGTGTTCCTGGAAAAATCCACAGTAACTCTGCACTGGACAAATAAAAGAAACACGTCCCAGCTGATGTTTAAACATCGGTGTGCATTACACGTGTGTGTGTGTGTGTGTGTGTGTGTGTGTGTGTGTGTGTGTGTGCGCGTGTGTGTGTGTGTGTGTGTGTGTGTGCACCTCAAACAGGCGGAGGTCCGCCGGGACTCGCTCGCCCACTGACAGACAGACGGTGTCTCCGGGAACGAGCTCTCTGGCCAGCAGGTGCTCCAGGTTTCCCTCCCTGACACTGAGACAGAGAGACAGTTCGAATCACAAAGAGTCACGTGACACGAAGCCAAAGATCAGCTGAGCCGGTCCGTCCGTCCACAGACGTCAGACAGACGACGTCCTCTGTGATATCACAGAGAGGACGCTCAACGTTAACGAGAAAGTGAAGCTGACGAGAGAGAGGAAGAGGAGGCCGAGCTACGACTGTTCAACCACAACGAGAAGTCTCAGCTTACTCAGAGAGAAGAGTGTGTGTGTGTGTGTGTGTGTGTGTGTGTGTGTGTGTGTGTGTTTACTGTGTGTGTGTGTGTGTGTGTGTGTGTGTGTGTTTGTGTGTGTGTGTTTACTGTGTGTGTGTGTGTTTACTGTGTGTGTGTGTGTGTGTGTGTGTGTGTGTGTGTGTGTGTGTGTGTGTGTGTGTTTACTGTGTGTGTGTGTGTGTGTGTTTACTGTGTGTGTGTGTGTTTACTGTGTGTGTGTTTACTGTGTGAGTGTGAGAGTGTGTGTGTGTGTGTGTGTGTGTGTGTGTGTGTTAGTGTGTGTGTGTGTTAGTGTGTGTGTGTTGTCTCTAAAAGCTTTGATGGGTTACACCTGGATAAAATGTGTTTCTGTGGAGGATCTGCAGCCAGGCCAGTCTGATGACCAGGGGCCTCATGTACAAAGCTTGCGTACGCACAAAAAAGTGGTGTACGTCCTTTTCCACACTCACGTTCAGATGTATCAAACGTGAAACAATCGTAGAAATGTGCGTGCCCCACGCCAATTTCATAGCTGGCGTACACACGTTTCTACAGCTGTTGTTGCTTTGGCGACACCTAGAGGTGACGCTGGGAAACTGTTAATAATGTGAAAACAAGTATTCATCAGAGTGATGTGCACATCAGAGACACACTGATGAACAATAAACACACCCACATGTTTGCAGTTATATAGGTGGATATTAAAGCATGCGCAATGTGATGAAGAACATGATATTAACAAAGGCAGCGTTAGCGTTGTTAGAGGACCGTGCAAACGTGAGCGATTTAAGGAACGCGAGGATTTACTGGCAAACCATGATAATTGGCTCATGAGATGATTTCAGTTACCAAGGCCAGTGTTACTGGAGCTGTGTGCAGAGCTGCAGCCGGCCCGAGAGCGCAACGGGGGGCCGGCGAGTAACGTGCTGACTATACGCTGGTTCCTGGAAACAGGAGCGGGAGCTGTTTATCTAAGTAGGAAACATTTTTATTCCATCAATGTTCAAATCATATGTGATGCGCAAATGCAGCTAACTAACATCGTGGCAAGGTGGCCTGGTTCAACGCACGACTCATTATGACTGACAGCATGGCTGGGAACAGGCTGGAGGCTGCACGGTGCGATGGGTGGCTTCTATTCCTTTAATTGTCCCGTATGTAACGCTGGTTTACATACGGGACAATTAAAGGAATAAACTCTTTACTTACCCAGAAGCCGTGCCAGTGTGCCAGTGTGTCAAAGCATATTTGGGCATGTGGCATTCAAATATCATGTTTTTGGTTTTCTTTATTTCTTTATTTTCCGCTTGTGAAATTAGAGCTGCAGAGTTTCTAACAAGCCCCTGATTGTCTCGTTGTGTTCAGTATTCCTGTCAGTAAAAGCGTAAAATGTCAGCCGTGGCGCCACACCTGTCCACACCTGTCCACACCTGTCCACACCTGTCCACACCTGTGTGTGCGCTGCTCGGATCCCACGGCATGTCCAGCCTCACACACACGCTCCCACTCACGTCTTTTTTTGGTCATATTTATCCCTGTTGACAGGAACCAAACAGAATCTCCACTTCATTCACTAAAATCTTCAGCTCAGACTCTGTGAAATTCATTTTCTTTCATCTGATCGGACAAACAGGTGAATCTCAGGTCCAGGGCCTATTTAAATAGATTTGCATATGTAAATAGGGGCATGGACAGGGAGGAGGTGCATGTGCGCTGAATTCCACGTTGATTGGGATGTACAAAAGAAACGTGCTTGGATCCATGCGTACGCACACTTTGATACATCTGAATATTTTTGTGCGTACGACAGTTTCCGGGTTCTGGCGTACGCCAAGTTTTAGTAGGAAATCCACGCAAGTATTCGTACATGAGGCCCCTGGACAGGATCAGGAGGAAGAGGAGGAGGAATCTTTAAATCTTACCAGTGACATTCTGGAGGCACGAGCTTGCCGAGTTCCTCCAGAGATTTCTCGGAGCGATACTCCTGAACACGAGGACAAACAGGTCAGCTGATCAGAGTTCACGCATGAACAGGTACGGACATGCGTGGAGAAAGTGAACTCACCTGGACGAAGGCGACTGTCACGACGATGATGATGGCCTGAAACAGAAACACAGGAAGAAGCTGAAATATTAAAAAGCTGAACTTTAAATCTCCGAGAACTGAATCTACGACCAATAAACAAACAGATTGTTTCCTTTATTTACATTTTTACAATAAAATATAAAAATATCTGACTCATTTTAGATTTTATTCTTGTGATATGTATCTTATTGATGAAATACTTCTTAAAAATGACATTACTGCACATGAAAGACACTGAGTCGGTATCATAATAATATAATAAGAGTATTTAAAGTTGTAAATGTTTTTTTAAACGTGACTTTGTCTTTTCATTCTGATTTTTATTTTAAATCATTTATTTTTCTTCCTCTTAGCCGATCATCAATAATCAAAATATAACTACACATTCAAAGTCGTCACTGACGAGGAATTTGACTCCAGTTAAACAATAAAATGTGAAAACAAGGCGTGACGTTTTCATGATGCTCACACACACAAACAGACTTAAACACACATCCTGTCATTCAACACGCCGCTGATGACGTCGTGCGTGTTTATATCTGCGTGTTACATTTATTTCTCTTTCTTTGATTGTTACAGACTTTGTGTTTTTCTGTCTCTTTCCCTCGTCATCGTAATATCTTTGTCATACTGTAATAAAATCTGTGTAAACAAACTTTACATCATTTGGCTCCAGCAGCAGATAAATCATGTTTTATCTTTGTTTGTGTATTTTAATATCAGACATATTTTCTTTGTTAATTATCAGTGTAATTATTCAGCATTTCCTGCACGAGGACCCAGAGCTGTTTAATATGATGTAACATCTGACGGGCCGACACCAGCTGTGAGTCTCCTGCAGAGATTTCTAATAATAACTTTACAAGAACTGCAGAAAAAACAGAAGTCAGAAGTGTGTGTGTGTGTGTGTGTGTGTGTGTGTGTGTGTGTGTGTCGTACCACAGTGATGCTGATGGCGTCATCGAACTGGTGCATGAGGACGCTGATGACGGCCGACGCCAGCAGCAGCAGGATGAGAGGATCTTTGAACTGCAGAGAGGACGACAAAAAAAGATCCCACGTCAGTCAGTCGAAAACCAGGCCGAAAAATTCTGGTAAGTTTCCAGAAACTTTCCATGGGAAGTTAAGATGGAGAATTTATGGAATATTTTCCATTGGAATTGTGGAAATGAATGGGAATTGTTTTAGTCAAGATTATGCTAAAATATATTTTCCCCAACTATGTTTAAGTTCCCTGTTACAGGGCCGACCTTCAAGTCTGTAAATTAGATTATTCCCATAAAGTATCTGAAGTTAGTGCTGCCTCAGGTCAGTCCCAGGTCAGTCCCAGGTCTGTCTGTCTCTGTCTGTCTGTCGTCCAGCAGGTTCTCGTGGATCGTGGCTGCTGCTGTGGTCCTGCATGACGTCCACTACACATATTACTACTGTAGGGATCCCTCCTCTGTGGATCTTCCTGAGGTTTCTTACACATTTTTCCCTGTTAAAGGTTTTTGTGGGCAAGTTTTTCCTCACTGGAACAGAGGGTCTAAGCACAGAGGGAGTCACTCCCTGCACAGATTGTAAAGCCTCAGAGGAAAATGGACTTTGTGACTTTGGGCTGTACAAATAAAACCTGATCCGATTTGATACATTTCTGGTAATTCCCATGGAAAGTTTCCAACTTTGAAATTTCCTAGAAATTTGCAACCCTAGCTCCACTTTTATTTAGGCTCAAAGTTATGCAGAGTGTGGACGCTTTGATTGACAGGTGGGTCCTTGGTCCGGGCACTCTGAAATCAGGGTCCCCGTTACGATATAAGCACAAACGTGTGTGTGTGCCGTGATGTATAAACATGTTGAATCAAGCGTCAGCCTCGTGCACAGACCTCTCTTCAAATGAAGACTACATGTTTAGATCCAGGATAAAATATTTATTCAGCTTCACGGGCACATCCGTTAACGAGGGTCCCCATACAGACAGAAGCACAAACGTGTGTGTGTGTGCTGACGTAGCTGACGTCAGTCATCCATGGAGAACAGGCGGAGTCATTGAGTGAAGCGGGCCGACAGGTCCAGCTCTATTTTGAGCACCGGCGTCCAAATGACCCGGTTTCCACATCAACGACGTGACTGAACGAAGCGGCAGCAAAAACTTTAACTCGTCACTGCTGGATCTTTGTGTCAGTGTAACGAGCTGGTTCGTTAGTAACAGCTGATCGAGTTAGTGCATCAGTCAGGACACGCTGAATATCAGAAGAACAACTTCCCTCTCCTGCTCGACCTCACTTCCTGGATTTCTATATTTAACTTTATCTGTTCTGTCGCTGCTCACAAAAGGCCTCTCCTCCACCCTCTCCTCCACCCTCTCCTCCAGCCTCTCCACCAGCCTCTCCTTCACCCTCTCCACCATCCTCTCCTCCATCCTCTCCTCCAGCCTCTCCTCCAGCCTCTCCTCCAGCCTCTCCACCACCCTCTCCAGTCTCTCCTCCAGCCTCTCCACCACCCTCTCCACCACCCTCTCCAGCCTCTCCACCAGCCTCTCCTCCATCCTCTCCACCACCCTCTCCTTCAGCCTCTCCACCACCCTCTCCTCCAGCCTCTCCTCCCTCACCTCTCCACCACCCTCTCCTCCACCCTCTCCTCCATCCTCTCCACCACCCTCTCCTCCAGCCTCTCCTCCAGCCTCTTCACCACCCTCTCCTTAAGCCTCTCCTCCACCCTCTCCTTAAGCCTCTCCTCTATCCTCTCCACCACCCTCTCCTCCAGCCTCTCCTCCATCCTCTCCACCACCCTCTCCTCCAGCCTCTCCTCCACCCTCTCCTCCACCCTCTCCTTAAGCCTCTCCTCTATCCTCTCCACCACCCTCTCCTCCAGCCTCTCCACCACCCTCTCCTTCAGCCTCTCCTCTATCCTCTCCTCCAGCCTCTCCTCCACCCTCTCCTCCAGCCTCTCCTCTATCCTCTCCTCCAGCCTCTCCTCCCACCCTCTCCTCCGCCCTCTCCTCCGCCCTCTCCTTAAGCCTCTCCTCTATCCTCTCCACCACCCTCTCCTCCAGCCTCTCCTCTATCCTCTCCACCATCCTCTCCTCCAGCCTCTCCTCTATCCTCTCCTCCGCCCTCTCCTTCAGCCTCTCCTCTATCCTCTCCTCTATCCTCTCCACCACCCTCTCCTTCAGCCTCTCCTCTATCCTCTCCTCCAGCCTCTCCTCTATCCTCTCCTCCAGCCTCTCCTCCACCCTCTCCTCCGCCCTCTCCTTAAGCCTCTCCTCTATCCTCTCCTCCAGCCTCTCCTCTATCCTCTCCTCTATCCTCTCCTCTATCCTCTCCCCCAGCCTCTCCTCCACCCTCTCCTCCACCCTCTTCTCCAGCCTCTCCTCCAGCCTCTCCACCACCCTCTCCACCACCCTCTCCTCCAGCCTCTCCTTCAGCCTCTCCTCCAGCCTCTCCTCTATCCTCTCCACCATCCTCTCCTCCATCCTTCCTCTTTTTCTCTGGCACTTTCTGTCCTTGTCAGAGTTCACATGGACAGGAGAGACGGACGACAAAGCTCCCTCAGGCAGAGTCCATTATTTAATCACATTATTTGCCTGAGCAGGAGTCGAGTGTGTCCTTTGACTGCTCATGTATCAGGATACGATCATCATGAGAACACGTTACACAGCATCCTGGGTTCAGATCCAGACTGAGGCGTCGTCTTCGTCTCTGCTGGTTTGTCCTTTTTTCTGCACCGTAAACTGTTTTTATTAAAGGTGACTGAATGTGTCGACGCACGCGTTAAAAAGAGAGAACACCAGAATCACTTTGTTCAGCACTTTCTTCATCTGAACGCCAAATTTAACCATGTTTACATTCAAAGATAATAACACAATAAAGAAGTACGTAACGCTTTACGGCACGAAGTCACACAGCAGCAACTATTACACTGATTCTGCTGAAACTGGATCATACTTAGTGTTTGCACCACAGGCGTGGACAACCGGGAAGGAGAAGACGAAGAAGTGAGGACAAACATTTGTCCACAGTGGACTGTCAGAGTGAGGACAAACATTCAGAGTGAGGACAAACATTTGTCCACAGTGGACTGTCAGAGTGAGGACAAACATTCAGAGTGAGGACAAACATTTGTCCACAGTGGACTGTCAGAGTGAGGACAAACATTTGTCCACAGTGGACTGTCAGACTGGTTTCACAGCACAGGAAACAAACAGTCAGCCTGTTCTGTCTCTACACCGTCACCTTCAACCAAGTATCAACCAATAACTAACACTCAGACAACCTTATCATATTTAACAGTTACATAGTGTTTCCATAGCGTTGATAGAACGTTCCAAAATCACACATCATCAGTTTAAAGTGAGCTGGGTCGTGGCCGAAAGTTTTGCGAATGACACAAACAAATTAATTCTGACAAAATCTGCTGCCTCAGTTTTTAGACGGACTGATCAGACGAGCTGCGATTCATCTCAAGGTCGTGCAAACAAACTTCATCCCAGAAGAAACTTTCCACCACACATCAGCCCCGCCACAAAACCAGCTGACAGGTGAGCGATCTCTCCGTCATCAGACGGAGTGAGAATAACAGACTGGAAGCTTGAAATCATTGTTCGTCCTCAGGTGACCTGCAAGGAAACGTGCAGCATCATTTACACCCAAATCAACCGTTTATCGGATCATCGAGAACTTCAAGGAGAGAGGTTCAGTTGTTGTGGAGAACAAAGTCCAGCAAGTGCCAGGACCGTCTCCTGAAGTCCATTCAGCTGCAGGACCGGGCAGCAGCAGTGCAGACGTGGTCACCTGCGCCCTCGTGGTAACCGTGGCGACTCACCTGGGAGATGTACTTCTTCCATAGCGGCTCCTCTTCGCTGATGTCGAACTCGTTCCAGCCGTGGTAGGCTCTCCTCCTGCTCACCTCCTCCTGGGTCAGACCCAACTGCAGGTCGGCCTGTCGGAACAACGTGGTAACGTAGACATGGTAACGTCTGCCAAGACACTGAATGTGGCCGTGTTACAGTAATCAGATTACAGCCGTACCTGCAGGATACACGCTACTTCGTTGACGGGGAGTTCGCTGGCTTTTCTCGAGGTTAGTACTGGGACCATGGTCTCATCTTCACTGGAGGGTTGTCTCTCGGAAAGCTGCAACACAAACACACACACAGACTTCAGTGAACCGGACCGGACCGGCAGGAACAGCGAGGACATGCAGGACGGGAACGCTTTGCATTGCAGCTAACACCACATGTGGACCTGGTTCTGGTCCAGTCGGGTGGCGATTGGCGCCGGTCAAACAGCAGAAGCTGCTTCGTGATGAGGTTTGAGAATGAGACAGACGAGGAGACATCACACCAACAAACAGCTGATCCGAAGTAAACAGGAAGTACTGACGCGTCTTCATCGTCACGACGATCAACAACTCTCCTCTTGTTCCACGTTAGTCTGAAGTAATCAGATTACTGTAATGACTGCTGATACCAAGAGAGAGAGAGTCAGTGTGTGTGTGTGCGTGCGTGCGTGCGTGCGTGCGTGCGTGCGTGCGTGCGTGCGTGCGTGTGTGTGTGTGTGTGTGTGCGTGTGTGGAAAGTTGATACTGCAGAGTTGGGTTAATATTTACTCCTGTCATAAACACAGTAATGAAACCACGTCTGACCCACTGACAGTCTCTGAGACGTCTCCGCAGACTGTCTAAAACCTGGACGTAGTCTCCGTGACGTCCCCGCAGACTGTCTAAAACCTGGACGTAGTCTCTGTGACGTCCCCACAGACTGTCTAAAACCTGGACGTAGTCTCTGTGACGTCCTCGCAGACTGACTAAAACCTGGACGTAGTCTCCGTGACGTCCCCGCAGACTGTCTAAAACCTGGACGTAGTCTCCATGACGACACCCACCTGTCAGTCGAAGCGTCCACACTCTTATTTCTGCGTGTGTTCATCTCGTCTGAACAGGTGAGTTCACCTTTTAGTGTCAGGACAGACTCTCAGTTTCACTTCCTGTCAGATTGAAGTTAAGGAGCCGCTCTGGTGTCAAACACACAAACACTTCCACCAGCACAGGGTTTCCGTCATGTGTTCGATGATTCGTGCAGTCCACAGAGGGTGGAGGAGGGTGGAGGAGGGTGATGGCGTCCTGACAGCAGGAAACACAGAAGTGGTGTAGAAACACACAAAGAAGAGGACGAGCTCTACAGGACAGGTCCAACGTGCGAGTCTGGACGTGATCTGTGAAAAGCCTGAGGTCACATGACCTCTAAAACAGCGAGGTTTAGGCCTGAGCTTGTGAACGCTCAGCGATCACGGCTGTGAGAGTCACGCTGTCCTCCTGCAGCTTCAGCTGAATCACTGACTCTCAGGTATTTCTCATCTCCCTCCAATGTTTTTACAGACGCCGGCTGAAGGAGAAAAAACTGACCAAGTCCTCGGCGGTCCAACCCGCCGCGAGCGAGAGAGTTCCCACCCGGCGGCTAAATGTGATGAATAAACAAAGCGATGGAGCAGAAAGTGAACGGACACAAAACATGAAACTCAAAGGTCCAAACGTCACCTGCAGCAGAATCAGACGTCCAGTACGTGACGGCATCACGACAGAGCGATTCAGACGCTGCACTCGGGCCGAGACGCTCAAACAACTTTTGGAGAAACTCAATCTGATGTGACGTCACACTGCGAAGGCCAATCAGATCTGACGGATACAAACAGGGACCAAATCAGGACGGCGTCACAGTGAACGTTTCTGATTTCAAACACTGAACTGAACAAACACCGTGAGCTGTGTCCTCGCTCGGTTTATCTCGTGTCCGAGTCCGACTTCTTGTTTCAGAGCGTTTCACGCGGCGCCTCTCAAAGCACCACCACGCTCCTGTTGGAGCCACGACTGCAGCTTTTCAAACATTTCACCTCGTTACACCCGAGCGTGAGCGCAGAGCGTATCAGGATACTGAGACCAAGCGCTGCACGAACAACGCTCTGGACTGTAGCAAGACTCTGGGGGGGGGGGGACGATACAAAAGAACGTGAGCACGTGACTTTAAACGCAGCGACCTCTCGAGGACGTAAAAGCGCCTCAAGTTGAGCAACAAAGCACCTCGGACAGCGCCGCACAGCAGGAGATCTCCTCAGGTGGAACACTCACCTGTGACCAGCTATGAATGAAAGCAGAGTCTGCTGCCCCCGTTCCTTTGAGAAGACCTCCGTCTGGTCTTGGACACAGAGAAGGCTGAGAGGATTGTCTGTGATTAGGATGACTGCAGCTTAAACCCAGCTGACCCACCTCCACCTCCACCTGATGCATCAGGACTCCTGGACTGCCCCCTTCAGGACAGGAGGACAGCTGCAGAGGGTTCAAAGCTGGATTGATGTTTTAGCAGCAAACACGTTAGCACGGGTCAATGTGAACAACGAGATGATGTTTGGAGACACGACGAGCTCAGAGAGGAGAAGTGAACAGCTGACAGCTGTAGCTGCTGTTAGCTCATGTTAGCTCAGTTTGTTAGCCGTGCTGCCCAGACTGTGAGCTCAGAGCAGTGGGGGAATGTTAATGTTTGTACCACAGGAGATTTGGACCATCGAGAAGAAGAAGAAAAAGAAGAAGAAGAAGAAGAGCAGTCAGCAGCCGCTATGAACATAATGGCAGAGGAGAAGAGAGTGAAGAGGACGTGAAGGAAGGAAGCTAACAGAACTCATGGAGCTAAAGGCTACTAGAAAGAACATAGCTAACAGATGGGATTACACTCTGAAACAGTCCCACAGTGCTCAGGTGTTTGCAGGTGTTTGCAGGTGTTTGCAGGTGTTTGCAGGCGTTTACAGGCGTTTACATGTGTTTGCAGGCGTTTACATGTGTTTGTAGGTGTTTGCAGGTGTTTGCAGGCGTTTACAGGCGTTTACATGCGTTTGCAGGCGTTTACATGTGTTTGTAGGTGTTTGCAGGTGATTACATGTGTTTGCAGGTGTTTGCAGGCGTTTGCAGGCGTTTACATGTGTTTGCAGGTGTTTGCAGGTGATTACATGTGTTTGCAGGTGTTTGCAGGTGTTTGCAGGCGTTTACAGGCGTTTACATGTGTTTGCAGGTGTTTGCAGGTGTTTGCAGGTGTTTGCAGGTGTTTGCAGGTGATTACATGTGTTTGCAGGTGTTTGCAGGTGTTTGCAGGTGATTACATGTGTTTGCAGGTGTTTGCAGGCGTTTACAGGCGTTTACATGTGTTTGCAGGTGTTTGCAGGTGTTTGCAGGTGTTTGCAGGTGTTTGCAGGTGTTTGCAGGCGTTTACAGGCGTTTACATGTGTTTGCAGGTGTTTGCAGGTGTTTGCAGGTGGCTGTTGGGTCATCTCGTGTCCGTCCTCACACAGTCGAGCCTCATTTGACGGCTGCGTGTTGACTTGAAAACACGAACAAACAAACTGACTCAAAAGACACGACTCAGCGTCGACCTGTCCTCGTTACAACCTGCAGACTTCATCAGAACTCGCAGCTGTTCTAATTAGATCAAACTCGATTAACTGTCGACTGACAGATCCCTGCAGGGACGCTCTCTTCTCTTCAAGTCCAAAGACTCACCTCATCACACCAGGTGGACTTTGGACATGGACACACGCCAACTGTCTTATCACAGGGAGCAGCCATGATTTTACAGCTTCAGTTTCCACACCTCAACGTCTCAGGATCAAGTCCAGGACTGGTTTTAGACAGTCTGCGGGGACGTCTCAGAGACTACGTCCAGGTTTTAGACAGTCTGCGGGGACGTCACAGAGACTACGTCCAGGTTTTAGACAGTCTGCGGGGACGTCTCAGAGACTACGTCCAGGTTTTAGACAGTCTGCGGGGACGTCACAGAGACTACGTCCAGGTTTTAGACAGTCTGCGGGGACGTCACAGAGACTACGTCCAGGTTTTAGACAGTCTGCGGGGACGTCTCAGAGACCAGGGGCCTCATGTACGAATACTTGCGTGGATTTCCTACTAAAACTTGGCGTACGCCAGAACCCGGAAACTGTCGTACGCACAAAAATATTCAGATGTATCAAAGTGTGCGTACGCATGGATCCAAGCACGTTTCTTCTGTACATCCCAATCAACGTGGAATTCAGCGCACATGCACCTCCTCCCTGTCCACGCCCCATTTACATATGCAAATCTATTTAAATTGGCCCTGGACCTGAGATTCACCTGTTTGTCCGATCAGATGAAAGAAAATAAATTTCACAGAGTCTGAGCTGAAGATTCTAGTGAATGAAGTGGAGTTAATGTTTGGTTCCTGTCAACAGGGATAAATATGACCAAAACAAGACGTGAGTGGGAGCGTGTGTGTGACGCTGTAAATGCCGTGGGATCCGAGCAGCGCACACACAGGTGTGGACAGGTGTGGGCAGGTGTGGACAGGTGTGGACAGGTGTGGCGCTGCGGCGACCTTTTACGTCCGCTTTTACTGACAGGAATACTGAACACAGGGAGACAATCAGGGGCTTGTTAGAAAGCGGAAAATAAAGAAATAAAGAAAACCAAAAACATGATATTTGAATGCCACATGCCCAAATATGCTTTGGCACACTGGCACACTGGCACACTGGCACACTGGCACACTGGCACGGCTTCTGGGTGAGTAAAGAGTTTATTCATTTAATTGTCCCGTATGTAAACCAGCGTTACATACGGGACAATTAAACAAACAGAAGCCACCCATCGCACCGTGCAGCCTCCAGCCTGTTCCCAGCCATGCTGTCAGTCATAATGAGTTGTGCGTTGAACCAGGCCACCTTGCCACGATGTTAGTTAGCTGCATTCGCGCATCACATATGATTTGAACATTGATGGAATAAAAATGTTTCCTACTTAGATAAACAGCTCCCGCTCCTGTTTCCAGGAACCAGCGTATAGTCAGCACAACCCCGAGCTACTCGCCGGCCCCCGGCGCTCTCGGGCCGGCTGCAGCTCCAGTAACACTGGCCTTGGTAATCGAAATCGGCTCATGAGCCAATTATCATGGTTTGCCAGTAAATCCTCACGTTCCTTAAATCGCTCACGTTTGCAGGGTCCTCTAACAACGCTAACGTTGCCTTTGTTAATATCATGTTCTTCATCACATTACGCATGCTTTAATATCCACCTATATAACTGCAAACATGTGGGTGTGTTATTTGTTCATCAGTGTGTCTCTGATGTGCACATCACTCTGATGACTTCTTGTTTTCACATTATTAACAGTTTCCCAGCGTCACCTCTAGGTTTCGCCAAAGCAACAACAGCTGTAGAAACGTGCGTACGCCAGCTATGAAATTGGCGTGGGGCACGCACATTACTACGATCGTTTCACGTTTGATACATCTGAACGTGAGCGTGGAAAAGGACGTACGCCACTTTTTTGTGCGTACGCAAGCTTTGTACATGAGGCCCCTGGACCAGGATGTGAATCACATCAAACATGGTGTCATTCGATCCTGAGATGTGCCGGATGGCCGAGCGTGGTGTGTTTGCTCTTGTTGTATACCTGCCAGGATGGAGGAGGAGGTGGAGGTGGAGGGACAGATGTGTGAAGGTGGTGGAGTTAACACTCTCCTCCCTCTCCACTCCATGATGACCTACTTGTGAGTTTCTCTTTCACACCCTGCTGCTTCCTCCTGAGCTCAGGTCAGGCTGATGGATGTACCTACGTCTGCTAACACTCAGGTCCCTGCAGTCCTTCTGGACCCTCCACCCAAAACCACGACACACACCATGTTCACAGCGTCCAGCACATTCACAGGGAGCTAACAAACTGAGCTAACATGAGCTAACAATCTAAGCTAACAGAAGCTAACAGACTGAGCTAACATGAGCTAACAGCAGCTAACAAATGGAGCTAACAGCAGCTAACAATCAAAGCTAACATTAGCTATGAGCAGCTAACAAACAAACAGAGCTAACAGCAGCTAACAGTAGCTACAAATCAAAGCTAACATTAGCTAATAGCAGCTAATAAACGGTGCTATCGGCAGCTAACAAACTGAGCTAACAGCAGCAAACAATCAAAGCTAACATGAGCTAACAGCAGCTAACAATCAAAGCTAACATAAGCTAACAGCAGCTAACAAACTGAGCTAACATTAGCTAACAGCAGCTAACAAACGGAGCTATCAACAGCTAACAATCAAAGCTAACAGAAGCTAACAGACTGAGCTAACAGCAGCTAACAAATGGAGCTAACAGCAGCTAACAATCAAAGCTAACATTAGCTATCGGCAGCTAACAATCAAAGCTAACATGAGCTAACAGCAGCTAACAAACAGAGCTAACATGAGCTAACAGCAGCTAACAAACGGGGCTAACATGAGCTAACAGCAGCTAACAAACAGAGCTAACATGAGCTAACAACAGCCAACAAACGGAGCTAACATTAGCTAACACCCACTCAACGGGACCCTGCAGTCCTTCTGGATCTTTCCACCAGAACCATGTTCACACCATTCAGCACATTCGTGGGCCGACACATCGGATCGGGTCAGCAGGCAGCAACTTTTTAAAGTGGTTGCCAGGCAACCAGGCTTTTAGTGGCATCATATTTGGAGTAAATGAAGATGCTCGGAGGATGCTGTGATCCAGTTCTGCTCTCAAAGTTCTGCAAATGAATAAACATGAATGAACTGATTTTCAGTAACTGCTCCTGCTTTGCATGAACCTTTGCTCCTCATTATTCTGACACATGATAAAAAGTGAGAGGCGGCTGCAGACCTACAACCGGCCCGCCAGGAAACGGACACCGGCAGATAGCGTTATGGCGGGAAGCCAGTCACCGTCTAACGTTTAACTTAATTCTGAAATGTGGATCGGCTGAAAGCAGAGCTGCTGCCCACACTGCTGTGATTGTCTGCTTCAGGACGGACTTACTACATTATCACGAGTCCACTCAGGGACAAACCGCCTGACGATAGAAGACGTCCAAAGAATGTGCCGTCTTTAAAAGACAACTAAAGACTGTCCTGACTGTCTGTGTGAGGATAATCTGACCGAGCATCGGCAAGCAATGAGGACAAGGGCAACTAAAAGTGTCTAAAACCTGGACGTAGTCTCTGTGACGTCCCCGCAGACTGTCTAAAACCTGGACGTAGTCTCCGTGACGTCCCCGCATACTGTCTAAAACCTGGACGTAGTCACTGTGACGTCCCCGCAGACTGTTTAAAACCTGGACGTAGTCTCTGTGACGTCCCCACAGACTGTTTAAAACCTGGACGTAGTCTCCGTGACGTCCCTGCAGACTGTTTAAAACCTGGACGTAGTCTCCGTGACGTCCCTGCAGACTGTCTTAAACCTGG
>CM014091.1:33961827-34034327 GCA_004119915.2 Collichthys lucidus
GGGCTGAAGTTTGTGACCGTTACCGGAACCGGAGGCTAACTAGCCTGCTGAAGCTAACAACAACAACAACAACAGAAGCTAACATCCGGTACCGAGCCTCAAGGAGTCTGTAATACAGGTATATAACAGAAGGTTGTAATACACGTGACATAAAGATATAACGAGTTTATAACAAGTTTATAACCTGTCTGTCAGGGAGCTCAGAACCGTTAGCCTGTTAGTTAGCATGCTACATTAGCGCTGTCATCGTCGCTGAATCACGTGACAGCTGCTCCAGCAGCTACCTTCACTTCAGGTGACCTCAGGCCTGACTAAAACCTGGACGTGGTCTCTGAGACTGACTAAAACCTGGACGTGGTCTCTGAGACTGACTAAAACCTGGACGTGGTCTTAGAGACTGACTAAAACCTGGACGTGGTCTCTGAGACTGACTAAAACCAGGACGTGGTCTCAGAGACTGTCTAAAACCTGGACGTGGTCTCAGAGACTGTCTAAAACCTGGACGTGGTCTCAGAGACTGACTAAAATCAGGACGTGGTCTCAGAGACTGTCTAAAACCTGGACGTGGTCTCAGAGACTGTCTAAAACCTGGACGTGGTCTTAGAGACTGACTAAAACCTGGACGTGGTCTCAGAAACTGTCTAAAACCTGGACGTGGTCTCAGAGACTGACTAAAACCAGGACGTGGTCTCAGAGACTGGCTAAAACCAGGACGTGGTCTCAGAGACTGTCTAAAACCAGGACGTGGTCTCAGAGACTGGCTAAAACCAGGACGTGGTCTCAGAGACTGTCTAAAACCAGGACGTGGTCTCAGAGACTGGCTAAAACCAGGACGTGGTCTCAGAGACTGGCTAAAACCTGGACGTGGTCTCTGAGACTGCCTAAAACCAGGACGTGGTCTCTGAGACAGCCTAAAACCAGGACGTGGTCTCTGAGACTGTCGAAAACCAGGACGTAGTCTCGGAGACTGCCTAAAACCAGGACGTGGTCTCTGAGACTGACTAAAACCAGGACGTGGTCTCCGAGACTGTCCTAGCCTGTTAGTTAGCATGCTACATTAGCACTGTCACTAAACAAAGACTGAGACAGGATTTAAGACCAGAGTGTCTTTGGGTGAAGTGTCTGCGTCCTCGACACTGGAACAGTGTCAACAGGTTGTACATGTTCATTTTTCTCCAACCTTTCCTCAGGTGTGATGGGGAATCAGCTGGCGGGGATCGCCCCCTCACAGATCCTGTCCGTGGACAGCTACTTCTCAGACATCCACGACCATGAGTACGACAAGAGCCTGGGCAGCACCCGCTTCTTCAAGGTGGCCCGGGCCAAACACCGCGAGGGCCTAGTGGTGGTCAAAGTCTTCGCCATCCAGGACCCCTCGCTGCCTCTGACCAGCTACAAGCAGGAGCTGGAGGAGCTGAAGATCCGGCTGCACTCCTGCCAGAACTGCCTGCCCTTCCAGAAAACCTCCCTGACCGAGAAAGCCGCCATCCTGTTCCGTCAGTACGTCCGGGACAACCTGTACGACCGCATCAGCACCCGGCCCTTCCTCAACAACGTGGAGAAGCGGTGGCTGGCCTTCCAGATCCTCAACGCTGTCGACCAGGCACACAAAGCCGGCGTCCGCCACGGCGACATCAAGACGGAGAACGTGATGGTGACCAGCTGGAACTGGGTGCTGCTCACCGACTTCGCCAGCTTCAAGCCTACGTACCTGCCGGAGGACAACCCCGCCGACTTCAACTACTTCTTCGACACGTCCAGGCGGAGGACGTGCTACATCGCACCAGAGAGGTTCGTGGACGGAAGCATGTTCACGACGGAGAGCGACCAGAACACGCCGCTGGTGGACCTGACCAACAACAACCAGAGGAGCAGAGGGGAGCTCAAACAGGCCATGGACATCTTCTCTGCAGGTACAAAGCAACACTCAACTACTGTTTGAAGTTCAGCTTGAAAAGTTCTGATCCAACTGTGAAGAAGTGAAGTCAGGACCAGTTCTGAACAATTTAAATGTCAGGTAGTAGAAAGAAATTCTTCCTTATTTGAGGATTGAACAAACACCTTGCAGGCTCAAATGTTTGGAGACAAAGAGGAGGAAGTCTGTTTATACTGTGGGAGGTGCACTGCACTGTAGGTGGAGCTCCTTGTGGTGAGGAGGGAAACTGCGGCTGTTTGTATCAGACGTTGGTCTTGTGTGTTTTCAGGCTGCGTCATAGCGGAGCTCTTCACAGAGGGCGTCCCCCTCTTCGATCTGTCCCAGCTGCTGGCCTATCGTAAAGGACACTTCCAGACCGAACACGTCCTCCTGAAGATCGAGGACCGGAGCGTCCGGGAGCTGGTAATGATCACCGTCACACAGTCCACAATCATTTGGAGTTCTCCTGTGGTCAGTGAGGAGGCCCTAGAGTTCCTGTAGGAGTTTCTAACGGCCATTGAAGTTCTACAAGATCTTTGGGAGGTTCCGTTGGTCACTGGAGAGGTTCTGGGGTTCTTTTTTGTAACTGATGAGATTCAAGTGATCTTTTAGGAGGTTGTAGTCGTCATTTTAGAACAGGAACTCAGGAACCTCCTCCATGGATCCTTTAGAAGGTTCTAGAGTTTCTTTAGTCGGTCTGGTTTTCATTTAGGATGTTCTCTTGGAGTTGGCCAGTGAGCGAAAGAGTAGGAGTTTCTAATGGGCACTGACAGTCCTATAGGAGGTTCTAGGAGGTCATTTAGGATGTTATGAAGTTATGAAGGTTCTAGAGTTCCTGTAGGAGGTTCTAGGTTCCATTGAGGAGGTTTTACAGGTCTGTAAAGAGGTGCTTGTAATCCTTCAGGAGGTTGTAGTGGGCCTTCAGAGGAAAGGGGTCCTGTTGGTGGTTGAACACCTTTCAACACACTTGAAGAACAAACTCCTCTTGTCTTTTGATGGTGGCTTTGTGTGTTTTTTGTCTCTCAGGTGGCTCAGATGGTTCAGAGGGAGCCGGAGAAGCGTCTGACAGCAGAGGAGTATCTGAAGCAGCAGAGAGGGAAAGCCTTCCCCGACATCTTCTACACCTTCCTGCAGCCGTACATGGCTCAGTTCGCCAAAGAGACCTTCCAGTCTGCGGACGAGCGAGTGCTCGTCATCCGCAAAGACCTCGACAACATCCTGCACAACCTGCGAGGAGGTGAGATGGAGCATGAGATGTTCTTCATTTCTTCAGTGTTTGCTGATTTAAAACACACACACTGTTTCCCCTCCAGGCTCCTCTTCTTCTACTTCGTCTCAGGAAAGCAGCGATTTCGTGCTGAGCTCCAGGGAGGAGCAAGGCCTCATCGTCCTGGTGTCCGTCATCACCTCCTGCCTACAGACGCTGCACTCCTGCGACTCCAAGCTGGCAGCACTGGAGCTCATCCTCCACCTGGCTCCGCGGCTCGGCGTCGACATCCTGCTCGACCGCATCACGCCTTACCTGCTGCACTTCTGCAACGACCCCGTCCCTCGCGTGCGAGCGCAGGCCGTGCGCACTCTGGCCAAAGTGCTGGCTCTGGTGAAGGAGGTGCCGAGGAACGACGTCAACATCTACCCGGAGTACATCCTGCCAGGCATCGCGCACCTCGCCCAGGATGACGCCACCATCGTCAGGCTGGCATATGCAGGTCAGTTTTCCTGGTTTCTCCACGTGTCTGCGTGGGTTCTCTCAGGGTTCTCCGGCTTCCTCCAACAGTCCAAAAACATGAACTCAACAGGCCCACAACTTGTCCAGGTTCAACCTGTTTGTTTGTTTGTTTGTGTGTTTGTTTGTGTGTTTGTGTGTATTCTGCCTTTAAGCATCAGTCAATGTAAGTTGTTTTTCTCGCTGATCTTCAGAGAACATCGCTCACCTGGCGGAGAGCGCGCTGCGCTTCCTGGAGTTGGTTCAGGAAAACAACGTGAACACAGAACAGGACCTGAGCGGCGAGGACACCGAAGAAATACTCCACCCCAACGAGAACTACGACTCAGGTACGGAGACACTCAGGCGCTCGCCGACACTCCCTGCGGTAAAAGTGTCGACCCGTGTGATGATCGTGCCGTATGTTTGACCTCCAGAGCTCCAGGCGCTGCACGAGATGGTGCAGCAGAAGGTGGTGACGCTGCTGAGCGACTCAGAGAACATTGTCAAGCAGTCGCTGATGGAGAACGGCATCACGCGGCTCTGCGTCTTCTTCGGCCGGCAGAAAGCCAACGACGTGCTGCTGTCTCACATGATCACCTTCCTCAACGACAAGAACGACTGGCACCTGAGAGGAGCTTTCTTCGACAGCATCGTCGGTAAGAAGACACAAACGCTGCCACAGCGTTACACTGTGCTCATAGCAATGTATGATTTAAATGTTATCACTGACCACCACTGACATCAGAGAACACTGGAAGATCTCGACCTGTAGTTCCTCCAGCAGGTTCTGGGTCTGCCCCGGGGTCTCCTCCAAAGGAAAGAGCCCAGGAGGATCCTGGCTGAACACCTGAGCTGGCTCCTTTAAACGTAGATGGACTGAAAGATCGAGAGCTTTGCCTTCAGGATCAGCTCGGCCCATCTCACGCTCCGTCACTCGTGAATAAAACTCCATCACGCGCCTCAAACCCCACCAGACGTGTTTTTCCCTGCAGACTTTGTTAATTTGCTCAGATTTGGTCATTTTGGACCGGACCACGATGCTCCTGGTCGGGTTTGAAACACGGATCTGGCTGTCAGTCTGTTTGTACAGTAATGCTTCATAGACACGGCTGGAGACCAAAAACAAGAGACCGAGACAAAACACGACTCCTGATCAGAGATTGTGACGTCCGTGTTTTTAGTTTGTGTTGACGAAAACTTACTTCAGCTAAAGAGAATCACTTTTTAATCTCCCCCTCCTCCCCCTCCTCCTCCTCCCCCTCCCCCGTGAAGGCGTGGCAGCCTACGTCGGCTGGCAGAGCTCCTCCATCCTGAAGCCTCTCCTCCAGCAGGGTCTGAGCGACACTGAGGAGTTTGTCATCTACAAAGCTTTGAACGCTCTGACCTGCATGTGTCAGCTGGGCCTGCTGCAGAAACCTCACATCTACGAGTTCGTCAGCGACATCGGTACGAGGCCTACACACACACGCACACACACGCACACACACACACACACACACATACGCTGTGTTGTTGACTGTGTCTTTGTTGCCCTAGCTCCGTTCCTCTGTCACCCCAACCTGTGGATCCGTTACGGGGCGGTGGGCTTCATCACCGTCATCGCGCAGCACCTGAACGTTGCGGATGTCTACTGCAAACTGATGCCTCACCTCAACCCCTTCATCACGCAGCCCATCATCCAGGTGAGTCCTCCTCTCTCAGCCCCTCACCTGTCCTCACCTGTCCTCCCTCAGCCCCTCACCTGTCCTTACCTGTCCTCCCTCAGCCCCTCGCCTGTCCTCACCTGTCCTCCCTCAGCTTCACCTGTCCTCCCTCAGCTTCACCTGTCCTCCGTCTCCCACCCCTCAGATCGATAAGGAGCTGGTGCTGCTGAGCGTGCTGAAGGAGCCGGTCAGTCGCTCCATCTTCGACTACGCCCTGCGCTCCAAAGACATCGCCAGCCTCTTCCGCCACCTGCTGCTCCGACAGAAGAAGCGCGCAGGATCTATCCCAGAATGCCCCACTCCAGAGGACCCCGCCATCGCACAGCTCCTCAAGAAGCTGCTGTCACAGGTGAGAACATGAGCTAACAGCAGCTACCAGACTGAGCTTACAGCAGCTAACAGACTGAGCTAACAGCAGCTAACAGACTGAGCTAACAGCAGCTACCAGACTGAGCTTACAGCAGCTAACAGACTGAGCTAACAGCAGCTAACAGACTAAGCTAACATGAGCTAACAGCAGCTAACAGACTGAACTAACATGAGCTAACAGCAGCTAACAGACTGAGCTAACATTAACGACTAATATTCTCCAAGAGGAAACATTCCTGTGAATCTTTCAGTTCAGCCGTGTGGTTATTTTCAACAAATGAACAAAATCTTTAAAAAATAAAATATTTATAAAATGTTTTTTGGTGAAGTGAAGCTTTTTAAAAAGACCTGGAGAGTCGATAAAGGTTAAAGAGACGTTGTGATCACAGACCAACACACACTGCATGTGATGCTGCTGCTGTGCTCAGAGGTGAACCACAGGGGGCAGTGAAACACTGTGTCATACTGTTGTTAGCCGTCGACCACAGGCATGAATACACACACACACACACACTCACACACACACACACACACACACACACTCACTCACACACACTCACTCACACACACTCACACACACACACTCACACACACACACACACTCACTCACTCACTCACTCACACACACACTCACTCACTCACTCACACACACACACACTCTCTCTCTCTCACTCACTTACACACTCACACACACACACACACTCACACACACACACACTCACACACACACACACTCACACACACACACTCACTCACACTCTCACACACACACACTCACACACACACTCACTCACTCACTGTGCTTTGAACTTTGTGAATCGTCTCCTGATAAAGAAGTGTGTGTGGTCTGTGTCCGTCTGTCGGTGCCTTCATCCTGTTTGTCTTTAGATCATCGTGCTGAGAAGAACTGACCTCAGCCAACAAACATACTACTTTCTAGTCCAACAGCAAGAAGCCCAGCTCTGGTTCTGGCACGACTCCAGCCCCGCTCCTTATAAGCACACTCTCTGAGCTCACAGTCCAGACAGCCCGGCTAACAGACTGAGCTAACATGAGCTAACAGCAGCTAACAGACTGAGCTAACAGCAGCTAACAGCAGATAACAGACTGAGCTAACATGAGCTAACAGCAGCTAACAGACTGAGCTAACCTGAGCTAACAGCAGCTAACAGACTGAGCTAACATGAGCTAACAGCAGCTAACAGACTGAGCTAACATGAGCTAACAGCAGCTACAGCTGTCAGCAGTTTACTTCACTGTCCATCATAAACTCTGTAAATCACAGAGAGTTGAGGCGGAGCAGCCGGAGGACATCAGAGGGAAAACCAGAAAACATTTCCTCCATAAAATATGATCCAGTTTCACCAGAATCAGTGAAATAGTTGCTGCTGTGTGACTTAGTGCCGTAAAGCGTTACGTACTTCTCCCGACCCGGAGCCCAAAGTTACATAGTGTGAGAACAGACGTACGAATGACAGAGACACCGTTCACCTGGTCACAGGTCAGAGTGGGTCACCTGATCACAGGCCAGAGTGGGTCACCTGATCACAGGTCAGAGTGGGTCACCTGATCACAGGTCAGAGTGGGTCACCTGATCACAGGTCAGAGTGGGTCACCTGATCACAGGTCAGAGTGGGTCACCAGGAGGTCACAGAGGGTAAATCATCAGAGAAAGTTTTTTATTGGGTGTAGTGACACCGTGCAGAGCAACAGTTAACTTGTGTTCACAGCAACAAAAATAGAAGTTTAGATTAGGAAGTCCTCGCGGGTTAGACGCAGTCGGTTTGGACAACGTCTGATTACATGGAGGGTTTTTTTAAACCTGTAATCTGAGGCTTCAAACTTGAGTTTAACAATCTGAGTACAACACTGACACAACACAGAGCTGTTGGACGGACATCAGAGAGGACGAGGAGGAGGATGTCATTGGAAAAGATATAAACTCTATACGTCGGTGTCCGACAAACTGCTTTCAGTCAAACAACAAATGTGAAGCTTAGCAGGAGGAGGAGAACCTTCCTGTAGGCTCACACTCACATTAATCTTTAAACAGATGAAGTTGACTCACACAGGCCAGAAGGTTTCTGTAACAGCAGCAGAGTCGTGTGTTTTGTCAGAGCTCCATCTGGACAGCAGAGCAGCCTCAGTTCTCTGGAAAAACCACATTTAAAACTTGAAATATGTGAAAACACACAAACATCTCTCAGACCAGCACTGTGTGGTATCGGCTCTGTTCACACATGGAGATTAGATTATGCTGTAAATCAGTTTTTTTTTTTAGTCTGAAATCATCGTAATTACCATTTTAGGCAAGGCCAGTTTATTTGTGTAGCACAATTCGTACACAAGGCAATTCATAGTGCTTTACAGAGGCAAGGAAAAACAATTGACATTAAGACAAGCAGTAGCAATAGAAATAAATAAAATAAAAAAAAGAAGAAAATGTAATTAAAAACATCAGAATGTCATTTAAAACAGCACATTTGAAAAACAATTTAAAACATTAAACGAATCACTGGATTATAATTAAAAGTTCTTTAAAGGAGCTCAGCCAAAGAGAAAAGTTTTTAACCTGGATTTAAAACAGTCACAGTCAGAGCTGGATGAGACTGAGAGACGATGCTGGCTGATCTCTAGCTGTAGCTACAATAGTGCGAGCCAATCACACGTCCTATTAGGTCAAACTTGCAGTGATTGGCTAATACAAAAACAGAGAGTCACTGTCGGACACTCGACGTACCCGGCAGCAACACTGTGAACCTCAGGTTAGCTGTACTAAAATTAAAAATCTCATTACGGTCTGACTTAATAAAAAGCTTCATTGAAATATGAGGAAATGGTGTTTGGGTGTTTGGGGACTATTTTAGGTAGCGGATGAATCCGTGTTTGGGGCCGAGACGTGTAAATAAACTCTGAACTCTGCTCAGTCTGTCCTCGCTCCATGAAAACTAATCCATCTTCGAGCCGTCGCCTCTGTCGTCACTCTGTCCTGTTTGGTGTCCACCGCTCTGCAGGGGATGACCGAGGCGGAGGAGGACAAGCTGCTGGCGCTCAAAGACTTCATGCTGAAATCCAACAAGGCCAAAGCCAACATGGGGGAGCAGAGTCACCTCGGAGAGGCGGTCCAGACCGGCGTCATCGACCTGGCCATGCTCGGCATCACCGGCCGTCAGGTCGACCTGGTTAAACCCAAAGCCGAGGCCGAGGACAAGAGAGGTAAAGGACACGATGATGATGATGATGATGATGATGTGGTTACTTACACTCTCTCACACCTCTGCTCTGGTCAAACCAACACAGGAATGTCACAGCATCGCCGCGAGCTCCGAACTCACAGCGTCCATAAACTTTAAATATTAACAACAAAAACTGATTAGTCATGCAGCTCAACCAGGTCCATCACCGACTGCATGCTCTACTTCACTTCTTACAGCGTAAACTGCAACAAACTGTAGTACAATGACTCAAAACTTCATCTAATATTCAACAAATACACTGGAAACCCCTCACCTCAACCTCCCGGAGACTGCTCTGTAGTCAGCGTCAGAGATTTGAGTTTAACGTGGGCTGAAGGAAGTTGTCCTACAGTCAACCAAGATTTAACTGAGGTCGAAAATAAAGTTAGCAGAGGTAAAGGTGGGTATCGTCTGCGTATCAGCGATGAGAAAGTTTAAATACCTGCGAGTACCTGTCCGTGGTGTACCCCACCTTTCGCCCAGTGTCAGCCACTGTCCAAACAGACGAACCATGGGACGAGATTTAACTAAATAACGTTAAACAGTTTGCAGTGAAAACATTTGTTTTCATGTAACACAAGTTTGCGATGTGGGAAGTTTACCCAGGATCTGTCCGCTCGGCTCACACATGTTTGTTTTGTGTTTCATTCAAACGAGTTTTTGATTAGATCAAAGGGTTTCAACTGGAAACCAACTGATCAAAATCAGATTTTTATTATTATTATTTCCTGTTTGAACGTCTAAAGATTTACTGAACATCTGTACGCAGGATGTTAGCGAAGGATAAAGAAAACTCACTGAAACTATAAAATGAGTCTGACTAAAAAAACACAAAGTCATTATGTTCAAACAAAGTTTGACACGTCTCAATCCAAAGCAAACAATAACTGATTTAATGAGCTTCAAACGATTACTCGTCTTGTCTCGTCTGTAGCAGAACAATAACGATCTCGATTAAAACGATATGTTATCATCGGGACCGCTGGCCCTTCCTAAGACCCTTTTTGCTCTGTGCTCCGGTCACAGTTGAGCAAGCCTCGGTCCGAACCTCAGTGACCTTCCTGCCTTTGTCCACAAAATGTTTTTTTCTGCAACATAGACGAGCTAACACGTAGCTAACACGTAGTATATCTACGTACAGGTACGAAAGGAGGAAGTTGACCGAGGTTTGCTCGGCTGTGATTGGAGCACAGAACAGGTTATTTATATTATTTATCAATTTGTTTCACTGCAGCTCAGTAATCTCCCACGCTCTAATGCTAAATATTCAGATTGGAGAGTCGATCTTCGTCTGCTGCTGTTTCATGTTAAAATGTTTTTGTTCATTTCAGAGTCCGTCGCTGCAGCTTCTGGTACAACGTTTGATGTGATTCACACGCTTGCTGTGAAAGTAACAAACAGTTCAAGGTCCCATGAAACAGTCAGACGCTACAGATGTCGTCTAAAAAAACCACAGAAGAAGAAGAAGTGGAACTCAGAGCTGTTTCATGGGACCTTTAAAGTCTAATGTCTCTAGTCTAAAGCTGTTTGACTGACAGTGTGACAAACTCCAACTAAACTAACAGCTGCATCCTCACGCGATCTGCTGATTTATGATGTCCATCATTACACATATTTCTGTTCTTAACCCTCCTCCTCCTTTGATAAATGGATGCCGCGAGCAGCTCCAGCTGACAGGAAGTCAGACACAGAAACCGCATCCAGAACCCAAATCCATTTTCAAATCACTCTGAGCAGACTACAGTTTAACTACGCAGCATATGTACACATTTAGAAGCAATGAGCAAATCTGAGCAAGTTCACAAAGTCTGGAGGGAAAGAAATAGAAACGCTCCTGACGGAGTCGGGCCAAAACAATGTTATGACATGACGAGACATTCACCTTAGTATGTCCGCTGTCATCGTCCATCTTATTACATTTACATTTAGTCATTTATCCTAAGAGACTTACAACAATGGAGTGTACAGTATAAACTGGTTTTAGTTCAGTGTAAACTAGTTTTAGTTCAGTGTAAACTAGTTTTAGTTCAGCGTAAACTAGTTTTAGATCAGCGTAAACTAGTTTTAGTTCAGTGTAAACTGGTTTTAGATCAGCGTAAACTAGTTTTAGATCAGCGTAAACTAGTTTTAGTTCAGCGTAAACTAGTTTTAGATCAGCGTAAACTAGTTTTAGTTCAGTGTAAACTGGTTTTAGTTCAGCGTAAACTGGTTTTAGTTCAGCGTAAACTGGTTTTAGTTCAGCGTAAACTAGTTTTAGATCAGCGTAAACTAGTTTTAGATCAGCGTAAACTAGTTTTAGATCAGCGTAAACTAGTTTTAGTTCAGTGTAAACTGGTTTTAGTTCAGCGTAAACTGGTTTTAGTTCAGCGTAAACTGGTTTTAGTTCAGCGTAAACTAGTTTTAGATC
Organism: Collichthys lucidus; assembly: GCA_004119915.2. NCBI lineage: Eukaryota > Metazoa > Chordata > Actinopteri > Sciaenidae > Collichthys > Collichthys lucidus. The sequence goes on from CM014091.1 coordinate 33,973,166, forward strand.
AGCGTAAACTAGTTTTAGATCAGCGTAAACTAGTTTTAGATCAGCGTAAACTAGTTTTAGATCAGCGTAAACTAGTTTTAGTTCAGTGTAAACTACTTTTAGTTCAGTGTAAACTAAACTAGTTTTAGATCAGTGTAAACTAGTTTTAGTTCAGTGTAAACTAGTTTTAGTTCAGTGTAAACTAGTTTTAGTTTAGTGTAAACTACTTTTAGTACAGTGTAAACTGGTTTTAGTTCAATGTAAACTAGTTTTAGTTCAATGTAAACTAGTTTTAGTTTAGTGTAAACTAGTTTTAGATCAGTGTAAACTGGTTTTAGTTTAGTGTAAACTAGTTTTAGTTCAGTGTAAACTAGTTTTAGTTCAGTGTAAACTACTTTTAGTTCAGTGTAAACTAGTTTTAGTTCAATGTAAACTAGTTTTAGTTCAGTGTAAACTAGTTTTAGTTCAGAGTAAACTACTTTTAGTTCAGTGTAAACTAGTTTTAGTTCAGTGTAAACTGGTTTTAGTTCAGTGTAAACTAGTTTTAGTTCAATGTAAACTAGTTTTAGTTCAGTGTAAACTAGTTTTAGTTCAGAGTAAACTACTTTTAGTTCAGTGTAAACTAGTTTTAGTTCAGTGTAAACTGGTTTTAGTTCAGTGTAAACTAGTTTTAGTTCAATGTAAACTAGTTTTAGTTCAATGTAAACTAGTTTTAGTTCAATGTAAACTAGTTTTAGTTCAGTGTAAACTAGTTTTAGTTCAGAGTAAACTACTTTTAGTTCAGTGTAAACTAGTTTTAGTTCAGTGTAAACTAGTTTTAGTTCAATGTAAACTAGTTTTAGTTCAGTGTAAACTAGTTTTAGTTCAGAGTAAACTACTTTTAGTTCAGTGTAAACTAGTTTTAGTTCAGAGTAAACTACTTTTAGTTCAGTGTAAACTGGTTTTAGTTCAATGTAAACTAGTTTTAGTTCAGTGTAAACTAGTTTTAGTTCAGTGTAAACTACTTTTAGTTCAGAGTAAACTAGTTTTAGTTCAGTGTAAACTACTTTTAGTTCAGAGTAAACTAGTTTTAGTTCAGAGTAAACTACTTTTAGTTCAGTGTAAACTAGTTTTAGTTCAATGTAAACTAGTTTTAGTTCAGTGTAAACTAGTTTTAGTTCAGAGTAAACTACTTTTAGTTCAGTGTAAACTAGTTTTAGTTCAATGTAAACTAGTTTTAGTTCAGTGTAAACTAGTTTTAGTTCAGAGTAAACTACTTTTAGTTCAGAGTAAACTAGTTTTAGTTCAGTGTAAACTGGTTTTAGTTCAGTGTAAACTAGTTTTAGTTCAGTGTAAACTAGTTTTAGTTCAGTGTAAACTAGTTTTAGTTCAGTGTAAACTGGTTTTAGTTCAGAGTAAACTAGTTTTAGTTTAGTGTAAACTAGTTTTAGATCAGTGTAAACTGGTTTTAGTTTAGTGTAAACTGGTTTTAGTTCAGTGTAAACTAGTTTTAGTTCAGTGTAAACTAGTTTTAGTTCAGTGTAAACTACTTTTAGTTCAGAGTAAACTACTTTTAGTTCAGTGTAAACTGGTTTTAGTTCAGTGTAAACTAGTTTTAGTTCAATGTAAACTAGTTTTAGTTCAGTGTAAACTAGTTTTAGTTCAGAGTAAACTACTTTTAGTTCAGTGTAAACTAGTTTTAGTTCAGTGTAAACTGGTTTTAGTTCAATGTAAACTAGTTTTAGTTCAATGTAAACTAGTTTTAGTTCAATGTAAACTAGTTTTAGTTCAATGTAAACTAGTTTTAGTTCAATGTAAACTAGTTTTAGTTCAGTGTAAACTAGTTTTAGTTCAGAGTAAACTACTTTTAGTTCAGTGTAAACTGGTTTTAGTTCAGTGTAAACTGGTTTTAGTTCAGTGTAAACTGGTTTTAGTTCAGTGTAAACTAGTTTTAGTTCAGTGTAAACTAGTTTTAGTTCAGTGTAAACTGGTTTTAGTTCAGAGTAAACTAGTTTTAGTTCAGTGTAAACTAGTTTTAGTTCAGTGTAAACTAGTTTTAGTTCAGTGTAAACTGGTTTTAGTTCAGTGTAAACTGGTTTTAGTTCAGTGTAAACTGGTTTTAGTTCAGTGTAAACTGGTTTTAGTTCAGTGTAAACTAGTTTTAGTTCAGTGTAAACTAGTTTTAGTTCAGTGTAAACTGGTTTTAGTTTAGTGTAAACTAGTTTTAGTTCAGTGTAAACTGGTTTTAGCTCTGGTTTTAGAAGGTCCTCTGAAGAGCCAGAGGTCTTCAGGAGGTTTGTGAAGGTTGAGAGGGGCGCCATAGTGTCTTACGAAGGTCTTTGTAGGTTTCATTTGTTTTCAACAGGAATTTAACTGTGACGCTGGAGCTGCAAAGATGAACTTGTCTATTCGTTTATCATTCAAAAGTCATTTTGAAAAAGTCACTAAGATCACGTCTTAATGAACTCTGTGTTCCAGATGTTTTTCTGTTCTGAAAGAGAAAGAGCCTGGAGGAACCTCTGTAATCTCACACATGAATCAGTTTATTTTTGTGTTCGCCAAAATACCCGGCGCGACTCAGAGGCACGCTGCACTGCAAGAAAAGGTTCATCTGATGAGGCGGTGGGGTCCTGAAAGAAGTGTTTTTATTGAAAAGATATTAAAGTTGAGGGATTCCCTCGATTCCTGCAAAGACTTGAGTGTGTTTAACATTTCAAACTTTGTGGTCGTTTTGTAAATGTTCAACCGCGAGTTCAGATAAATATTTTCTGCAGCGTAATTAGAAGCAGATGTTGAAATAACATCTGCGGAGCATGTGGGACATTTATAGACTTGTTGGTTAATTGCAGCATGAGAAACATCCTGTTTTTATGTACCTGTTTGTTCGTCCGCAGCGAGGAAGCACACCAAGCAGGACTCGACCATGAACGAGGAGTGGAAGAGCATGTTCGGATCTCAGGAGCCGTCCTCTGCCCAGACCACCACGGTAACACCGTCACTCTAAGTAGTAGTTAGGTGGTGTTTACAGTGTGCAGACATGTCTGAGATCCTCCTGAGGCACTTTGACACCAACACCCAAAAGAAGTCATGAATCTGAGCGAGATCACAGCTTCCCCATCAATATATATATATATATATATACATGTATACAAAAACTTACTTCGCGGATTTCGTTTATTGCGGGTTATTTTTAGAACGTATCCCCCGCGATAAACGAGGGACCACTGTATATATAATATAAAAAGTAAAGGCAAATTTAAATTAAAAAAACAAGTATATACAATAAATCAGTTCAAATTAAACTACGTCCAGGTTTTGGACAGTCTGCGGGGACGTCACGGAGACTACGTCCTGGTTTTGGACAGTCTGCGGGGATGTCACGGAGACTACATCTAGTTTGTTTACTCGGTTCAGGCGAACAGAACCAACTGGGACGAAACCTTTCCAAGTTGGACCTAAACATTGATCAGGATCTGATGTGTCCGCAGGCTGCAGACGGGCCAGCGAGTCAGATCAGGAAGAGCGCCGTGGCCCCGGCGGTGCCCGTGCTGCAGTCGGTGGCGAGTGGCCCCGCCTACCAGCGCCGCATCAACACCTGCAAGGCGGAGCTTCAGCAGCTGGTGCAGCAGAAGAGAGAGCAGTGCAGCGCCGAGCGCATGGCCAAGCAGATGATGGAGAGCGCCGAGTGGGAGAGTCGACCTCCTCCACCTGGTAACAAACACCTGCATGTTGACCTGTAACACACACACACACACACAGACTCACAGGGCCGCACACGTCTGTTTCAGGGTGGCACCCTAAAGGGCTGCTGGTCGCCCACCTCCACGAACACAAAGCTGCCGTGAACCGCATCCGAGTCTCCGACGAACACTCCATCTTTGCTACGGCGTCCAACGACGGCACAGTCAAAGTCTGGGACAGTCAGAAGATGGAGGGAAAGACCACGACCACCAGGTGAGTCTTTAAAACCACCTTCCTGTTTCCTGTTTCCTGTAGTTAGATATGCTAAATAGTTTAAAGATAACTAAGGTACAGGACTACAACACAAAGAACCGCGTGCAGTCGAGCTTCATGACTCGTTGGCGTGGCAGCTGAACAATCATGAACTTCTCAGGTCGCCGTTTGTGTTCCTGCAGGTCGGTGTTGACGTACTCTCGTATCGGCGGCCACGTGAAGACGTTGACCTTCTGTCAGGGCTCACATTACTTAGCGGTGGCCTCAGATAACGGATCCATTCAGCTGCTGGCGGTCGAAGCCAACAAACCGCCCAAATCGCCCAAAGTCCAGCCCTTCCAGACCAGGTGAGGATGACACGTCCACAGGTGGACAAGCTTCGACTCCTGACAGAGGACGCGTCTCACCCGTCTCCCGCGTTCTTCCTCTCTCAGGTCTCTGGACCTGCAGGAGGACGGCTGTGCGGTCGACATCCACCATTTCAACTCCGGCGCCCAGTCGGTGTTGGCGTACGCCACCGTCAACGGCTCGCTGGTCGGCTGGGACCTTCGCTCCAACTCCAACGCCTGGATGCTCCGCCACGACCTCCGCCTGGGACTCATCACCTCCTTCACCGTCGATATGCACCAATGCTGGCTCTGCCTAGGTGTGTGTGTGTGTGTGTGTGTGTGTGTGTGTGTGTGGTGTGTGTGTGTGTGTGTGTGTGTGTGTGTGTGTGTGTGTGAGGTCCATTTGGTCCTGGAATGCCTGGAAAGTCCTGGGGTTCTGCTAGCTGCACTCCAGGTTGCAGGTCACTGACACCTCCCGTGTTTCCTCCACAGGTACGAGCAGTGGCACCATGGCCTGCTGGGATATGCGGTTCCAGCTCCCCATCTCAAACCACTCCCACCCTGCTCGAGCACGAATCAGACGGCTGCTGATGCATCCGCTCTACCAATCATCCGTCATCGCAGGTGAGAACGCTGAACGAGCTCCGTCTGTCCGTAACCGAGTTTATCATCTGTGAACCGATGATCAAACCGTCTCTATGTGTCTGTGTCTCTGTGTCTGTGTCTCTCTCTGTGTCTGTGTCTCTCTGTGTCTGTGTCTCTGTGTCTGTGTCTCTCTCTGTGTCTGTGTCTGTGTCTCTCTGTGTCTGTGTCTCTCTCTGTGTCTCTCTCTGTGTCTCTCTCTGTGTCTCTCTGTGTCTGTGTCTCTCTCTGTCTCTCTGTGTCTCTCTCTGTCTCTCTGTGTCTGTGTCTCTCTCTGTGTCTCTCTCTGTCTCTCTTTGTCTGTGTCTCTCTGTGTCTGTGTCTGTGTCTCTCTGTGTCTGTGTCTCTCTGTGTCTGTGTCTCTCTCTGTCTCTCTCTGTGTCTGTGTCTCTCTCTGTCTCTCTCTGTGTCTGTGTCTCTCTCTGTCTCTCTCTGTGTCTGTGTCTCTCTCTGTCTCTCTCTGTCTCTCTGTGTCTGTGTCTCTCTCTGTCTCTCTGTGTCTGTGTCTCTCTCTGTCTCTCTGTGTCTCTGTCTCTCTCTGTGTCTGTGTCTCTCTCTGTCTCTCTGTGTCTGTGTCTCTCTCTGTCTCTCTCTGTGTCTGTGTCTCTCTCTGTCTCTCTGTGTCTGTGTCTCTCTCTGTCTCTCTGTGTCTGTGTCTCTCTCTGTCTCTCTGTGTCTCTGTCACTCTGTGTCTCTCTGTGTCTGTGTCTCTCTGTGTCTGTGTCTGTGTCTCTCTCTGTCTCTCTGTGTCTGTGTCTCTCTGTCTCTCTGTGTCTGTGTCTCTCTGTCTGTGTCTCTCTCTGTGTCTCTGTCTCTCTCTGTGTCTGTGTCTGTGTCTCTCTGTGTCTGTGTCTCTCTGTCTCTCTCTGTGTCTGTGTCTCTCCCTGTCTCTCTGTGTCTCTCTCTGTCTCTCTGTGTCTGTGTCTCTCTCTGTCTCTCTGTGTCTCTCTGTGTCTGTGTCTCTCTCTGTCTCTCTGTCCGTCTGTCTCCCTCCAGCTGTCCAGGGGAATAATGAGGTGTCAATGTGGGACATGGAGACTGGCGATCGTAAATTCACCCTGTGGGCGAGCTCTGCACCTCCACTCTCTGAGATGCAGGTTAGTGTGTGTGTGCACACTCACAGACTGAGCTAACATGAGCTAACAGCAGCTATCAGACTGAGCTAACATGAGCTAACAGCAGCTACAGCTGTCAGCAGTTTACTTCACTGTCCATCATAAACTCTGTAAATCACAGAGAGTTGAGGCGGAGCAGCCGGAGGACATCAGAGGGAAAACCAGAAAACATTTCCTCCATAAAATATGATCCAGTTTCACCAGAATCAGTGAAATAGTTGCTGCTGTGTGACTTAGTGCCGTAAAGCGTTACGTACTTCTCCAGACCCGGAGCCCAAAGTTACATAGTGTGAGAACAGACGTACGAATGACAGAGACACCGTTCAGCTTCGTTGTGTCTGTGTCTGCAGCCGTCTCCTCACAGCGTTCACGGGATCTACTGCAGTCCTGCTGACGGGAATCCTCTGCTGCTGACGGCCGGATCGGACATGAGGATCAGGTCTGAAACACACACACAACCTGTGGGTTCAGGTTCTGAATGTTCTGTGGGTTCAGGTTCTGAATGTTCTGTGGGTTCAGGTTCTGAATGTTCTGTGGGTTCAGGTTCTGGGACCTGGCGTATCCTGAGAGGTCGTACATCGTGGCGGGCGGAGCCAACGACTCGCTGCACTGTCCGTCTGTTCTGTACAGCCGCAAGATCATCGAAGGGACCGAGGTCGTCCAGGTGAGCACACACACACACACACACACACACACACACACACACACACACACACACACACACACACACACACACACACACACACGTTCCCATCATGCCTCTGAGGTTGAACCCGTGCCGTGTCCCTGCAGGAGATCCACAGTAAACAGAAGAGCGGCGTGGTGGAGGACTCGCCTCGCCGTGGCCCAGAGTCCCTCCCTGTGGGACACCATGACATCATCACTGACATCGCCACCTTTCAGACCACACAGGGCTTCATCGTCACGTCGTCCAGAGACGGCATCGTCAAGGTGTGGAAGTGAGGACGCCACGCCGCGGGACGCCACGCCGCGGGACGCCACGCTCTTCACTTAGAGTGTCACGGGACAGAAACAGTCAGAGGTCTGAGACAGGAAGTGAACACACTGCATTAATGTGTGAATCTATTTCTGTTTGGTGGTGATCAACTCCTCCTCTTCCTCCTCCTCCTCTTCCTCCTCCTCCTCCTCCTCTTCCTCCTCCTCCTCCTTCACAGTGATGACGTTGTTGTTCAAACGTCGTCTCTTCAGCGTTAGATTTTGTACATAACAGTTAAAATGTGATTAATATAAAATTTAATTTGAAGATGAACCATGTGACCTGCAAGTCGACCAATAAAGTCTGAGCAGAAGAAACCTTTGTCATGTCGATACAAAACTGATCTAAAACCTGGACGTAGTCTCCGTGACGTCCCCGCAGACTGTCTAAAACCTGGACGTAGTCTCTGAGACGTCCCCGCAGACTGTCTAAAACCTGGACGTAGTCTCCGTGACGTCCCCGCAGACTGTCTAAAACCTGGACGTGGTCTCCGTGACGTCCCCGCAGACTGTCTAAAACCTGGACGTAGTCTCTGTGACGTCCCCACAGACTGTCTAAAACCTGGACGTAGTCTCTGAGACGTCCCCGCAGACATGTCCCCCAAACTCCTCCCCTGAAAACATTTGTCCAATCATATCTCAGCGCGGCTCAGCAGGTTGCTGGTGTGGAGCATGAACACAGAGACCGGTTACAGGATTGATTCTTTATTACTGTTTTTTACATGAAGCACCATTGATCAGTTTGATGAACCACAGACAGTCACAGACACGTTCAGACCTTTTAAGGCCTCAAACTGGGACTCGAGCCACATGTTTATCTTCAGACTGTCACATGAACAAACCCGGCCAGCAGCTCGAGCTCAAGTTTGATCCTTTTCACACGATTACTAAAAAAAAAGAAAATCTGGGTTTGATGTTCAAAGTTCTGGTCGCTCGGTTTTAACGTTTAGATTCTCAGCTCGCGTCCCGCTCCGTGTTTTTCTCGAGTCCGAGCAGGACGCAGCAGAAAAAGTTTGAACCCGACGTCACATCAGGTCGACGTCAAAACCAAAAGACCAAAACTCTGAAGATCAGACGAGCGTATGATCTCTGTATCTGTACATGAAACCTTCAGGTGATGAGTGACGTCACCTTCAGACGTCGAGCGTCTGTCGTGTGATCAGCGTCCAGCAGTTCAAACTAAAGGAAACCCAGCGACGACTCAAAAGCTCTTTAATCAGCAGCTGTGACGCCGCTCGGAGACTCCGCAGTCGGCGAGCTCTCAGCTGTGAGTAAAAGGTTTTTAAATCATTCGGACACCTCAGCGGTTTTTTCATTGAAGATGCGTGGAGGGTTTTGGTTTTTCCGCCTGCTCCTCACCGACTCTTCGTCAGGCACAGGTTCTCGCACTCCTCTTGCGTCTGGAAGCGGTTCCCGTTGCCGCCGCAGCCGCCGTACCAGAAGCGCGAGCATTCGTTCTGCTCGGTGTCGAAGAACCACACCATGGCGTAGTTCTGGCAGCCGCCCGGGTCCTGGCTGAGGAAGCAGTCATCTGCATGGAGACGACACAGAGAGACGAGAGTTTAAACATTTTCAGACCTTTGACCAAGCTGAAGGTGTCACTCTGCTTCTTTCGCCCGTTTTATCGTTTTCAGATTCTTTCCAGGTTTCCAATTACAGTCAGCCTTTACTTCCAGCTGACTCGTGGTGCGTGGAGCCGAGCTGTACTGGACTCACTGGTGCCCCGATCCAGACTGTGGTCATCGCTGCACCTTCACAAACCTCCTGTTTATCTGCAGCCTTCAGGCTGACGTGGTGGCGGAGGCTCCACCTGTGTGTTCACCTGCGTGTTTGAAAAGACGTCACAGTCTCAGTCTGGTTTTTACCTTTGGAGGCGAAGCTGGCGAGCTCCGGCTTGGGCAGGATGTTTGGATCTGTGACAGAAGAAGAAGAACAGGAGTCAGACTGTGATTCTGGTTCGCGAGCAGGTCGAGCTGCTGACGGGTTTCATAAAACAGTTTACGACACCGCAGCGAGCGAGCAAACACCAATTACCATAAAGATTAACGAGCTTTTAAACGTGAACCATTATAAAGCTGCTTCAATCATTTCATTGGTGCAAACAAACATTTCAAATCAAACATCCATTACTTTGATAACGGATGTTTGAGCGAGCTGCCTCTGCAGCGCTGGCTGGTCTCTGACTCGGTGAGTAAAGCAGCTGAGAGACGAGACGTCAGTGTTAGTCGCCGTGCCGCGCAGCAGGACTTACTGTGAGCGCCACAGGTCCGGAAACATTCATGTTCCGTGTTAAAGCGGTTGGCGTTGCCGCCACAACCGCCATACCAGAAGGGAGAGCATGCACCGACGTCTTTGTCAAAGAACCACACTTGGACATAGTCGCCACACGGGACGCCGGTATCAGCCTGCAGCCGACACTGGGCTGAAAGCAGAACACACACTGTTACTGCAAACACACTGAGACGTCCTGCAGGACAGCGGCTCTGAGCCCAGCCCGGGAACCATTCAAGAACTCATCCTCAATTCTTGTGCCTCACAAAAACCGGGCTTAGCAGCCGGACCGGACCGGGTCGGAGCACAGCCTCTGAGACCAGCAGGGAATAACGTGACAGTACCGAGGTGACTCACAGACTTTAAGACGTGAACACGTTCCGTCACAGCTTTAGATTTGAATCGATGAGGCACGAGAGCTGAAATGAGTGAATTGTTCCTCAGAGCTGCAGCAGGAGAACCTGCAGGAGAACCTGCAGGAGAACCTGCAGCCTGATGCACGTGTGGATCACACAGGGTTAATGAAACAGAAGCATGAAGCATGCATCAGTGGAGTTAACCCTGCGGCCTCCAGGGGGCGCTGACCAGTCACATGTACAGTACATTAACACGAGGAGGACGTGTGTGTGTGTGTGTGTGTGTGTGTGTTACCGTTTCCTCCTAACACAAATCTTTGGCCTTCCTCTCCGGTCAGAGTCTGGAGGATGTCCAGGTGTCCGGTTCTAGTCCGTCCTCCCGTCTGCTCCTGGAACCGCTCCTCCCCTTCCTCCACAAACTCCTCCAGGTCCAGCTGCGCCTGACCCTGACTGACAGTTTGAGAAGCTCAGTGACTTCAGAATGATTCAAATAAACGAGTTTTGATGGTGGCGGTGTGTGGTTCTGCAGGCGGTGTGTGGTTCTGCAGGCGGTGTGTGGTTCTGCAGGCGGTGTGTGGTGTGTGGTTCTGCAGGCGGTGTGTGGTGTGTGGTTCTGCAGGCGGTGTGTGGTGTGTGGTTCTGCAGGCGGTGTGTGGTTCTGCAGGCGGTGTGTGGTTCTGCAGGCAGTGTGTGGTGTGTGGTTCTGCAGGCAGTGTGTGGTGTGTGGTTCTGCATGCGGTGTGTGGTGTGTGGTTCTGCATGCGGTGTGTGGTTCTGCAGGCAGTGTGTGGTGTGTGGTTCTGCAGGCAGTGTGTGGTGTGTGGTTCTGCAGGCAGTGTGTGGTGTGTGGTTCTGCAGGCGGTGTGTGGTGTGTGGTTCTGCATGCGGTGTGTGGTGTGTGGTTCTGCAGGCAGTTTTTGGTTCTGTGTGAGTTACCCGTTGATGAGGACTTGTCCTCCGCCTTGGTTTTTCAGCTGGTCACACGTCTGATCCAGAGCAGGAGGAGGATACGGTTTTATCCCCTCTGAAGGAACACAGAACACATCATGAAACATTCAGGTACCACGACGCTGCACAGAGACTCCACAGTGACCTTCCTGCTCTTACTGTCGAGGGCGCTGAGGAAGACCCTGAAGAAGCCCTGGGCGTAGCTCTGCTCGTCATCGCTCAGTTTGCTGAAGTGGATCAGGTGCTGCTGCAGAGGCAGACTGGCCAGCTCCTCCACCTGCGTCCGGTTGTAGCGGTCGCCGACCGTCACCACAAACATCGCCACCCCCTCACACTTGGCCTTCTGGGAGATGTAGTGCAGCTTGGCTCGGTCCTCGTAAGCCGTCTCGGTTGCCACCACCGTCAGCACCGCCTTCCTCGTCCGGGACTGGGTGGTCTTCCGGAGCACCTCCCTCAGGGTGAACTCCAGCGTCTGTCCCAGCGCCGAGGAGCCGCCCTGCTGCTGCATCTTCTTGATAAGATGGGTCTTCATCAGGTCGTGGTTCTGGTAGGACTGCAGGCCAAACTCCGGCTTGGAAACCTGAGTGCCGCTCTGCTGGACTACAGCCACCCGGGCCTGGTTGCCCGCCCTTCTGGGTTGTGGGCTCACGGCCAGTTGCTCCACCACAGAACCCAACAGCTCCTGGGCACCAGCGTACTCATCAGCCTGCACCTCCCTGGAGCTGTCCAACACCATGACCAGGTCCAAGTCGACCTGCTGAGGCTGCGCTGGTACCTGGATGAAGGCGCACTCCTCTGAAGGTCTGCAGGGGTCTGCAGGGAGGAAAAAACATCCAGAAACCTGTGAAACTTCTGAAGCATCATTTCAGTCAGAAATCCAAGAATGAGCCTCGCAGCTTACCGTAACAGATCGCACACTTCTTCACCTTCTTCAGGTCAGCACAAATGTTGGTCCCCAGCACCGTGAAGATGGCGAGTCCGGAGTCGTCGACCTGAGGAGAATCAGCAGTGTCAATAATCCCAAACAAAGACACAGATACATCATCCATCTCCATCTGCTGCTGACGTGAACTCCAGTGACACCTGTGATGTAAGTGAACAACGGGAGCTGCAGTGGAGACATGAGCATCAGGTCGTCAGGTCGTCAGGTCGTCAGGTCTTTAGGTCTTTAGGTCTTTAGGTCTTCAGGTCTTCAGATCTTCAGGTCGTCAGGTCTTCAGGTCTTTAGGTCTTTAGGTCTTCAGGTCTTCAGATCTTCAGGTCGTCAGGTCGTCAGGTCTTTAGGCCTTCAGGTCTTTAGGTCTTCATGTCTTTAGGTCTTTAGGTCTTCAGGTCTTCAGATCTTCAGGTCGTCAGGTCTTCAGGTCTTTAGGCCTTCAGGTCTTTAGGCCTTCAGGTCGTCAGGTCTCCAGGTCGTTAGGTCTTCAGGTTGTCAGGTCGTCAGGTCTTTAGGCCTTCAGGTCTTCAGGTCGTCAGGTCTTTAGGTCGTCAGGTCGTCAGGTCTTTAGGTCGTCAGGTCTTTAGGTCGTCAGGTCGTCAGGTCTTTAGGTCGTCAGGTCTTTAGGTCGTCAGGTCTTTAGGTCTTCATGTCTTTAGGTCTTTAGGTCTTCAGGTCGTCAGGTCTTCAGGTCTTTAGGCCTTCAGGTCTTTAGGCCTTCAGGTCGTCAGGTCTCCAGGTCGTTAGGTCTTCAGGTTGTCAGGTCGTCAGGTCTTTAGGCCTTCAGGTCTTCAGGTCGTCAGGTCTTTAGGTCGTCGGGTCTTTAGGTCGTCAGGTCTTTAGGCCGTCAGGTCGTCGGGTCTTTAGGTCGTCAGGTCGTCGGGTCTTTAAGTCGTCAGGTCGTCGGGTCTTTAGGTCGTCGGGTCTTTAGGTCGTCGGGTCTTTAGGTCGTCAGGTCGTCAGGTCTTCAGGTCTTCAGGTCGTCAGGTCTTCAGGTCGTCAGGTCTTTAGGTCGTCAGGTCGTCGGGTCTTTAGGTCGTCGGGTCTTTAGGTTGTCAGGTCGTCGGGTCTTTAGGTTGTCAGGTCGTCGGGTCTTTAGGTCGTCAGGTCGTCGGGTCTTTAGGTCGTCGGGTCTTTAGGTCGTCAGGTCTTCAGGTCGTCAGGTCTTTAGGTCGTCGGGTCTTTAGGTCGTCAGGTCGTCGGGTCTTTAGGTCGTCGGGTCTTTAGGTCGTCAGGTCGTCGGGTCTTTAGGTCGTCGGGTCGTCGGGTCTTTAGGTCGTCGGGTCTTTAGGTCGTCAGGTAGGTCGTCAGGTCGTCAGGTCTTCAGGTCTTCAGGTCGTCAGGTCTTCAGGTCGTCAGGTCGTCGGGTCTTTAGGTCGTCGGGTCTTTAGGTCGTCGGGTCTTTAGGTCGTCAGGTCGTCGGGTCTTTAGGTCGTCGGGTCGTCGGGTCTTTAGGTCGTCGGGTCTTTAGGTCGTCAGGTCGTCAGGTCGTCAGGTCTTCAGGTCTTCAGGTCGTCAGGTCTTCAGGTCGTCAGGTCGTCGGGTCTTTAGGTCGTCGGGTCTTTAGGTCGTCGGGTCTTTAGGTCGTCAGGTCGTCGGGTCTTTAGGTCGTCAGGTCGTCGGGTCTTTAGGTCGTCGGGTCTTTAGGTCGTCGGGTCTTTAGGTCGTCGGGTCGTCAGGTCTTCAGGTCTTCAGGTCTTCAGGTCTTCAGGTCGTCAGGTCTTCAGGTCGTCAGGTCGTCGGGTCTTTAGGTCGTCGGGTCTTCAGGTCGTCAGGTCGTCGGGTCTTTAGGTCGTCGGGTCTTTAGGTCGTCGGGTCTTTAGGTCGTCAGGTCGTCGGGTCTTTAGGTCGTCGGGTCTTTAGGTCGGGGTCTTTAGGTCGTCGGGTCGTCGGGTCTTTAGGTCGTCGGGTCTTTAGGTCGTCAGGTCGTCGGGTCTTTAGGTCGTCGGGTCTTTAGGTCGTCAGGTCGTCGGGTCTTTAGGTCGTCGGGTCTTTAGGTCGTCGGGTCTTTAGGTCGTCGGGTCGTCGGGTCTTTAGGGTCGGGTTTAGGTCGTCAGGTCGTCGGGTCTTCAGGTCGTCAGGTCTTCAGGTCGTCAGGTCGTCAGGTCGTCAGGTCTTTAGGTCGTCAGGTCGTCAGGTCGTCAGGTCTTCAGGTCGTCAGGTCTTCAGGTCGTCAGGTCTTTAGGTCGTCAGGTCTTCAGGTCGTCAGGTCTTCAGGTCGTCAGGTCTTTAGGTCGTCAGGTCGTCAGGTCGTCAGGTCTTTAGGTCGTCGTCAGGTCTTTAGGTCGTCAGGTCTTTAGGTCGTCAGGTCTTTAGGTCGTCAGGTCTTTAGGTCGTCAGGTCGTCAGGTCTTTAGGTCGTCAGGTCTTTAGGTCGTCAGGTCTTCAGGTCTTTAGGTCGTCAGGTCTTCAGGTCGTCAGGTCTTCAGGTCGTCAGGTCTTTAGGTCGTCAGGTCTTTAGGTCGTCGGGTCTTCAGGTCGTCGGGTCTTCAGGTCGTCGGGTCTTCAGGTCGTCAGGTCTTTAGGTCGTCAGGTCTTTAGGTCGTCAGGTCTTCAGGTCGTCAGGTCGTCGGGTCTTTAGGTCGTCGGGTCTTTAGGTCGTCGGGTCTTTAGGTCGTCGGGTCGTCGGGTCTTTAGGTCGTCGGGTCTTTAGGTCGTCAGGTCGTCGGGTCTTTAGGTCGTCAGGTCGTCGGGTCTTTAGGTCGTCGGGTCTTTAGGTCGTCGGGTCTTTAGGTCGTCGGGTCGTCGGGTCTTTAGGTCGTCGGGTCTTTAGGTCGTCAGGTCGTCGGGTCTTCAGGTCGTCAGGTCTTCAGGTCGTCAGGTCGTCAGGTCGTCAGGTCTTTAGGTCGTCAGGTCGTCAGGTCGTCAGGTCTTCAGGTCGTCAGGTCTTCAGGTCGTCAGGTCGTCAGGTCTTTAGGTCGTCAGGTCGTCAGGTCGTCAGGTCTTCAGGTCGTCAGGTCTTCAGGTCGTCAGGTCTTTAGGTCGTCAGGTCGTCAGGTCTTTAGGTCGTCGTCAGGTCTTTAGGTCGTCAGGTCTTTAGGTCGTCAGGTCTTTAGGTCGTCAGGTCTTTAGGTCGTCAGGTCGTCAGGTCTTTAGGTCGTCAGGTCTTTAGGTCGTCAGGTCTTCAGGTCTTTAGGTCGTCAGGTCTTCAGGTCGTCAGGTCTTCAGGTCGTCAGGTCTTTAGGTCGTCAGGTCTTTAGGTCGTCGGGTCTTCAGGTCGTCGGGTCTTCAGGTCGTCAGGTCTTTAGGTCGTCAGGTCTTTAGGTCGTCAGGTCTTCAGGTCTTCAGGTCGTCAGGTCGTCGGGTCTTTAGGTCGTCGGGTCTTTAGGTCGTCGGGTCTTTAGGTCGTCGGGTCGTCGGGTCTTTAGGTCGTCGGGTCTTTAGGTCGTCGGGTCTTTAGGTCGTCGGGTCGTCGGGTCTTTAGGTCGTCGGGTCTTTAGGTCGTCGGGTCTTTAGGTCGTCGGGTCGTCGGGTCTTTAGGTCGTCGGGTCTTTAGGTCGTCAGGTCGTCGGGTCTTCAGGTCGTCAGGTCTTCAGGTCGTCAGGTCTTCAGGTCGTCAGGTCTTCAGGTCTTCAGGTCTTTAGGTCGTCAGGTCTTCAGGTCGTCAGGTCTTCAGGTCGTCAGGTCTTCAGGTCGTCAGGTCTTCAGGTCGTCGGGTCGTCGGGTCTTTAGGTCGTCGGGTCTTTAGGTCGTCAGGTCGTCAGGTCTTTAGGTCGTCAGGTCTTCAGGTCGTCAGGTCGTCAGGTCTTTAGGTCGTCAGGTCGTCAGGTCTTCAGGTCGTCAGGTCTTCAGGTCGTCAGGTCTTTAGGTCGTCAGGTCGTCAGGTCGTCAGGTCTTTAGGTCGTCAGGTCTTTAGGTCGTCAGGTCGTCAGGTTTTCAGGTCGTCAGGTCTTTAGGTCGTCAGGTCTTCAGGTCTTTAGGTCGTCAGGTCTTCAGGTCGTCAGGTCTTCAGGTCGTCAGGTCTTTAGGTCGTCAGGTCTTTAGGTCGTCGGGTCTTCAGGTCGTCGGGTCTTCAGGTCGTCAGGTCTTTAGGTCGTCAGGTCTTTAGGTCGTCAGGTCTTCAGGTCTTCAGGTCGTCAGGTCGTCGGGTCTTTAGGTCGTCGGGTCTTTTTAGGTCGTGGGTCTTTAGGTCGTCGGGTCGTCGGGTCTTTAGGTCGTCGGGTCTTTAGGTCGTCAGGTCGTCGGGTCTTTAGGTCGTCAGGTCGTCGGGTCTTTAGGTCGTCGGGTCTTTAGGTCGTCGGGTCTTTAGGTCGTCGGGTCGTCGGGTCTTTAGGTCGTCGGGTCTTTAGGTCGTCGGGTCTTTAGGTCGTCGGGTCTTTAGGTCGTCGGGTCGTCGGGTCTTTAGGTCGTCAGGTCGTCGGGTCTTCAGGTCGTCAGGTCTTCAGGTCGTCAGGTCGTCAGGTCGTCAGGTCTTTAGGTCGTCAGGTCGTCAGGTCGTCAGGTCGTCAGGTCGTCAGGTCTTCAGGTCGTCAGGTCTTCAGGTCGTCAGGTCTTTAGGTCGTCAGGTCGTCAGGTCGTCAGGTCTTTAGGTCGTCGTCAGGTCTTTAGGTCGTCAGGTCTTTAGGTCGTCAGGTCTTTAGGTCGTCAGGTCTTTAGGTCGTCAGGTCGTCAGGTCTTTAGGTCGTCAGGTCTTTAGGTCGTCAGGGGGTCTTCGGTCGTCGAGGTCGGGTCAGGTCGGGTCAGAGGTCGTTGTCAGGTCAGGTCGTCAGGAGTCTTTAGGTCGTCGGGTCTTTAGGTCGTCGGGTCTTCAGGTCGTCGGGTCTTCAGGTCGTCAGGTCTTTAGGTCGTCAGGTCTTTAGGTCGTCAGGTCTTCAGGTCTCAGGTCGTCAGGTCGTCGGGTCTTTAGGTCGTCGGGTCTTTAGGTCGTCGGGTCTTTAGGTCGTCGGGTCGTCGGGTCTTTAGGTCGTCGGGTCTTTAGGTCGTCGGGTCTTTAGGTCGTCGGGTCTTTAGGTCGTCGGGTCTTTAGGTCGTCGGGTCTTTAGGTCGTCGGGTCGTCGGGTCTTTAGGTCGTCGGGTCTTTAGGTCGTCAGGTCGTCGGGTCTTCAGGTCGTCAGGTCTTCAGGTCGTCAGGTCTTCAGGTCGTCAGGTCGTCGGGTCTTTAGGTCGTCGGGTCTTCAGGTCGTCAGGTCGTCGGGTCTTTAGGTCGTCGGGTCTTTAGGTCGTCGGGTCTTTAGGTCGTCAGGTCGTCGGGTCTTTAGGTCGTCGGGTCTTTAGGTCGTCGGGTCTTTAGGTCGTCGGGTCGTCGGGTCTTTAGGTCGTCGGGTCTTTAGGTCGTCAGGTCGTCGGGTCTTCAGGTCGTCAGGTCTTCAGGTCGTCAGGTCGTCAGGTCGTCAGGTCTTTAGGTCGTCAGGTCGTCAGGTCTTCAGGTCGTCAGGTCGTCAGGTCTTTAGGTCGTCAGGTCGTCAGGTCGTCAGGTCGTCAGGTCTTCAGGTCGTCAGGTCTTCAGGTCGTCAGGTCTTTAGGTCGTCAGGTCGTCAGGTCGTCAGGTCTTCAGGTCGTCAGGTCTTTAGGTCGTCAGGTCTTTAGGTCGTCGGGTCTTCAGGTCGTCGGGTCTTCAGGTCGTCGGGTCTTCAGGTCGTCAGGTCTTTAGGTCGTCAGGTCTTTAGGTCGTCAGGTCGTCAGGTCGTCAGGTCGTCAGGTCTTTAGGTCGTCAGGTCGTCAGGTTTTCAGGTCGTCAGGTCTTTAGGTCGTCAGGTCTTCAGGTCTTTAGGCCTTCAGGTCTTCAGGTCGTCAGGTCTTCAGGTCGTCAGGTCTTTAGGTCGTCAGGTCTTTAGGTCGTCAGGTCTTTAGGTCGTCAGGTCTTCAGGTCTTCAGGTCGTCAGGTCGTCGGGTCTTTAGGTCGTCGGGTCTTTAGGTCGTCGGGTCTTTAGGTCGTCGGGTCGTCGGGTCTTTAGGTCGTCGGGTCTTTAGGTCGTCAGGTCGTCGGGTCTTTAGGTCGTCAGGTCGTCGGGTCTTTAGGTCGTCGGGTCTTTAGGTCGTCGGGTCGTCGGGTCTTTAGGTCGTCGGGTCTTTAGGTCGTCGGGTCTTTAGGTCGTCGGGTCGTCGGGTCTTTAGGTCGTCGGGTCTTTAGGTCGTCGGGTCTTTAGGTCGTCGGGTCGTCGGGTCTTTAGGTCGTCGGGTCTTTAGGTCGTCAGGTCGTCGGGTCTTCAGGTCGTCGGGTCTTCAGGTCGTCAGGTCTTCAGGTCGTCAGGTCTTCAGGTCTTCAGGTCGTCAGGTCGTCAGGTCGTCAGGTCTTTAGGTCGTCAGGTCGTCAGGTCGTCAGGTCTTCAGGTCGTCAGGTCGTCAGGTCTTTAGGTCGTCGTCAGGTCTTTAGGTCATCAGGTCTTTAGGTCGTCAGGTCTTTAGGTCGTCAGGTCTTCAGGTCGTCAGGTCTTCAGGTCGTCAGGTCTTTAGGTCGTCAGGTCGTCAGGTCTTTAGGTCGTCAGGTCTTTAGGTCGTCAGGTCTTCAGGTCTTTAGGTCGTCAGGTCTTCAGGTCTTCAGGTCGTCAGGTCTTTAGGTCGTCAGGTCTTCAGGTCGTCAGGTCTTCAGGTCGTCAGGTCTTTAGGTCGTCAGGTCTTTAGGTCGTCAGGTCGTCAGGTCTTTAGGTCGTCAGGTCTTTAGGTCGTCGTCAGGTCTTTAGGCCGTCAGGTCTTTAGGCCGTCAGGTCTTTAGGTCGTCAGGTCGTCAGGTCTTTAGGTCGTCGGGTCTTTAGGTCGTCGGGTCTTTAGGCCGTCGGGTCTTTAGGCCGTCGGGTCTTTAGGTCGTCAGGTCGTCGGGTCTTTAGGTCGTCGGGTCGTCGGGTCTTTAGGTCGTCGGGTCTTTAGGTCGTCAGGTCGTCGGGTCTTCAGGTCGTCAGGTCTTCAGGTCGTCAGGTCTTCAGGTCGTCAGGTCTTCAGGTCTTCAGGTCGTCAGGTCTTTAGGTCGTCAGGTCGTCAGGTCGTCAGGTCTTCAGGTCGTCAGGTCTTCAGGTCGTCAGGTCGTCAGGTCGTCGTCAGGTCTTTAGGTCATCAGGTCTTTAGGTCGTCAGGTCTTTAGGTCGTCAGGTCTTTAGGTCGTCAGGTCTTCAGGTCGTCAGGTCTTTAGGTCGTCAGGTCTTTAGGTCGTCAGGTCGTCAGGTCTTTAGGTCGTCAGGTCTTTAGGTCGTCAGGTCTTCAGGTCTTTAGGTCGTCAGGTCTTCAGGTCGTCAGGTCTTCAGGTCGTCAGGTCTTTAGGTCGTCAGGTCTTTAGGTCGTCAGGTCTTCAGGTCGTCAGGTCTTCAGGTCGTCAGGTCTTTAGGTCGTCAGGTCGTCAGGTCTTTAGGTCGTCAGGTCTTTAGGTCGTCGTCAGGTCTTTAGGCCGTCAGGTCTTTAGGTCGTCAGGTCGTCAGGTCTTTAGGTCGTCAGGTCTTTAGGCCGTCAGGTCTTTAGGTCGTCAGGTCTTCAGGTCGTCAGGTCGTCAGGTCTTCAGGTCGTCAGGTCTTCAGGTCTTTAGGTCGTCAGGTCGTCAGGTCTTTAGGTCGTCAGGTCTTCAGGTCGTCAGGTCTTCAGGTCGTCAGGTCTTCAGGTCGTCAGGTCGTCAGGTCGTCAGGTCGTCAGGTCTTTAGGTCGTCAGGTTGTCAGGTCTTTAGGTCGTCAGGTCTTTAGGTCTTTAGGTCGTCAGGTCTTTAGGTCGTCAGGTCTTTAGGTCGTCGTCAGGTCTTTAGGTCATCAGGTCTTTAGGTCGTCAGGTCTTTAGGTCGTCAGGTCTTTAGGTCGTGAGGTCTTCAGGTCGTCAGGTCTTTAGGTCGTGAGGTCTTCAGGTCGTCAGGTCTTTAGGTCGTCAGGTCTTTAGGTCTTCAGGTCTGAGATGTTTGTAATGTTGACGAGAACCGTTCGTTTAGTTTGAATCCAGCTGTTCACCTGGTGACGAGCGCAGCAGCCAAACCATCTTTGAGTTTGTTACTTGAATTCACTGAATCAAACGTCGGGTTGTGTTTTAGACTTTGTTCCATTTACTGATGCTTATTCAGAGCCAGGTCACGGTGCCAAGCAGAAGGTTTTCCAGCTGCTCCAGGCAGATTCAGAGGCTTTCCCAAACCAGACCAGTTCTGGTAAACCCTGTGGACTCCAACCAGCTGGACAGTTATGACTCTGATACCGGTCAGAACATCCCAAAACAATTGCTACCTCGGTACAACTGAGCCCAGATTTACTGATAGACGCCTTGTTTGGAAGTACAGGTCATTCAGTTTCAGACAAATCAAACCTACCTTCATCTTCTGACTAATATCAGGAGTGTCCCTCAGAGAGATGACTGCTGGGACGATGCTGAGGCCGCGGTACTCCATCATGGCGGTGACGATCTCATCAGCATCCTCCGTAGGCCCGTCGGAGAAGAAGACGGCCACCTTCCTCATCAGCATTCCTGCTCGGACACGCTTGAAGATGTTCTGACTCACGAAGCGCATGGTGGCGCCCAGATGACGGCGGTTGGACGTCTTCTCCAGGGCGATGTTCTTCACGGATTCGATCAGCTGTGTCTTGGAGCGGTAGTCCTGGAAGCGGATCAGGTACTTGGTGTAGGCGCTGTATGCCACCACGGCGACCCGGGCGCCTGACGGACAGTTGCTCTCGGAGATGGTGATGTCCTCCAGCAGGGAGAGGAGGGCGGAGCGCTGCGTCTCGAACTCTGCCGCGGTCACATCGGCGGACATGTCCAGGGCAAACACCAGCTCGGTGGGGAAGGCCGGGCACTCCTCTGTGAACCAGAGGTCATGTTGAGCGGAGCACAGACCAAAGGTTCAGAGCAGGAACCACAGCACGTCTGAGACCTTCATCCATCAACGGCGAGCGTGAGGAGGTGATACGTACCCATGCAGCAAGCTGTGAGGAGGTGATACATACCCATGGAGCAAGCTGTGAGGAGGTGATACGTACCCATGGAGCAAGCTGTGAGGAGGTGATAGTACCCATGGAGCAAGCTGTGAGGAGGTGATACGTACCCATGCAGCAAGCTGTGAGGAGGTGATAGTACCCATGCAGCAAGCTGTGAGGAGGTGATACGTACCCATGGAGCAAGCTGTGAGGAGGTGATAGTACCCATGCAGCAAGCTGTGAGGAGGTGATACGTACCCATGGAGCAAGCTGTGAGGAGGTGATACGTACCCATGCAGCAAGCTGTGAGGAGGTGATACGTACCCATGGAGCAAGCTGTGAGGAGGTGATACGTACCCATGGAGCAAGCTGTGAGGAGGTGATACGTACCCATGCAGCAAGCTGTGAGGAGGTGATAGTACCCATGGAGCAAGCTGTGAGGAGGTGATAGTACCCATGGAGCAAGCTGTGAGGAGGTGATACGTACCCATGGACCAAGCTGTGAGGAGGTGATACGTACCCATGGAGCAAGCTGTGAGGAGGTGATACGTACCCATGGACCAAGCTGTGAGGAGGTGATACGTACCCATGGAGCAAGCTGTGAGGAGGTGATACGTACCCATGCAGCAAGCTGTGAGGAGGTGATACGTACCCATGCAGCAAGCTGTGAGGAGGTGATACGTACCCATGGAGCAAGCTGTGAGGAGGTGATACGTACCCATGGAGCAAGCTGTGAGGAGGTGATACGTACCCATGGAGCAAGCCCCGGGGAGTTGATTTGTACGCGTGGAGCAAGCTGTGGGGAGGAGAGAGAAACGTTGAGAGCTGAACTGCAGAACATCTGAAGTGCTGCGAGGAACAACACGTCTCTGACTTACCACAGTTGTCTCGGATGTAGGTGATCAGCTGGCACTCCTGACCAAACAGACACATCATGTATCAACACTGAGAACAGGATTTAAGGTTGGCAGGTAACGTGGACTTTAAGGTGGACTTACAGTCAGGCCTCTGGCTCCTGGAGGACCTCTGGGACCCTGCAGATGAGGAGGCATTATTAACCCTTTGTGTCCACAGCTGATGGACTTCATAAACATTTAGGCGGTACGTAGAAGTGTCAGTGTCCTAATTAAGGTGGTATCAGTGATCACCATCGCAGATATTAAATAATCCAGAACCTCTTAAATCGTTCCTGTTACTTCGTGCTCTATATGTGTGGTTCCCACTCTGCCTGTTAAAAACCATTTAAAACAAAATGTCTACGACTTTTCCCCAGTTAAGGTGGTATGCAGAGTCCTCACCCTGTGTCCTGGATATCCCGGATCTCCAGACACGCCTGATTCTCCCGGGTGGCCTGAGTTCCCCTGAGTCAGTCAGAGCAGAAACTAAAAGTCAGCGATGAACCTTCAAACACTAAAAAGCTGAAACCCGAGTGAACACTCACGCCTCGTCCTTGGTTCCCTTTAGGTCCTGGATATCCTTTGGCTCCCTTCAGGCCGTCCTCGCCCTGATAACAGACAGACATGCGGCTCTTTCAGTAAACTCACAACTCGCCGACATTCTCACGCTAAGCTCTCTGATAAATACAGTCGTGTTGTTTCAGTGCGCGCTTATCTCGAGGGATCCGAAAGCATTTGGACTCATGCCTGTGTGTGTAACATAAATACAGGATGTCATTAATAATCCCTCGCACTGTACAAACGTCTAATGCGGCCCATGAATCTCCTGAATCTCGACCGCCATCAGAGCTTCTTTATAGATGTTACACATCCTCAAAATATAAAGTATCACTCCAAACACACACACGTGTCGACGCGCGGCTGAACTGTGTGATAAATGTCTGAAGTCCGAATATGAAATGATTTCTCTGTGTGACGTCTGCAGTGTAAACTGAGCCGGACCGAGCCGCTCCTGATGATCTGTGACTGATCTGAGCTCAGTGAAAACGAGATGAACTCACCAGTAGACCGGGGTAACCAGGGAAACCGGGATCTCCCTGTAACGAGGAGATTTAATTATTAAACTGGAGTTTAAACGTGAACTTATCAAAGTGATAAACACTTAAAAAGGTCTCACCTTGACACCTGCTGGTCCTGGAGGTCCGTGACCGTCTCTGCCATCCTGACCCTGAACACAAACGCCTCCACTCAGACACAGTTCATAATGTTTACATGGACGCAGCAGATATTTCAGCTCCTTACCGGCGGCCCTCTGGACCCCTGCGTGCCTGGACCTCCTTTATCACCCGGATCTCCTGGTTGGCCCTTCAACAACGAGGTCATCATGTTAATTTTCTCACAACACGCAGCTCTTTACCAGAAAAATCATAAAGTATAACGAGACATTGGAGCTGCAGCTCTTTATCCAGTCGTGGTTTTTTAGATCAGTTTCCCAAAGCGACGATCACCAAATCATTTCCTGTCTATTTATTAAATAATCATCAACGTCACACACCTTCTGTCCGTTTGGTCCGCGGCGTCCGGGTAATCCTGCCTTTCCAGGCTGTCCCGGTCCACCCTGCAGGAAAAGCAACAGAGTCAGAGCTGAGTTCTCTTTTTTCATCTGAGCGCCCTTGAATGCATCACGGTGCATTCATGTCGCTGTTAACAGGAATCCCCTGTAATCAATCTGTTGATCTGATCACATTAACGAGCAGCTTTCAGCTAAAGGTGACTAAATATGAACTGATCAATAAACAAGTTTAACGTCTGATTCAGTCTTCTTTCTTCTCTTCACAGCCGACTGGAAAACACATCAGTGTTAGAAGGTGAGAATCCAAAACAAGTTCAGATTTTACTCAAACAGAAATGTGACGGCGACCAGAGATGGGAAGTTCACTTCTCTTTAGTGAGCCGGATCATTCGACTCTGCTGGTCTGACTTGTTGTACACATACAGTCATTGGCACCATTACCCCCAGAAACATGTTGGAATTACAAATCTTCTGGTACACACATGCATATGTGTGCAGATTGCAGATGTAAAAATCATTCATTTCACACAGAACTCAGAAACTGGGTCAGACAAAATTGTTGGCAGCCTCGACTTAATATTTGGTTGCAAAATAACTGAAACCAGTCGCATCCTACAGCCATCGACAAGCGTCCTACGACCATGGACAAGCGTCCTACGACCATCGACAAGCTTCCTACGACCATCGACAAGCGTCCTACGACCATCGACAAGCGTCCTACGACCATGGACAAGCGTCCTACGACCATCGACAAGCTTCCTACGACCATCGACAAGCGTCCTACGACCATCGACAAGCGTCCTACGACCATCGACAAGCGTCCTACGACCATGGACAAGCGTCCTACGACCATCGACAAGCTTCCTACGACCATCGACAGGCTTCCTACGACCATCGACAAGCGTCCTACGACCATCGACAGGCTTCCTACGACCATGGACAAGCTTCCTACGACCATCGACAGGCTTCCCATGACCATCGACAAGCTTCCTACGACCATGGACAAGCTTCCTACGACCATCGACAAGCTTCCTACGACCATGGACAAGCTTCCTACGACCATCGACAGGCTTCCTACGACCATCGACAGGCTTCCCACGACCATCGACAGGCTTCCCACGACCATGGACAAGCTTCCCACGACCATCGACAGGCTTCCTACGACCATCGACAGGCTTCCTACGACCATGGACAAGCGTCCTACGACCATCGACAAGCTTCCTACGACCATCGACAAGCTTCCTACGACCATCGACAAGCTTCCTACGACCATCGACAAGCTTCCTACGACCATGGACAAGCGTCCTACGACCATCGACAAGTGTTCTACGACCATCGACAAGCGTCCTGCAACCATCGCCATGCGTCCTACGACCATCGACAAGCGTCCTACGACCATCGTCAAGCTTCCTACGACCATCGACAAGCTTCCTACAACAATCGACAAGCTTCCTACGACCATCGACAAGTGTTCTATGACCATCAACAAGCGTCCTGCAACCATCGCCATGCGTCCTACGACCATCGACAAGCGTCCTACGACCATCGACAAGCGTCCTACGACCATCGCCATGCGTCCTACGACCATCGACAAGCGTCCTACGACCATCAACAAGCGTCCTACGACCAAGCGTCCTACGACCATCGACAAGCATCCTACGACCATCGACAAGCTTCCTACGACCATCGACAAGCGTTCTATGACCATCAACAAGCGTCCTGCAACCATCGCCATGCGTCCTACGACCATCGACAAGCGTCCTACGACCATCGACAAGCGTCCTACGACCATCGACAAGCGTCCTACGACCATCGATAAGTGTTCTACGACCATCAACAAGCGTCCTACGACCATCGACAAGTGTGCTACGACCATCGACAAGCTTCCTACGACCATCGACAAGCGTCCTACGACCATCGACAAGCGTCCTACGACCATCGACAAGCTTCCCACGACCTTCGACAAGCTTCCCACGACCATCGACAGGCTTCCTACGACCATGGACAAGCGTCCTACGACCATCGACAAGCTTCCCACGACCATCGACAAGCTTCCTACGACCATCGACAAGCTTCCTACGACCATGGACAAGCTTCCTACGACCATCGACAAGCTTCCTACGACCATCGACAAGCTTCCTACGACCATCGACAAGCTTCCTACGACCATCGACAAGTGTTCTACGACCATCGACAAGCGTCCTACGACCATCGTCAAGCTTCCTACGACCATCGACAAGCTTCCTACAACAATCGACAAGCTTCCTACGACCATCGACAAGCGTCCTACGACCATCGCCATGCGTCCTACGACCATGGACAAGCGTCCTACGACCATCGACAAGTGTTCTACGACCATCGACAAGCGTCCTGCAACCATCGCCATGCGTCCTACGACCATCGACAAGCGTCCTACGACCATCGACAAGCTTCCTACGACCATCGACAAGCTTCCTACAACAATCGACAAGCTTCCTACGACCATCGACAAGTGTTCTATGACCATCAACAAGCGTCCTGCAACCATCGCCATGCGTCCTACGACCATCGACAAGCGTCCTACGACCATCGACAAGCGTCCTACGACCATCGCCATGCGTCCTACGACCATCGACAAGCGTCCTACGACCATCAACAAGCGTCCTACGACCAAGCGTCCTACGACCATCGACAAGCATCCTACGACCATCGACAAGCTTCCTACGACCATCGACAAGCGTTCTATGACCATCAACAAGCGTCCTGCAACCATCGCCATGCGTCCTACGACCATCGACAAGCGTCCTACGACCATCGACAAGCGTCCTACGACCATCGACAAGCGTCCTACGACCATCGATAAGTGTTCTACGACCATCAACAAGCGTCCTACGACCAAGCGTCCTACGACCATCGACAAGTGTGCTACGACCATCGACAAGCTTCCTACGACCATCGACAAGCGTCCTACGACCATCGACAAGCGTCCTACGACCATCGACAAGCTTCCCACGACCTTCGACAAGCTTCCCACGACCATCGACAGGCTTCCTACGACCATGGACAAGCGTCCTACGACCATCGACAAGCTTCCCACGACCATCGACAAGCTTCCTACGACCATCGACAAGCTTCCTACGACCATGGACAAGCTTCCTACGACCATCGACAAGCTTCCTACGACCATCGACAAGCTTCCTACGACCATCGACAAGCTTCCTACGACCATCGACAAGTGTTCTACGACCATCGACAAGCGTCCTACGACCATCGTCAAGCTTCCTACGACCATCGACAAGCTTCCTACAACAATCGACAAGCTTCCTACGACCATCGACAAGTGTTCTATGACCATCAACAAGCGTCCTGCAACCATCGCCATGCGTCCTACGACCATCGACAAGCGTCCTACGACCATCGACAAGCGTCCTACGACCATCGCCATGCGTCCTACGACCATCGACAAGCGTCCTACGACCATCAACAAGCGTCCTACGACCAAGCGTCCTACGACCATCGACAAGCATCCTACGACCATCGACAAGCTTCCTACGACCATCGACAAGCGTTCTATGACCATCAACAAGCGTCCTGCAACCATCGCCATGCGTCCTACGACCATCGACAAGCGTCCTACGACCATCGACAAGCGTCCTACGACCATCGACAAGCGTCCTACGACCATCGACAAGTGTTCTACGACCATCAACAAGCGTCCTACGACCATCGACAAGTGTGCTACGACCATCGACAAGCTTCCTACGACCATCGACAAGCGTCCTACGACCATCGACAAGCGTCCTACGACCATCGACAAGCTTCCTACGACCATCAACAAGCGTGCTACGACCATCGACAAGCTTCCTACGACAATCTACAAGCTACACCTCTCTTTGGACCACTCTTCTTTTGCAAACTGCTCCAGGTCTCTCAGGTTTGAAGGGTGCCTTCTCGCAACAGCAATTTTGGGATCTCTCCATAGGTGTTCTATGGGATTTAGATCTGGACTCATCGCTGGCCACTTCAGAGTTCTCCATTGCTTTGTCTCCAGTCATTTCTGGGAGCTTTTCGAGGTGTTTCAGGTCACTGTCCTGCTGGAACACCCATGACCTCTGACGCAGACCCAGCTTTCTGACACTAGGCCCTACATTACAGGCCAAAATCTTTTGACAGATTTCATGATCCCTTGCACACAGTCAATGCACCCAGTGCCAGAGGCAGCAAAACAACATCTTTGAACCTCCACCATGTTTGACTGTAGGTACCGTCTTCTTCTACAGGCCTCTACAGGTTTTCTGTGAGCAGGAGAATGACGTGTTTTCCCAGAAAGCTCTACCTTAGTCTCATCTGTCCACAAAACCTTCTCCCAGAAGGATCGAGGCTTACTCGGGTACATTCTTTTCTCGTCTCTGTGTCAGAAGTTGGGTTCTCCTCGGTCTCCTGCCATAGCGCCTCATCCCGTTCAGATGACGACGTATGGTTGGAGCTGACGCCGTTGCACCCTGAGTCTGAATTTGTGTGTTCAGTGTTTCCATGCTTGGTGCGGCACACAACACAAAGGCTGAGTCAACTTTTATACTCTAACTGGCTTCAGGTTTGATATGTTGCCACAGGTGGGTTCAAACAAACATCACATGCTTGAAATTAAATTGTTTTAATAGAGTGTCAATGAAAATCTCCGGTTCTGGAGCCAGCTCGGGTTTAAAACATCTCTGATCATCCCACAGAACATTCTGGATCTTTTTGGACCTTCTTCAACTTGATGACTGAAATATTTAATTGCAGCAGTAAAATTTATTCAGCATCTGGCGCCCAGACTTCTTCACTCCCTGCAGATATGCACACACAGATAACGAGGAGTGATGAGCTGTGTGTGTGTGTGTGTGTGTGTGTGTGTGTGTGTGTGTGTGTGTGTGTGTGTGTGTGTGTGTGTGTGTGTGTGTGTGTGTGTGTGTGTGTGTGTCCAGGTTCATAAGATTGAATAAATGTCGAAGGCTTAAAGTGTGAAACACGTTCAAATATTAATGACGTGTGTGTCCTTCAGCTGAAACAGGTGGAAGATTTAAATCTAAACAGATATTATATATATAAAATATGCCGTTATGTTTTCATGTCGTTGGTCAAACAGGACGTGACATCATGGATGGAGGATTATTGATGAACGTTTTCATGTCAGATCGATATTTATAAATTTTAAACTTTTTTTTGTTGATTGTTTGTTTTTATTTTTGTCTGTTTGATTCATTTTATTTTCTGTTTTCAAGCGTTTGACCGCCGCGGGCTCCCGTATGTTTCTGTGTCTGACTTCCTGTCCAGGTCCAGTGTGCAGGATGTAGTTGCATCTGCTGGTGTGATCGCTGCATTGCAGCCTCCTCACATCGCCCTCGGCCTCCTCCATCTGTACATTTAAACGTTCACTCACTTCTGCTCATGGTGTGTGTTTACTCTGCAGCCGTTAATCTGCCCGGCGACACTTTTTTATTTCCTCAGATGATTTGTTGTTTCTGGCGCTGGCTGATTTATTTAACGACCTGCAGGCGGGCTCATAAATAAAGATAATTAGAGGGCGTGTCCGGTCTGTAAAACACTGCAGTTAACATTCTGACAGCGACAGCGTCCATCTCTGCTCCCGCCTGACGTCCACGTCCCGGATCTGACCGTGACCACGTGACAGAGCGCCAACATGGCCGACGTTACGTCACGCCTCCTGACACGGATGAACTCTGGGCACCAGCAGCCGCGCTGACATCATCGGCCATGATTCAGTCACGCGGTGATCAAACCGTCAAACATGACAACCGCGAAACGAGCCGACACTTCCCGCGCTCGTTAAGGCTTCAGGATGATGAATCTGCTGAGAGCTCGTTAAGAAGACAGGCTAACGAGTTCCTCCTCCTCCTGCGGCGATCTCTACGTTTAAAACATGACTGTGATGAACTCACCTGAGGTCCAGGTAGGCCGGGGAATCCTGACGGCCCTGGTTGACCTCTGACCCCTCTGGCTCCCTGCAGAGACAACATGGATTGTTAAATCCAGCATGAGGACCGGTCTCGTCTGGTCTTTGTGATCTCTGGATCACTCACCTGTGGACCTGAAGCACCTGGGCTGCCCAGCAGTCCTGCAGCTCCTGGCTGTCCAGGTGGACCCTGCCGGAACACACACACACACACACACACACACACACACACACACACACACACACACACACACACACACACACACACAGTTTAGAGTCAGTGTGTGTCCTGCAGCGTGAAGCAGCTGACTGTCTCTCGCTCTCTTACCTTGTCACCAGGTGACCCTCTTCTCCCGTCCGCGCCCTGAAGAACAAAACATCTGATTCATTCACATGTTTCATGAATAATGTGTCAACAACCGAATATTCATTTATCGGCATCGTCACATTCAGGCGACGTGTTCGTATCCATGGAAACCGTGAGTTAGCGGTTGGTGGCGTGGTGACGTGTTGATGAGCTGACGTCTGTGACCTCCTGTTGACCCGTGATCAGCTGATCAGTGTCTCCGTGATCAGCTGATCAGTGTCTCCGTGATCAGCTGATCAGTGTCTCCGTCTCTGCGTCTGTCCTCACACTGTGTAACTGTGAGAAGGACGGAACGCTCCACGGCACTAAGTCACACAAACGTGCTATGTGCTACGTGCTACGTGCTAGCTCGACCATGTTTTGATGGTTAAAAGTTCCAGTGTGGTTAAAGGACGGTTCAATATCAAAGTAACATAAATATATAGTCACATCTAAAGATAGCCACTGTTAGCAAAATGCTATCTAACTTGCTAACTAATGATTGATGCAAATTAGCTAGTCCATGCTAACACCAGAGAAGTAACTTTTAAACATTTTGACTTGACTGATGTTGATTAGCGGGCTAGTTACTTCCTGTTGTTAGCAGCAAAATGCTAGCTAACTGGCTAGCTGATTGATGTGCAGCAGACTATCTAGCCAGTTAACTAGCGGTTTGCTAATATAACCGTTGAGATGTAGCTAGCCAGCTAATGTTTAATGTAGATTCGCTTATTAGCCGGCTAATGTTTGATGTAGTTTAGCTTGTTAGCCAGCTAGTGTTTGATGTGGATTAGCATGCTAGTAAGCTAGTGTTTTTGCTCTAGCTAACTAGCATGCTAGCTGAGGATTTGTGTGCAGTAGATTAGCTAGATAGCTAGTAAGCTATTATTTTTTCAACATTAGCTTTGAGATGCAACTAGCCAGCTAATGTAGATTAGCTTGTTAGCCAGCTAATGTTAGATGTAGATTAGCTTGTTATCCAGCTAGTGTTTGATGTAGATTAGCTTGTTAGCCGGCTAATGTTTGATGTAGATTAGCTTGTTAGCCGGGTAATGTTTGATGTGGATTAGCATGCTAGTTAGCCAGTGTTTTTGCTCTAGCTAACTAGCATGCTAGCTGAAGGTTTGTGTGCAGCAGATTAGCCAGTTAGCTGCTATTTTGCTAACATTACTCTCATAACTCTCCTGCAGACGAGCTAACGTGTAGCATATCTGTACATCTATCTGAGGCTTGCTGTGATTGGTGCACAGCACAAAGAAAGAGGCGGGGCTTAGGAAGGACAAAGTCTCACCGGGTTTCCAACGGTTCCACTCTCACCTGGCCGCCCGTCCCGTCCAGGTGTACCCTGAGGATTTAAACACATCACGCCTCAGCATATGAACCAATCAGGACTCAGACACAGTGAACAGTTTGCAGTGTGGCGTCCCTCACCGGTAGACCTTGGTTTCCAGACTCTCCTTTGACTCCGGGGACGGTGTTATCGGCGCCCGGCTCGCCCTGTCGGAAAAATAAAGATAAACTCTGCACAGTGTTTGGTTTCTTTAAGTGGAGCGCGCAGCTGTGTTTGTCTGACTTTAAACGTTGCTTTAACGTTCTCGTACAAACAGTTTTGGCTGAAAGCTGCAGGACGACGTGCAGCCGGTTTACTGGATGGACTCACATGAAGGAAATGTTTCTATATCTATAGATTTATTTTGACTGAATCTGTCTCAGAGAAAACTACAAATCCCAAAATGATCCAGGACGTGTTATCTGCTCCTGCTGAGCTCTGGCTCTGGTTCTGGTCCATGTGTTGTGGGCACATACAGAACATACATACGACACAGCGGTTCTGGTACTGTTGGACAATATCTGCATACCACAGCTGTTATATAAGCATGAGGAGTGATGCTGCGAGGTCAGAGCGAGGCTGAAATGCTACAGAAGGAGGGAGTCGAGCATTTCACTAAGAAAACAAAACTAATCTCTGTTTATCTTCAAGATTCTACTGCCAGAAAAAAATCTCCATCTGTTCTCATGAAACAGTGAGGCCGGTCTGCGGCGTCACAAGAAACTGCAGTTCCTCTGACGTCCACCTGAGGCTGGCTCCAGCAGTGAGTCAGTCTCCATAAGTCCCCATGTTTCACAGCAGAAATAAACATGTTTACAGCCTGGTACAAAAAACAGTTTTGGTCACAGAGACTACGTCCAGGTTTTAGACAGTCTGCGGGGACGTCACAGAGACTACTACTCATTATTAAACATATACAGAGAAAATTTCAAGACTCACCGGATCTCCTCTCAGTCCTCGCTGTCCTTTCAGACCCTCCTCCCCTCTGATACCCGGGATACCCTGAGAACGACAGTTCAACCTGTCAATCAACCACCTGGAGGTCAGAGGTCAACACCTCTGAGGCGTGACAGCTAAAGAGGAATTACACTTAGTCAGTCTACGTCACAGAGACTACGTCCAGGTTTTAGACAGTCTGCGGGGACGTCACAGAGACTACGTCCAGGTTTTAGACAGTCTGCGGGGACGTCACAGAGACTACGTCCAGGTTTTAGACAGTCTGCGGGGACGTCACAGAGACTACGTCCAGGTTTTAGACAGTCTGCGGTCACAGAGACTACGTCCAGGTTTTAGACAGTCTGCGGGGACGTCACAGAGACTACGTCCAGGTTTTAGACAGTCTGCGGGGACGTCACAGAGACTACGTCCAGGTTTTAGACAGTCTGCGGGGACGTCACAGAGACTACGTCCAGGTTTTAGACAGTCTGCGGTCACAGAGACTACGTCCAGGTTTTAGACAGTCTGCGGGGACGTCACAGAGACTACGTCCAGGTTTTAGACAGTCTGCGGTCACAGAGACTACGTCCAGGTTTTAGACAGTCTGCGGGGACGTCATGGAGACTACGTCCAGGTTTTAGACAGTCTGCGGGGACGTCACAGAGACTACGTCCAGGTTTTAGACAGTCTGCGGTCACAGAGACTACGTCCAGGTTTTAAACAGTCTGCGGTCACAGCGACTACGTCCAGGTTTTAGACAGTCTGTGGGGACGTCACAGAGACTACGGCCAGGTTTTAGACAGTCTGTGGGGACGTCACAGAGACTACGTCCAGGTTTTAGACAGTCTGCGGGGACGTCACGGAGACTACGTCCAGGTTTTAGACAGTCTGCGGGGACGTCACGGAGACTACGTCCAGGCTTTAGACAGTCTGCGGGGACGTCACGGAGACTACGTCCAGGTTTTAGACAGTCTGCGGGGCTGTCACGGAGACTAAGTCCAGGTTTTGGACAGTCTGCGGGGACGTCACAGAGACTACGTCCAGGTTTTAGACAGTCTGCGGGGACGTCACAGAGACTACGTCCAGGTTTTAGACAGTCTGCGGTCACAGAGACTACGTCCAGGTTTTAGACAGTCTGCGGGGACGTCACAGAGACTACGTCCAGGTTTTAGACAGTCTGCGGTCACAGAGACTACGTCCAGGTTTTAGACAGTCTGCGGGGACGTCACCGAGACTACGTCCAGGTTTTAGACAGTCTGCGGGGACGTCACCGAGACTACGTCCAGGTTTTAGACAGTCTGCGGGGACGTCACAGAGACTACGTCCAGGTTTTAGACAGTCTGCGGTCACAGAGACTACGTCCAGGTTTTAGACAGTCTGCGGTCACAGAGACTACGTCCAGGTTTTAGACAGTCTGCGGGGACGTCACCGAGACTACGTCCAGGTTTTAGACAGTCTGCGGGGACGTCACAGAGACTACGTCCAGGTTTTAGACAGTCTGCGGTCACAGAGACTACGTCCAGGTTTTAAACAGTCTGTGGGGACGTCACAGAGACTACGTCCAGGTTTTAAACAGTCTGCGGTCACAGAGACTACGTCCAGGTTTTAGACAGTCTGTGGGGACGTCACAGAGACTACGGCCAGGTTTTAGACAGTCTGTGGGGACGTCACAGAGACTACGTCCAGGTTTTAGACAGTCTGCGGGGACGTCACGGAGACTACGTCCAGGTTTTAGACAGTCTGCGGGGACGTCACGGAGACTACGTCCAGGCTTTAGACAGTCTGCGGGGACGTCACGGAGACTACGTCCAGGTTTTAGACAGTCTGCGGGGCTGTCACGGAGACTAAGTCCAGGTTTTGGACAGTCTGCGGGGACGTCACAGAGACTACGTCCAGGTTTTAGACAGTCTGCGGGGACGTCACGGAGACTACGTCCAGGTTTTAGACAGTCTGCGGTCACAGAGACTATGTCCAGGTTTTAGACAGTCTGCGGGGACGGCACGGAGACTACGTCCAGGTTTTAGACAGTCTGTGGGGACGTCACGGAGACTACGTCCAGGTTTTAGACAGTCTGCGGGGACGTCACGGAGACTACGTCCAGGTTTTAGACAGTCTGCGGTCACAGAGACTAGGTCCAGGTTTCAGTCTGTCACATATTAAAGTTGTTTACTGGTTTTCCCGGGTGTCCTCTCTGTCCTCGTCCTCCGTCGCTGCCCGTCACTCCCTGCAAACAGAAACAACAGAAACATTTTTGACTTCCTGGACACGCCCGCTCATTTCCTCCATAATGAGACAAAAATACAGATTGTGTATCTGAACATCTGATCTGCAGGAACAGGAAGCCCAAGATAACGTCATGATCTTAGTTTGAAACTCTACGTGTTCATCGGCACATTGAGTGTTTATGAGCGTTGCTTTAAACGTTGCTTTAACGTTCTCGTACAAACTGCAGCCTGGATGGACTCACATGAAGGAAATGTTTCTATATCTATAGATTTATTTTGACGGGACCGCTCAGCGACTTCCTTCCTGTTCCCTACAAGCTGTGATAAATCTGTCTCAGAGAAAACTACAAAACTACAAATCCCAAAATGATCCAGGACGTGTCATCTGCTCCTGCTGAGCTCTGGTTCTGGTTCTGGTTCTGGTCCATGTGTTGTGGGCACATACAGAGCATCTCGTTTGTCTGACCTCTGCGAGCCGTTAGCTCCTGACTGAAGGGAAGTTCATGTCATGAAGTTTCATGTCTGATTCGTTTGTTCCTGATGAACATCAGAGGTAATGACGTCCTCAGGAACAGGAAGTCACACTGAACGATGTCGACCATGTATCTCCACGTTGGACTCGCGGTCTTTGACTCGACGTGTCTCTACAGATCGATGCTCGATCGCTGCTGAAGTTCGTACCTGCTCTCCGTCGACTCCGTCCAGTCCGTCTTCTCCGTCCTCGCCCTGCAGAGAGAATCGAGTGTCGGCTCGGGTCATTTGACTCGATCTTTGTTGGTCCAAACATTCCTCGCTACATGCAGCAGGTCACATGACCTCCGCCCTTAATTGACTTTCTCACATTCCTGCCGGTCTGAGTCACTCACCCTCTCTCCGCGCAGGCCTCGGTAGCCCTGCAGACACAAACCGCAAAGAGTCAGAACATCTGGCCAGAAACAGCAGCAGCTTTGATCAGTACAACCCGTAATGTGAGACGCAGCGTTGGTACCTTCGGCCCTCTGATTCCAGAACAACCCTGCAGACCCTGAGGTCCACTCGGCCCGGGGTATCCTCGGTCACCCTGCGACGTACAAACAAAGTGAGCCGTGAGTCCTGACAAGCCGAGCTAAGACGCCACTAGCATGGCGGACACGGAAATAAACATCAGATATTATTTTCAGCAGAGATTTAGTTGCCAGTTATCTCCGTGACTGATTGTTCCTTGTTGGACAGTTTGCTTCCTGTTTATCACAGCAGGATACACTTTGTACTAATCGCTGCTTCCTTAATGACAGGAAGGAAGAATCATTTCTCAAACATCTGCGAGACGCTAAACTTTG
Source organism: Collichthys lucidus (assembly GCA_004119915.2). Taxonomy (NCBI): domain Eukaryota; kingdom Metazoa; phylum Chordata; class Actinopteri; family Sciaenidae; genus Collichthys; species Collichthys lucidus. The sequence continues at coordinate 34,008,042 of CM014091.1, forward strand.
TTTTCACAGTGTTTTACTTCCACAACATGTTTTCAGTCTAGCAATAGCAGCTAATATTAGCTAGCCTTGGTATTGTATACCAACACCAATAGTGGCTAGCTGGCTAATGTTAACGTTAACTAACCAAGTCCAAAGTCAAAGCTAGCATTACGCTGTACACTGTTTTACTTCCACAACATGTTTTCACATTAGTTACCTAGTTCTGCTTGCTTACAAACAAGGATGAAGCTAGCTAATGTTAGCTTAGCTAATGTTAACTAGCGCAAAACCAAGTCCAAAGTTTCAACGTTGCTGCAAAACATTTACACCGTTTTACTTCCACAACATGTTTTCAGTCTAGCAATAGCAGCTAATATTAGCTAGCATTACACCAATAGTGGCTAGCTGGCTAATGTTAACGTTAACTAACCAAGTCCAAAGTCAAAGCTAGCATTACGCCAAAGCATTTACACTGTTTTACTTCCACAACATGTTTTCACACTAGTTACGTAGTTTTGGTTGTTAGCTTGCTTACGAACAAGGATGAATGTTAGCATAGCTAACATTAATGTTAACTAACGTAAAGTCCAAAGTCGGAGCTAACGTAGCTGCAAAGCGCGTCAAACAAATTGTCATATCGCGGCTTCAAAATTGAGCTACTGTTGTAGTCACGTCATTCCTAACAAATGTTTTCAGGACCTCCTCGTTAATTAAAGTTGTATTAATAGTAAATAATCTTTAGGACGAACGTTTGGAGTTAAACGATAAATTCATTCTCGTGCTTCTGTTTTGACGAATGCTTTTACTTTGAAGGAGCTGGCTCCATCACACTCGATGTTTCAGCTGCAGAGTGGACGTATGAAACGCAGCAGCTTCATTATTTAGTTTGTAAAGGACTCTGTTAGCGATGGTCGGTGTGTGTTGAGGTGTGAATGAAGACTCACAGCGAGGCCTTCGTCTCCGGGGTATCCGGGGAAACCCTTCTGCCCCGACACCCCCTGTTCAAAGAAAAACACACAGAGCAGATTCAGTGACAGAAACATGAAACGAAAACCAAAGACAACACATCAGCTCTGTGATTTACACACTTTATGATGGACACGTAGCTTTAGCATAACCACTTAGCTAAAGCAGCTAACCGCTAATTAACGGCTGCTAACGGAAATCTGTCGTTAGCATGCTAACAGAACCGGCTCAGCAGCCGGACCGGGTTGGAGCACAGAGACCAGCAGGGAATAACGTGACATCACCGAGCCGATTCACAGACTCTATGATGGAAACATTGGTCAGGAGCAGCAGAGCTAAAGCTAATATCACAAAGCTAACACAGCTAACACTGAGGATCCAGCTGGTTTGGAGCTAGTGCTAATGTAGCTAACTGCTAACATAAGTTAATGTTATGGACATCGCTATATTTGGGAAAAGGCTAACATAGCTAACTGCTAATGTAAGCTAATGTTGTAGATTTAGCTGGTTTTGAGATGTAGCTAACTGCTAACTTTAGCTGTCTTAGTTAGCTTGGATGTAAAGCTAACGTTAGGTAATGCTATCAACTTAATTAACTCAGCCGTGTAGCTAACTGACTCAGCCCGGGATGCCAGGAGCCAAACCCGGCAAGGAAACCACCTCGACAGACTGCTGTGTTCACTGTTAGACTGGACACTGCCGGTTCAGAGGTTCTGTCGCTGTGTTCACTGTTAGACTGGACACTGCCGGTTCAGAGGTTCTGTCGCTGTGTTCACTGTTAGACTGGACACTGCCGGTTCAGAGGTTCTGTCTCTGTGTTCACTGTTAGACTGGACACTGCCGGTTCAGAGGTTCTGTCGCTGTGTTCACTGTTAGACTGGACACTGCTGGTTCAGAGGTTCTGACGCTGTGTTCACTGTTAGACTGGACACTGCTGGTTCAGAGGTTGGGTTTGGTCGTAGGTCTGTAGGATGACGCTGATGCTGGGATGTAAAGTAAGTTGAAGCAGGCCTTGTCGTTTATTTCATGAAATCAAGTGTCTGCATGCTCTGAGCCCGGACCAGCCTTCTCATTGCTTCTGACACATTCTTGACATCACGTGTAGTTTTAAAAGGAGTGTGTATTGGAGTCACCTTTGACCCCAGGGGGCCCCGGGAGCCGCGAACACCTTCATGTCCGGAACATTTGCACATGACGTTGCAGCACACTCTATCTGACACTGCATCCTGCAGAGAGAGACAGAAAACAATATTACATATGCAGTCATACTAACTCTGATTTCCTTTGATGGATTTGATGGTCCCTGTGTTGATCTTGTCCTTTTTTTTCAAAATATTCCTCTAAACCCTCTAAAGTTTACTGGATTCTCCTCAACATGGTGAGTAGTTTACATATTTTCTTCAGGACAGGCCTGGACACGAAAACCTTTTTCTGAACAGATGTCATCTCACTGACAGCTGTGATGTACTGCAAAGAAAGACGACGAACCAAGACGAGGTGGATGGAAAACAAAAAATATGAATAGTGAAACTAGTTCTAGCAATTTTTACTCACATATGACACAACAGCAAAAAAAGACACATCCTATATATGAACGGTCACCTCCTCTGTAGTCCCCCTGTATAATATCCAGCTTAAAAGCATTAAAATTGAAATGCACAGTTTGCAGGTTAGCTGAAGAAGCTGCCGGAGCTGAAGAGGTATACGAACGTTAGTTGTGCATATGTTTTATATTTTTGCAGTCAAATGTGATCGACGTTTCAGTAAGTACTACATGAAGTGTACTGACATAAGTATCTGAATTGAGACACAAACTTGGTGAATGAATTTTCTGTCACCAGACATTTAGATCAAACTATGAACAGGTGCTGCCAGCTGAGAGCTCAGACTAAATGTTGCTGAAACCATCGTGCGTTAAACTCTGTGTAACGTCAGAATACATAAATAAATAAAAGTGTTATTTCAGTGAAATCAGGTAAAAATGAATTCTCAGCTGCAGGACTGTGGGGGCGTGTCCTCTGAAGACTGTTACAGGATGTAATGGACACATTATGAGACAGTTCTGGTTTTTGGAAAGAGTCCGATGAAAGCATGAAGCTTTGCCTTCATGGTCTTCGTAGCTGGAGTACTGTTAGCATTAACTTACGATCTGTTTGAGGACGGTGCTGCCGACACTCTGCATGCCGATGCTGAGAGGAAGTTTGTAGCCGAATCCTCGTCCGAACTCGACCATCTGCAGCTGGTTGGAATCACGTGCTCCCTCCAGGGCCACGACCAGCAGAGTGCTCACTCCTGCAGGAAACAACGTGCAGAAGAAAGATAGTAATGGTCAATGTGTCCACAAATGGCTGAGTCAGCTGCCATGACTGATTTTTTACCAGACTGCCGTAGCAGCTCCGATTCATGCTCCAGTTTCATCACATCTTCATCGAGTCCGTCTGAGAAGATCACCAGCACCTGATGGATGGAAGTCCTTCTTAAAAAACTCCATGATCACTCAGTTCAGGAGAAATTTGGGGCTCAGTATTTTGCTCAATGACAGACTTGAACACGACCAAATGCTCGTAAGACGTCTCAGGCTTACCTTCACGCCAGCATTGGACTTGCTGAACTTCTCCCCAAAGGACTTCAGCAGGGCGGTGTTGAAGTAGGTTGGCTCTGTCAGACGCTGTCTCATGACTTTCCTCACCGTCTCTTCATTGTAGCTCTCAAAGCTGATGTCATCCAGAGTACGTCCGTCACGACTTACCAGTCGAAAGCCGATTTTGGGTTTGATGGGACCGGGGGGTTTGATGCAGCACAGGCCTTCTATTGAGGAAACATAATGGGCGATCTCTGGCAGGAAGGTCTCGAGTTTTGTGTGGCCGCTGACCAGCATGTCACCGGAGGCTCCGGTTCTTTGAGTAATATCAAATCCCATGGCGATATGGACGGAGCAGGCTGTAGCAAACGGAAACATTTCTTTAAATCTAGAGGTAACAGACACAACGAAATATGACGGAGGAAGAAAGATAAAGTCACACTTTCCAACTCACCCGATTGATCGCTGGGTACCGGGGGTTTGGATTTGCAGATTGTGTCAACCACCTTTTGCTTGATCTTTTCCAAGCTGCCAAAGTTCTGCACAGTAAACAGCCTCTCCGGGGTACCCGTGATTTGCAGGAGCTCCAGATCGTGGACGTCTCCAATGCCAATGGCAAACACCTCAATCCCCATTTTCCTGAGACTGTCAGCTGCTTCCTCCACATCATCCTGAGACTCACCGTCCGTGATCAGCACCAGATTCTGGGAGATCCCGGCAGATATACGGGAGCCCGCTGATGCCTTAAAATAGTCCTTGATGGTATTTAGGGCCAGTCCGATGTTGGTGCCTCCACCAGACTGATTCATATCCGAGATGTGCTTGGTGATGCTTTGCTCAGTGTAGAACTCGTTGAGGTAAAACTCTTTCTGGAAAGTGCTGCTGAACTGGGCAACTCCTACACGCACTAAGTCTTGGCTGACTTTGAAGCTGTTTATCAGATTTGTTGTGAAGTTCTTCATGGTGACGTAGTCCTGCGGGTGGATGCTGCCGGACTGATCAAGTAGGAAGACCAAGTCAGCCTGCTGTTTTTCACAAACTGCAAAAGCAAACAGAGGAGTTGTATTGTTACATGAATAAGTACCTGACACGCTTCAAGTCCATTGACATTAACAGCTGATATTTGTCACATGAGTGCTTCCTTGTATGTTGGCACGTATACGTACTTAAAGAAACTGCAGTACAAGCTACTTCTAAACTAACTGATGTCATGAGTTGTTACTGATTCTCCATCAAGATTAAGGGCCAATCCCATTTCTATTTTCTACCCCTACGCCTACCCCTACGCCTACCCCTTAGCCCTACCCCTTGCCCCGTCAATAGGAGGGGCGAAGGGGTAGGGCTGAAAAGCAATCCCTACGAAATGGGACACCCCTCCAACACTCGCATACGTCAGCAGTTCGCGCCGCTACTTATGACGTAACCAAAAGGCGACAATTACCAAACATACATCGTTAGCTCGCTGCTACACGCTAATCTAGCGATTCCCCCACCTACGTTTTATGGAGAATCTCACCACTACACATTGTGACAATGTCTTTATACAACACTTTACAACCGAGTTTAATGGCGGCGACATCTCCCAACGGACATAAATTGTTTTTCGTAAATAACTATTTATAACTGTTGATACATTTATGTCCGTTGGGAGATGTTGCCGCCATTAAATTCGGTTGTGTTGTCGTTGACAATGCCGCGTTGTGTTATGGGAAATGTTTCGTAGCCCTCCTTTCGGAGTCAGCCTGCCTCAACCGCTCACTTTGGAGGGGTTCTGAGGCAATCCCCAACCTACGCCTTCGAGTTAAGGAGAACTGGGATAGCCCTACCCCTTCACGGGAACGTGCAAAAGGGAGGGGTAGGGGTAAGGGGTAAGGCGAAGGGGTGAAATGGGATTGGCCCTAAAACTACTGTGTGCAACCGCACGACTTGTTTTATCTTACCTGGCTTGGTGGAGTTGCAGAGGACATGAGTGATATTCTTGTGCAGAGTTTCCAGGGCTTCAAAGTTGTCCACATAGAACACTTTGGAAGTGTCATGACCAGACATAATCTCCAGCTGCGTCCTGTTGGCTCCTTCGACTCCAATACTGAAGACGCTGATCCCACGTTCCCGCAGCTTCACGGATGGCGCAACCAGATCGTTACGGTCGGTAGCATCACCATCTGTGATCACCATGAGAATCTGTGGCACCTGGAGATCCGCCCGACCACCATGCACCTTGTCAAAGTACTGTAAGGAGTACCCCAAAGCCCTCCCAGTGTAGGTGTCTCCATACGGGGACTTCAGTGCCTCTATTGCTTTAGTAACCTCTTTTCTGGAGGTATAATCTTTCAGTTCAAAAATAGACGTAGCGCCTGTGGAGTAGAGAATGACCCCAAAGCGAGTCAGGTTCTTGCCAACTGTGGTTTGATTCACCATTGACACCATAAACTTCTGCATGCTTCTAAACTTTTCCAGAGTTATGCTCGTGGAGCCGTCCACCAGGAAAATAATGTCAGCCTTTTCTGTCTTCTTACAATCTGGTTGGAAATAAAAAGGACAAAGAGAGCAGAGCAGGTCAGAGGGAAACCAACCAAAGAAAACACCCTAATATTTTTATGTCCAGCCTTGTTAGTTTGCAAACAGCTTGTGCAATGTGACATGAAACATGAAAGTGTTAAAATGAATTCTAGTGGAAGAATATTGTCTGGCAGTGCGATGGGTAAGAAGAAGGTAATGCCAGTTATTTAGATTTCCAGTTAGTTGTACTGAAGTTATTTGACATGACGCCTGCTCTTACCTCCCTCTGAAACACAGAGCTCCATGGCCACCTGGCTTTCCAAGTCCTTCAGAGCGTCAAAGTCCCTCTTAGCATACACCTTGTCTGGTGAACCGCTGATCTCCAGCAGCTGGGTGGTGTTGGCTTCCATCACTCCGATGGCGTAGATGATCACTCCCTTGGCCCTAAGAGCTGCGGCGGGACCTTTGACCTGGTCTTGGGCCTCGCCGTCTGTTATCACCACCAGCCTCTGCTTCAGGTCAGGACGGCCTCCTCTGCTTGCATCAAAGTACTCGGACACTTTTGTGATGGCTTCACCCGTGTGCGTGCCTCCACCAATCTGCTGCATTTCATCCATGGATTGCAACATTTCATCTTTGCTGTAGTAGCGATCGAGGGGGAACTGTAATTGTTGGACGGTGCTGAACTGCATGATGCCAACATGCACCTCATCCTGACTGATGACAGACTTGCTGACCACAGATTTCATGAAGTCTTTCATTTTCTGGTAGTCTTCTGGATAGATGCTGCCTGAGCTGTCAATCAAGAAAACGAGGTCTCCAGGTCTGTCTTTGCAAGCTGTGGACACAGAGTAGCACAAATATGTTAGTGGGGCTCTTGGTGCTATTGGTGTATGACACATAAAGAGGAAGTAGTCCTGGTACGGCAGCCAGGATGTGCCAATCTTATATTGCTTTTCTGGAGCTTTGATGTTGTCGACCTGTGTCGAGATGCACTCAGTGTGTAGACAGAAAACAACAGGTTCATGTGGTGTCTACAAGCTAAGACATCGAATGAATCATGAACCGTCCCCAGTTCACGTGCAGCCAGAGACCTTTGAGACATTCCTCGTCTTCCACACTATCAGCTGTCCGATGAAGGTGTGTGTTGCCTTTAACAGCCACATACAGATGTGCATTTTAAACTCTAGTTTTGCTTACCGTCTTGAGAACAGATGTCTGTGATGATGTCGTCTTTGATGGGCTTCAGAGCATCAAAATTATAGACAAAGAAAGTCCTCTTCGCGTTGCCAGCAATCTCCTCCAGCTCTAATCTATCTGCGTTTTTCACGCCGATGGCATAGATGGTGACGCCCTGCGCCCTCAGTTTTTCTGCAGGAATCTTGACCTCATCGGAGGATTTTCCATCAGTGATGACCACCAGGTACTCTGGAACTTTGTGGCCACGAGTGTCCATCGCTCTTTTAAATAGTGAACCCATGAATTCCAGAGCTCTTCCCGTCTCTGTCCCGCCTCCGACTTGTTGAATACCCTCCACAGCTTTCTCCAGTGACTTAGAGTCTGAATAGGTTGTTAGATCAAACTCTAGGTTTGGTCTATCTGCATATTTTGCAACCCCTACACGGACATGGTCTGGCCCAATAAGGAAGGTGTGTAGAAACTCAATGATGAACTTCTTCATGTCTTGGAAGTCGTTAGGGTAAATGCTGCCAGAGTGATCGATCAGGAAGAAGATGTCCGCTTCATCAGTTTGCATGCAGCCTGGAAAAGAAAGAAAAGTACAAATAATAAAACATCAGTTACTCAGATATCCAAATTCAACACTGAGCATCAAGCTAAAGCCAATCCTTTGTTTTAATGGGTAGGCTACCACAACACTGGTTTCAGTGGTCTGCCGCTTCCTTGATGGGTTGGGGCCATATGAAAATATGTTGTGTTCTTTACTTTGTTTTCTTGTGGCGTGGTAGATTCATTGTCAAGCTTATACATCAGATCGGACTCTGTATTGGCAGATACTATTACTATACTATCGGTTGTGATCATGGCCAAAATAAAATGACCAGGACGTCCATCATGTATTGGGCTGATATTAGAGTAAACGAAGCAGGTTCAAACCTTCTTTGATGCCAGTTCTCCTCGTGTTGATGGAGACGGCTTGCCGAAGGATGTTTTGGCACATGTGTTTCTGCAGGCTCTGCTCCAACGGTTTCAACTCAGTGAAACTGTTCACGACAAACATGTGCGTGCTGTTGGGATAAGAGGCTATCTGATTCAGCTGTTCCTCGTTGGCATCTTTGACTCCCAGTGCATAAACGGTGACGCCAGCACGGCGGAGTTCAGCTGCTGCTGTGCTCACTTCGTCCTGGGATTCGCCGTCTGTGATCACCACCGCCACCTGCTGGACGCCCTTATCTTTCCGGCTTCCACGCTCCGTGATAAAAACGTTCTCTCGGGCGAAACTTAGGGCGGCTCCGGTGTTCGTACCACCTCCACGATAAGGCAGGATTTTGATGAACTTCAGCAAATTACTCTTGACATTGAAGCTGTCGAGGTAGACCTGTGCCGCGGGCTTGTCATTATACAGCACGATGCCCACTCGAACTCTGTTTGGACCGACTTCCAGGCCGCTCACGATCGAGTGCAGGAAGGTGCGCACCAGGTTGAAGTTGGGGGTCCCAATGCTGCCGGACTCGTCAACGATGAACACGATGTCTGCCAGTTTGGCGGCTTTGCAATCTGTGAACAGAATATTATTAAGATCATAATTACCTTATTACTCAAACATTAAGGTACATTTCAAGATGGAGGACGGACTCATACTGGGAATATTCATTCCTTCATAAGATCTGTAAAATTTTGTTTTCAGACGGACTGGGGTCAGGAAAGCCTGAGATCACCTGAGATCTCTAACACGGCCATTTACCCTGTATGTGTTAGTGAGAAACAACTTGTATATCAGAGACTTTTTTAATTTGCAAAGGGGAATAAACATAAAAAAATCTAAAATTATTAATAATAATATTTTATAATGTATAAAAACATTTTCAAAGGTACACGTCCATTCACTCACCTCCAGTCAGAGTGATCTCCACTTCCTCTTTCTCGAAAATACCCCTCAGGATCTGCACAGCACTGACTTGTGTAAACTGGTATATGTACGGTGCAGTACTCACGACGCGCATTTCATTCATGGAAGCACCGAGGCTCATGCCCACCACAGTCACTCCTGATGATTTGATCCGACGCGACGCCTTTCGCACGACATCGGCATCATCAGAGTCTTTTCCACTCAGGACGACCAGGTACTGCCGGTAGCCCAGGTCGGCCCGACTTCCTGCCTCACTGCTGAAGAAGAGGGTGTTGGCATGCTGCAATGCGTTGCCCAGGTTACGAGGCTCGTTGGCTTGCAGTCTGCGATGGCGAAAGCGCTTAATGCCATTTTGGGTTTCTTCTTTGGTTTGGAAAGCATTAGGAAGAAATTCCACCTTAACTTCTTCACCATACTGAGCCAGACCCAGACGGTAGACGGACGCTCCGATTTTAAGCTGGTTGACCACTCGGTTGAGGACGCCCCTGATCTGCTGGAACTCTTGAGGAGTGAGGCCACTGTCCACCAGGAAGAAGATGTCTGCAAACTTTTCTGCCAAGGCTGAAAGAAAAGAATCAGTGATAAGACCTGCTGTCATGGCAGAACACCAGAAAACTTTTTTCTTTTGGTTGCATCCTGCAGATTCATAAAAAGAACTTGAATTTTTATCACTACTTGTTCTTCAGACCTTTCTAATGTCTCGGTAGGAATGGACCTCTGTAGTTATCAGTAGGTGAAATACACTTTTTGCTACATTTTCACCACAATGAGGTTTCATTGCATTTGGAATAGCATTGTTCCAAAAATTAACAGTAACCGTACCTGGATGCCTTCGGCTCCTAAACGCCCGGTCAATGAACCATTCTATCCACATTTTGGGTTTTTTAGTTCCCAGCCTCTTTTTTAATCGGTCTCTTCTCTTCTGTCTCTTTTCAGCTGAAGTTAAGTTGCTCTTAAAGTTTTTAGTTGCTTCTGTGCAGTGCAACAAATTTGGGAATTTGTTGTAATAACCCTACAAGAATGTTTCTGATAAGTCTTGTGTCCTACCTTCCCTCTGATCGTCCACGGAGATGCAAACTGTTTGCAGCAGACCGTCCGTCAGCCTCTGCAGAGCCTGGAAGCTATCGATGGAGAACAGGAAGCGCTCTGAAGGCCGATTGGCGATGGACCCGAGCTCCTGCAGGTTGACTTGTCCTACACCGATGCCAAACACTATGACTCCGTGCTGCCTCAGAAGCTGAGCAGGCGCCGTCACATCGTCTGTGGAGTCACCATCTGTGATGACCACGAGGATCTGAGGCACCCGCTCCTTGGCTCGGCTCCCCGCCTCTTCAGTGAAGTACGCCTCTCTGGTGAAGTTGATGGCCTTGCCCGTTTCTGTGCCTCCTGTTCGGTAGGGAAATGTCTCCAACTGGGCTAGTAGAGAACTCTTGTCCATGTGATCCTTCAGCAGGAACTCCTTGTAAGGATCGTTACTGTACTGAGCCAAGCCGACCCGGACTTTGTCAGGGCCGATGTCAAGGCCTGTGACGACGCTTCGGAGGAAATGCCGGACCTCTTGAAAGTTATCAAGGCCGATGCTGGAAGAGCCATCGACCAGGAAGACGATGTCGGCCACGGTGGCTTTGGCACATTCTGGACAGGAGAAAGACAAAAGTCAGTCTGTGCAATTCACTGAGACTTACATTGTCCAAGAATCTCATGATCTCTGATGCAAACACACACAAAGTAATCCAGTGATAGTCTGCACATGCATGGGTACAGTGCAAACAGGAACTGCTAACAACACACCTTTAATGCCAAAATAACTAAATCCGGCTCAGTTAATGAACTAATTAAACTTTATCCTCCCTGTTTACGTCTCTCAAGTGATTATGGGGATCATAGTTCTAAAACTTTAATCTAGAATCAGACAGAACTGAATGTTAAGGTCGATGTTTCCTTTGAACAGGGCATTAAATCCTGTTTATGTGGACAAACCGAGTGACACGTATTACCTTGAGACAATTGTAGGACTTGACCCTTGACTCCCTCAACAGTCGTGCAAAGTGTCTGGATGATGCTCTGAGAAATCCCCTGCAGAGCTGCAAAATCGGACACGCTGTAGACATGCTGACTGTGCGGCTCGTCCGCTATCTCTTTGAGCTGGTCTTCGTCTGCGTCTTTAATACCAATGGCATACAAAACAATTCCCTTTCTCTTCAGATCCTGGGCGTGGGACTCCACGTCGTCTTGGGATTTGCCGTCGGTGATCACCACAGCGATCTGCGGCACGTTCTGGCTCGCTCGGCTGCCAGCTCTCTGCACAAAGTGCTGCTTCAGCATGAAGTCTAAGCCTTGACCCGTCTTGGTACCACCGCCCATGTAAGGCAACTCGCTGATGTACTGGAGGATATCGTTTCTGCTCTGATGGGTGTTGAGCAGGAACTCAGTGCGTGGACTGTCGCTGTATTGGACCAGCCCAATGCGGACATGGTCGGGTGAGACGTCAAAGCCGTTGACCAGCGTGTGCAGAAACAGACGGATCTGCTCGAAGTTCTCAGCGCCGATGCTCCACGACCCGTCAACCAAGAAGACGATGTCAGCTACGGCCTCTTGAGTGCAGACTGAGGGGGAAGGTTGTCAAGTCATGGAGAGGTCTTAAGAAATCACAGGCTGCTCCAAGAAAGCTCTTACTACCCAAACAGATCTTGGTTCTTAGGGACCGTGGCAGCCAGAGCGTGATTTGCAAAAAAGAAGTGGCGGGTTGCCGGAGCTGTGTGCAAGCCAGAGGAGCAGGGACGTAGTCAGAAAGCACTTACCTTCAGGTGGACGTACGTGTGAGGAAATATGAAACAAGCTTGTGTGTCTTACAGCTCCCTCAAAAAAGTGTTGATGTTGCAAACAGAAGGTTGACAAAACTTCTTGTTCTTGCTACAAAGTGTTCAACATCAGCACAAACTCCAAAAATTCACATCCAAGTACCTGGCTGCATAAAAAGCATTTGCATCTAAATATCTGTATTCATCACTAGCTCTGGGTTATTCCAAAAAGTTTATTGTATTCCTGCTGTAATGGAGTACATCGTCAATGGAAACCCTGGATCTCCATTGACGAGAACTGATTTCTCATGGTAAGTTAATGTCCAAGTCTTTAAACCATAATTTAGTGCAGTGTCCGTGGCTGTCATGTCGAGGAGCCTGAATGATACAGTGTGTGTATTAATACTCAGAGCTGAATGATACAGTGTGTGTATTAATACTCAGAGCTGAATGATACAGTGTGTGTATTAATACTCAGAGCTGAATGATACAGTGTGTGTATTAATACTCAGAGCTGAATGATACAGTGTGTGTATTAATACTCAGAGCTGAATGATACAGTGTGTGTATTAATACTCAGAGCTGAATGATACAGTGTGTGTATTAATACTCAGAGCTGAATGATACAGTGTGTGTATTAATACTCAGAGCTGAATGAATGCAGGGTAACGAGCATCACTCGCTCGTCTATGTTTCTTTAAATCTTTAAAAAAAAACATTTTTATGCAACCAGACAAACGTGATCGAAGCTTTCCGTGACACGTTAATGCATCATCCAGGTGCTCAGCTGCAAACACATTCATGATTCATGTGCAGGGTTAGTACAGGTGCTCTGTGTGTGTGTGTGTGTGTGTGTGTGTGTGTGTGTGTGTGTGTGTGTGTGTGTGTGTGTGTGTGTGTGTGTGTGTGTGTGTGTGTGTGTGTGTGTGTTGGGCTACATACATGGATTATATAAACTGAATGTACAGATGTTATGGGCTGATGTAATGTTGGGAAACGGGCACGTTTGCCATGATCCTGTATGTGCTGGTATGCAGGAAGTTAAGTCATAGCAGGATAATCATATCCACCTGTCTTCTCAGTGAGCTGAGCAGTGTTGCCGTAGAAACACGCCGCCATGATGAGGCCGAGGAGAAGACCCCGCCTCCCCTCCATGCTGTAATGGCTCTCGGGTTTCTCTCTCTTCCTGCAGCACAAAGACAAAGACCACCATAAATACAGAGTCTGTTTCCCATCATGAAGGCAGCGTGGGGGACGGGGGGTTCCAGCAAATCATGTCACAGTGCACACATGAAAAACAGGACACGCCCACAACCAACTTCAAAACGTTGATTTTTCTCCAGAACCAAACGGCTCGAAGCTGCGGCGCAGCAAACATGCCATCGAAAACTTTAATGTGTGTGACAAAGTATTAACCAGGCAGCAACCTCAGTGTCTGTGAAGACAAGCCAAAAATCTGCAGTCCATGTCCAAATGTCCAACTTCACAACAGAAATAAACATGTTTACAGCCTGGGACAAAAACAGACGTCACAGAGACTACGTCCAGGTTTTAGACAGTCTGCGTGGACGTCACAGAGACTACGTCCAGGTTTTAGACAGTCTGCGGGGACGTCACAGAGACTACGTCTAGGTTTTAGACAGTCTGCGGGGACGTCACAGAGACTACGTCCAGGTTTTAGACAGTCTGCTGGGACGTCACGGAGACTACGTCCAGGTTTTAGACAGTCTGCGGGGACGTCACAGAGACTACGTCCCGGTTTTAGACAGTCTGCGGGGACGTCACGGAGACTACGTCCAGGTTTTAGACAGTCTGCGGGGACGTCACAGAGACTACGTCCAGGTTTTAGACAGTCTGCGGGGACGTCACGGAGACTACGTCCAGGTTTTAGACAGTCTGCGGGGACGTCTCGGAGACTACGTCCAGGTTTTAGACAGTCTGCGGGGACGTCACAGAGACTACGTCCAGGTTTTAGACAGTCTGCGGGGCGTCTCAGAGACTACGTCCAGGTTTTAGACAGTCTGCGGGGACGTCTCGGAGACTACGTCCAGGTTTTAGACAGTCTGCGGGGACGTCACGGAGACTACGTCCAGGTTTTAGACAGTCTGCGGGGCGTCACAGAGACTACGTCCAGGTTTTAGACAGTCTGCGGGGACGTCACAGAGACTACGTCCAGGTTTTAGACAGTCTGTGGGGACGTCACAGAGACTACGTCCAGGTTGGAGACAGTCTGCGGGGCGACTCAGAGACTACGTACAGGTTTTAGACAGTCTGCGGGGACGTCTCAGAGACTACGTCCAGGTTTTAGACAGTCTGCGGGGACGTCACGGAGACTACGTCCAGGTTTTAGACAGTCTGCGGGGACGTCACGGAGACTACGTCCAGGTTTTAGACAGTCTGCGGGGACGTCACGGAGACTACGTCCAGGTTTTAGACAGTCTGCGGTCACAGAGACTACGTCCAGGTTTTAGACAGTCTGTGGGGACGTCACAGAGACTACGTCCAGGTTTTAGACAGTCTGCGGTCACAGAGACTACGTCCAGGTTTTAGACATTCTAACTTGAATCAGCTGTTAAAACTTCATTAGTGATGATCTGAGATAAATGAATTCACCGTATTTCAAATAGTTTCCTGATCATCTGACCTGTGATGTGCCAGACAGAGTCTGCTGCCTACAGATGACAGGAAATGGCACTATGAGGCCGTGAGCGGAGCCAGATGGAGCGCAGAGGATCGCGTTGACTTCCCCCGGCTCTTTGGTTTGAATTCATTTGGCTGCTGGATCACTCGGATTCTCTGGAAATCCAAATAAAGCCACGAGGAAACAGAGCGGAGAGCAGAGCACGCAGCAGCAGCTATGCAGCCTGGCACGGTGCGCGTTCCTCATCCATCAGTCACAGCACATGTGCGAGTCCGAGGATTCCTGCTCTTCATTTGGAAATCTCCATTTCTGCTTTTATTGCGTGCCAAACAAATTAAGTGTACAGGACGGAGCCAGCTCTGCTATTTAACTGAAGTTCTTCTGCTGACCACTAGATGTTGGCTCCAAGATGCATGTTTGGGGCCTGTTCATCTAACATGACCTGTTAAACTGCTGCTACCAAACTGAGCTAACAGCAGCTACACAACTGACCTAACAGCAGCTACACAACTGAGCTAACAGCAGCTACCAAACTGAGCTAACAGCAGCTATCAAACTGAGCTAACAGGAGCTACCAAACTGAGCTAACAGCAGCTACCAAACTGACCTAACATGAGCCAGCAGCAGCTACCAAACTAAGCTAACATGAGCCAACAGCAGCTACCAAACTGAGCTAACAGCAGCTACGCAACTGAGTTAACAGCAGCTATCAAACTGAGCTAACATGAGGTAATAGAAGCTACCAAACTGAGCTAACAGTAGGTTATTTCTGAGAGACGTCCCCGCAGACTGTCTAAAACCAGGACGTAGTCTCTGTGACGTCCCCGCAGACTGGCTAAAACCTGGACGTAGTCTCTGTGACGTCCCCGCAGACTGTCTAAAACCTGGACGTAGTCTCCGTGACGTCCCCGCAGACTGTCTAAAACCTGGACGTAGTCTCTGAGACGTCCCCGCAGACTGTCTAAAACCAGGACGTAGTCTCCGAGACGTCCCCGCAGACTGTCTAAAACCAGGACGTAGTCTCTGTGACGTCCCCGCAGACTGTCTAAAACCTGGACGTAGTCTCTGTGACGTCCCCGCAGACTGTCTAAAACCTGGACGTAGTCTCTGAGACATCCCCCGCAGACTGTCTAAAACCTGGACGTAGTCTCTGTGACGTCCCCGCAGACTGTCTAAAACCTGGACGTAGTCTCCGTGACGTCCCTGCAGACTGTCTAAAACCTGGACGTAGTCTCTGTGACGTCCCGCACAGCCGAGGCTTCAGTCCTGTGAGCTTGATCTCAGTTTGGATCGACGCTCTAAACATTGAGGCCCCTCGTTGTTTAACATCAAACTCTCCGTCTGTACAGCTGAACCGGAAAGAGCCTCAGACGCTGACTAAATAAATACATTTTTGGTGAATCGCGGAGGTCCATGTAAACAGATTTGGACGGGTAAACGACGCAGAGACCTCGTTTCAATCAGCCTGTCACCGGAGCGCTCGGCTGTGATTACCTTCACATGCTTCACATTGCAATGAACCCGTTTCCTTCGCTCGCGGGGCCTCAAACGTTTGGCGTGTGATTGAACCCAGGCCTGAAACATGTTTGTGGGGGCGGGGTGGCCGCTCCGGCTTAACGGCCTCGTGTTAAAGAAGGGTGAACTCTCTGCTAGCTGGCACAAAACCAGCAGGCACATCCTGAAATTAGAAACATTCGAGTCCGACTCCCTTTACTAATGAATTACAACAGACAGAGCGATGGTTACAGATGTGTGATACTTGGAGACGAGATGCTGCTGTGTTTCCAGAACTCTCTGTTCAGTAGAAATTCTGTGGAATTACAGAACTACATCCAGGTTTTAGACAGTCTGCGGGGACGTCACGGAGACTACGTCCAGGTTTTAGACAGTCTGCGGGGACGTCACGGAGACTACGTCCAGGTTTTAGACAGTCTGCGGGGACGTCACGGAGACTACGTCCAGGTTTTAGACAGTCTGCGGGGACGTCACGGAGACTACATCCAGATTTTAGACAGTCTGCGGGGACGTCACAGAGACTACGTCCAGGTTTTAGACAGTCTGCGGGGACGTCACAGAGACTACGTCCAGGTTTTAGACAGTCTGCGGGGACGTCACAGAGACTACGTCCAGGTTTTAGACAGTCTGCGGAGACGTCACGGAGACTACGTCTAGGTTTTAGACAGTCTGCAGGGACGTCACAGAGACTACGTCCAGGTTTTAGACAGTCTGCGGGGACATCACAGAGACTACGTCCAGGTTTTAGACAGTCTGCGGGGACGTCACGGAGACTACGTCCAGGTTTTAGACAGTCTGCGGGGACGTCACGGAGACTACGTCCAGGTTTTAGACAGTCTGCGGGGACGTCACGGAGACTACGTCCAGGTTTTAGACAGTCTGCGGGGACGTCACGGAGACTACGTCCAGGTTTTAGACAGTCTGCGGGGACGTCACAGAGACTACGTCCAGGTTTTAGACAGTCTGCGGGGACGTCACGGAGACTACGTCCAGGTTTTAGACAGTCTGCGGGGACGTCACGGAGACTACGTCCAGGTTTTAGACAGTCTGCGGGGACGTCACGGAGACTACGTCCAGGTTTTAGACAGTCTGCGGGGACGTCACGGAGACTACGTCCAGGTTTTAGACAGTCTGCGGGGACGTCACGGAGACTACGTCCAGGTTTTAGACAGTCTGCGGGGACGTCACAGAGACTACGTCCAGGTTTTAGACAGTCTGCGGGGACGTCACAGAGACTACGTCCAGGTTTTAGACAGTCTGCGGGGACGTCACGGAGACTACGTCCAGGTTTTAGACAGTCTGCGGGGACGTCACGGAGACTACGTCCAGGTTTTAGACAGTCTGCGGGGACGTCACGGAGACTACGTCCAGGTTTTAGCCCGTCTGCGGGGACGTCACGGAGACTACGTCCAGGTTTTAGACAGTCTGCGGGGACGTCACGGAGACTACGTCCAGGTTTTAGACAGTCTGCGGGGACGTCACGGAGACTACGTCCAGGTTTTAGACAGTCTGCGGGGACGTCACGGAGACTACGTCCAGGTTTTAGACAGTCTGCGGGGGACGTCACGGAGACTACGTCCAGGTTTTAGACAGTCTGCGGGGACGTCACGGAGACTACGTCCAGGTTTTAGACAGTCTGCGGGGACGTCACGGAGACTACGTCCAGGTTTTAGACAGTCTGCGGGGACGTCACGGAGACTACGTCCAGGTTTTAGACAGTCTGCGGGGACGTCACGGAGACTACGTCCAGGTTTTAGACAGTCTGCGGGGACGTCACGGAGACTACGTCCAGGTTTTAGACAGTCTGCGGGGACGTCACAGAGACTACGTCCAGGTTTTAGACAGTCTGCGGGGACGTCACGGAGACTTGTCCAGGTTTTAGACAGTCTGCGGGGACGTCACAGAGACTACGTCCAGGTTTTAGACAGTCTGCGGGGACGTCACAGAGACTACGTCCAGGTTTTAGACAGTCTGGGGACGTCACAGAGACTACGTCCAGGTTTTAGACAGTCTGCGGGGACGTCACAGAGACTACGTCCAGGTTTTAGACAGTCTGCGGGGACGTCACGGAGACTTTGTCCAGGTTTTAGACAGTCTGCGGGGACGTCACAGAGACTACGTCCAGGTTTTAGACAGTCTGCGGGGACGTCACAGAGACTACGTCCAGGTTTTAGACAGTCTGTGGGGACGTCACAGAGACTACGTCCAGGTTTTAGACAGTCTGCGGGGACGTCACGGAGACTACGTCCAGGTTTTAGACAGTCTGCGGGGACGTCACGGAGACTACGTCCAGGTTTTAGTCAGTTAATATGACTTCAACACAACAGTCCACTTCCTGTCCGTCTTCTTCTACGGTCATTTCCTGCTGTATGACTGAGCAGCGTGAGCTTTTTTATGACGTTCATATTTCTTTCTTTTGAACACTGGCAGGGTCGTGACCCCGCGCCGTCATGGAGATTACACGGATCACAGGTGTGTGGACTCACTGCACCAAAACATGATTCATTAATTAACTCAGTGACAAAAAGTGAATCAGCTGTTCTGACGATCAGTAAATGTTTTATATCTGTGAAATGAACGTCTGTCTGTTCATCAGAAGAACATCTGAGGACGGAGCTCTGGGAACGCGTGATGCTAACAGAGCTAAAAGTGCTAACAAAGCTAACACAGCTAACGGAGCTAACACAGCTAACAGAGCTAACACAGCTAACAGTGTCAACAAAGCTAACACAGCTAACAGTGCTAACAGTGCTACACAGCTAACACAGCTAACAGAGCTAACACAGCTAACAGTGCTACACAGCTAACAAAGCTAACACAGCTAACACAGCTAATAAAGCTAACACAGCTAACAGAGCTAACAGAACTAATAGAGCTAACACAGCTAACAGAGCTAACACAGCTAACAAAGCTAACAGAGCTAACAGAGCTAATCAAACTCACAGAGCTAACAGAGCTAATCAAACTCACAGAGCTAAAAGAGCTAATCAAACTCACAGAGCTAACAGAGCTAATCAAACTCACAGAGCTAACAGAGCTAATCAAACTCACAGAGCTAACAGAGCTAATCAAACTCACAGAGCTAAACACACTCACAGAGGTAACAGAGCTAATCAAACTCACAGAGCTAAAAGAGCTAATCAAACTCACAGAGCTAACACAGCTAACAGAGCTAACAGCAGCTGCTGTCAGATGCTACGCCTGGTTTGGTTTATGAGTTGTAACGTTTGTAACGTTAGCTTGGAGCTAGCGCACTAAATACGGCTATGTAGCACGCCGCTGTCTGCAGCCAGGAAATGTTTGTTTCATATAAGGACGGGTGGTGACGCAGTCTGCCACCAGAAACAACATGAGCCAATAGTTTAGAGCCAGTAGAGAGCTGCACATCTACAGCACAGTCTGAAAGGTCGAGACCTGAGCCTGAATCCACCACAGAGACCTTCAGGACTTCATAATGCTCCGTTTGGTTTGTAAGATTCAAATATCTTCATGAATGTTAATGATCACTGCCTCGACTCTGCAGGACAGGAAATGATGGAATACTCAGTAAGATCCAGAAGTGGATTTTGGAGTGGGAAAGCTGAACCTTGGTTCTCGTCTGTAGTCCATCCAGATTCACCCTGCATTGGGTCGAGGACGGAGACATCATGACAGCACGTCTTTCTGTGGAATGTCTGTGCTGCACCAGGACAAACGGATTCTGAGCTTTCGTGGGACTGAACCACGCTGTGATCTTTGAGAAGGGGCATGAGGTCAATCCCCGAGGCCAGCGCTTGAAAACCAGTTTGAGCAGCTGCAGAACCTGAAATGAAGCAGTCTGCGGGGACGTCACGGACACTACGTCCAGGTTTTAGACAGTCTGCGGGGACGTCACGGAGACTACGTCCAGGTTTTAGACAGTCTGCGGGGACGTCACGGACACTACGTCCAGGTTTTAGACAGTCTGCGGTGACGTCACGGAGACTACGTCCAGGTTTTAGACAGTCTGCGGGGACGTCACGGAGACTACGTCCAGGTTTTAGACAGTCTGTGTGGACGTCACGGAGACTACGTCCAGGTTTTAGACAGTCTGCGGGGACGTCACGGAGACTACGTCCAGGTTTTAGACAGTCTGCGGGGACGTCACGGAGACTACGTCCAGGTTTTAGACAGTCTGCGGGGACGTCACGGAGACTACGTCCAGGTTTTAGACAGTCTGCGGGGACGTCACGGAGACTACGTCCAGGTTTTAGACAGTCTGCGGGGACGTCTCAGAGACTACGTCCAGGTTTTAGACAGTCTGCGGGGACGTCACGGAGACTACGTCCAGGTTTTAGACAGTCTGCGGGGACGTCACGGAGACTACGTCCAGGTTTTAGACAGTCTGCGGGGACGTCTCAGAGACTACGTCCAGGTTTTAGACAGTCTGCGGGGACGTCACGGAGACTACGTCCAGGTTTTAGACAGTCTGTGTGGACGTCACGGAGACTACGTCCAGGTTTTAGACAGTCTGCGGGGACGTCACAGAGACTACGTCCAGGTTTTAGACAGTCTGCGGGGACGTCACGGAGACTACGTCCAGGTTTTAGACAGTCTGCGGGGACGTCACGGAGACTACGTCCAGGTTTTAGACAGTCTGCGGGGACAGTTCGATGATAGGACTTCATATTTATACTAAGTTAACATTGCTGTGATGGAGCCAAACACTTGTCCTCCTGTGGACAGACCTGACTCGATGGACTCAGCATCGCGGCATCACAGAGTGGACTGTACATTTGATAACTCGTGTTAATCGGGCCGGCTCCTCACGTCCAGATTCTGGTTCCAGAACCTGCAAACAGTCGGCGCTCTGCATGAACTCGTTGAGATGGACGGTGGCGTTTCAGGTCTCAGACTGCTGCTTCACAGGGATTACCCGCACAGCTGGAACCAGTTGGACTCGTGAACGCTCGGCTGGATCCGCCGGCTTTACGATAAACTTCAAGTGAGTTCCTGCAGAGATCACAACAATCGAGCTGTTGTTAAAATCCAGCAGAAAAGCTCGTGAAAGAGGCGGATGACAATCAGAGCTCACAGCTGCTCTCTGTGTTCGTCGTCAGCTGTCGGCCCGTTAATTCCTTCACAGACCCCCCAGGAGGCAGATCTGCCGCCTGCAGGCTCGCCACAACCCCCCACCCCGCTCAATCAGGACCGACCCTGGATGCGAGGCACCAACGAGTCCGACCTTGAGATTCACATCTTGTGAACACGTGTGTGAGCGCTGCAGGCTGCATTCATGTGTGTGTGTGTGAGAACCAGAGCTTCAGTCACTGATATGAATCAGAGTCGCACAGGCGGACTCCGCCCCGACTGATGGTTCCACCAGAACTCCCTGACACCAGGCGGCAACCATCGAGACTGAAACATGAAGTGCCAAACACTGCAGGTCCTCAAAGTCCACATGAGTCGGTCTCCATAAGCCCCCACGAGACTACGTTCATTCATGAGGTTCTGGTTTTGATGGACCGCATGAGCTTGTGTCCTCGGTGGGACGGATCAGCCACAATCAGAGTGGATTGTTATGAGAATGGATGGAGTCAGTCAGAGAGCAGAGACTCTGATAATCAGTCCACATGTGGGTCCGGTTTAAATGTTTGGACCTACACAAACCTCAGCTGCATGCTGTAACGTCCCTGTCAAACAGCAAGGACACCCAGACTCCCCCCGGGGCCCCTGGGTGAGGCCCCTGGGTGAGGCCCCTGGGTGAGGCCCCTGGGTGAGGCCCCTGGGTGCTCACATTACCAAGCAGCAGCGCTGTGGGTGATGGACTGTTTGAAAGGCAGATGTTCGTGCTCGGGTTAATCTAAACCAACTCATTTGTTATTTCAGCATGTGAAGGCCACGACTGGACCCGCCACGAGTACACGCCGACCGGGTCGGTCTGAATCTGCCGTTAGCATGCTAACAGAACCGGGCTCTGCAGCACTGCTGGTGCTGGACACTGCCGGTTCAGAGGTTCTGTCGCCGTGTTCACTGTTAGACTGGACACTGCTGGTTCAGAGGTTCTGTCGCCGTGTTCATTGTTAGACTGGACACTGCCGGTTCAGAGGTTCTGTCGCCGTGTTCACTGTTAGACTGGACGCTGCCGGTTCAGAGGTTCTGTCGCTGTGTTCACTGTTAGACTGGACACTGCCGGTTCAGAGGTTCTGTCACCGTGTTCACTGTTAGACTGGACGCTGCCGGTTCAGAGGTTCTGTCACCGTGTTCACGGTTAGACTGGACGCTGCCGGTTCAGAGGTTCTGTCGCCGTGTTCACGGTTAGACTGGACGCTGCCGGTTCAGAGGTTCTGTCGCCGTGTTCACTGTTAGACTGGACGCTGCCGGTTCAGAGGTTCTGTCGCCGTGTTCACTGTTAGACTGGACACTGCCGGTTCAGAGGTTCTGTCGCCGTGTTCGCTGTTAGACTGGACACTGCCGGTTCAGAGGTTCTGTCGCCGTGTTCGCTGTTAGACTGGACACTGCCGGTTCAGAGGTTCTGTCTCTGTGTTCACTGTTAGACTGGACACTGCCGGTTCAGAGGTTCTGTCTCTGTGTTCACTGTTAGACTGGACACTGCTGGTTTAGAGGTTCTGTCACTGTGTTCACTGTTAGACTGGACACTGCCGGTTCAGAGGTTCTGTCGCCGTGTTCACTGTTAGACTGGACACTGCCGGTTCAGAGGTTCTGTCGCCGTGTTCACTGTTAGACTGGACACTGCCGGTTTAGAGGTTCTGTCGCCGTGTTCACTGTTAGACTGGACACTGCCGGTTCAGAGGTTCTGTCTCTGTGTTCACTGTTAGACTGGACACTGCCGGTTCAGAGGTTCTGTCTCTGTGTTCACTGTTAGACTGGACACTGCCGGTTCAGAGGTTCTGTCGCTGTGTTCACTGTTAGACTGGACACTGCCGGTTCAGAGGTTCTGTCTCTGTGTTCACTGTTAGACTGGACACTGCTGGTTCAGAGGTTCTGTCCCTGTGTTCACTGTTAGACTGGACACTGCTGGACACTTCACTGGAAGGTAGACGCTGATGCTAGCTTATAGTGCATATATAGGTAATACGTAAAAATGAGGAAGTAAACAGGCTGAACTTCCTGTTAGGAACGCCATGGATTCATGATGACTTCACAGTCACGACCAAACAAAAACTCAAAGTGTGTGAGCCAGACGTTCTCAGCTGTTGTCAGCGCTCTGCCAACACATGAAAACTAACAGCAGAGATCTCGAAGCTCGATCCAGTTTGGCGTCTCTGTTAAAAATGATGAGGCTTCCCCCATTAAGTCCATTTCATTATTTATGGAGCCTGAGAGGACAGCAGTGAAAAAACATCATTTCATAATTATCCACTTTAAACAGACTCAATAATCAAATAACCTGGCAGATTATCGTCTGTCACAGAGGAAAACCAGCCACAGCTGTGCTGACTAAAAACTCTTGTGGTTTCTCGGAGTTAACAGCGAGCACCTCCAGGTTTCACTGAGATCTGATAATGTCAGAATGGTTCTGGTTCTGAGTCCAGGTTTGATTTTACTTCCACAGTAAAGATGGTTTAAAGTTGAAAGAGCTGCACAGACTTCAACCAATAAAAGGCTGAAAGACGCCGAGCTGGACTGACTGCTGCTGGACTAGTCTCTGATATCAGCCGCTGCTGGACTAGTCTCTGATATCAGCCGCTGCTGGACTAGTCTCTGATATCAGCCGCTGCTGGACTAGTCTCTGATATCAGCCGCTGCTGGACTAGTCTCTGATATCAGCTGCTGGACTAGTCTCTGATATCAGCTGCTGCTGGACTAGTCTCTGATATCAGCTGCTGGACTAGTCTCTGATATCAGCTGCTGGACTAGTCGCTGATATCAGCCGCTGCTGGACTAGTCTCTGATATCAGCCGCTGCTGGACTAGTCTCTGATATCAGCCGCTGCTGGACTAGTCTCTGATATCAGCCGCTGCTGGACTAGTCTCTGATATCAGCCGCTGCTGGACTAGTCTCTGATATCAGCCGCTGCTGGACTAGTCTCTGATATCAGCCGCTGCTGGACTAGTCTCTGATATCAGCCGCTGCTGGACTAGTCTCTGATATCAGCCGCTGCTGGACTAGTCTCTGATATCAGCCGCTGCTGGACTAGTCGCTGATATCAGCCGCTGCTGGACTAGTCTCTGATATCGCTGCTGGACTAGTCTCTGATATCAGCCGCTGCTGGACTAGTCTCTGATATCAGCCGCTGCTGGACTAGTCTCTGATATCAGCCGCTGCTGGACTAGTCTCTGATATCAGCTGCTGGACTAGTCTCTGATATCAGCCGCTGCTGGACTAGTCTCTGATATCAGCTGCTGGACTAGTCTCTGATATCAGCCGCTGCTGGACTAGTCTCTGATATCAGCCGCTGCTGGACTAGTCTCTGATATCAGCTGCTGGACTAGTCTCTGATATCAGCTGCTGGACTAGTCTCTGATATCAGCCGCTGCTGGACTAGTCTCTGATATCAGCTGCTGGACTAGTCGCTGATATCAGCTGCTGGACTAGTCTCTGATATCAGCTGCTGGACTAGTCTCTGATATCAGCTGCTGGACTAGTCTCTGATATCAGCTGCTGGACTAGTCGCTGATATCAGCCGCTGCTGGACTAGTCTCTGATATCAGCCACTGCTGGACTAGTCTCTGATATCAGCCGCTGCTGGACTAGTCTCTGATATCAGCCACTGCTGGACTAGTCTCTGATATCAGCCGCTGCTGGACTAGTCTCTGATATCAGCCGCTGCTGGACTAGTCTCTGATATCAGCCGCTGCTGGACTAGTCTCTGATATCAGCCGCTGCTGGACTAGTCTCTGATATCAGCTGCTGGACTAGTCTCTGATATCAGCCGGTGCTGGACTAGTCTCTGATATCAGCCGCTGCTGGACTAGTCCCTGATATCAGCCGCTGCTGGACTAGTCTCTGATATCAGCCGCTGCTGGACTAGTCCCTGATATCAGCCGCTGCTGGACTAGTCTCTGATATCAGCTGCTGCTGGACTAGTCCCTGATATCAGCCGCTGCTGGTTCTGGTTCTGGTTCTGGGCTGACTGCTGCTGGACTGGTCAGTGACATCAGCTGCTGCTGGGTATCATTCGTCATCTTGGTTGCTCAGCATGAAGACGTTGAAACTTCTCCTGCTTCAGGTTGATGGTATCTGCAGGAAATTCCTTATTGTGGATTTTCTCAGCAGATCGGGGAAGTGAAAAACTTCTGGTCAGAGTTTGAACCAAACAGCAGCTCCACAAACACGAATCCAAACAGGTCCACGGACCAGCTTCACTTCGTGCTGACTAAACCGGAGCTGACGACTCAGGAAACTTCTTGTCATGAAAAATCGACTCAAAAACAAACAGCAGTCAGACAGTGAAGGTCAGAGGTCAGAGACAGAGGTCAGAGGTCAGAGACAGAGGTCAGAGACAGAGGTCAGAGACAGAGGTCAGAGACAGAGGTCAGAGGTCAGAGACAGAGGTAAGAGGTCAGAGACAGAGGTCAGAGACAGAGGTCAAAGGTCAGAGACAGAGGTCAGAGGTCAGAGACAGAGGTCAGAGACAGAGGTCAGAGTTCAGAGACAGAGGTCAGAGACAGAGGTCAGAGACAGAGGCCAGAGGTCAGAGACAGAGGTCAGAGACAGAGGTCAGAGACAGAGGTCAGAGTTCAGAGACAGAGGTCAGAGACAGAGGTCAGAGACAGAGGCCAGAGGTCAGAGACAGAGGTCAGAGACAGAGGTCAGAGACAGAGGTCAGAGGTCAGAGACAGAGGTAAGAGGTCAGAGACAGAGGTCAGAGACAGAGGTCAAAGGTCAGAGACAGAGGTCAGAGACAGAGGTCAGAGGTCAGAGACAGAGGTCAGAGACAGAGGTCAGAGTTCAGAGACAGAGGTCAGAGACAGAGGTCAGAGACAGAGGCCAGAGGTCAGAGACAGAGGTCAGAGACAGAGGTCAGAGGTCAGAGACAGAGGTCAGAGACAGAGGCCAGAGGTCAGAGGTCAGAGACAGAGGTCAGAGGTCAGAGACAGAGGTCAGAGACAGAGGTCAGAGGTCAGAGGTCAGAGACAGAGGTCAGAGACAGAGGTCAGAGACAGAGGTCAGAGGTCAGAGACAGAGGTAAGAGGTCAGAGACAGAGGTCAGAGACAGAGGTCAGAGGTCAGAGACAGAGGTAAGAGGTCAGAGACAGAGGTCAGAGACAGAGGTCAGAGACAGAGGTCAGAG